>OY282396.1:10247344-10847344 GCA_958295455.1 Coleophora deauratella | reverse complement strand
AAAAAAAAAAAAAAAAAAAAAAAAGTATTATAGTCGAAAAAGCGCGGGAAACGCCGTGTTAGGCGGGAGTGTTTTTAAAATTTAAATTTTCATAAAATATTTTTCAAGGATATTATAATCAAACATCATATTTATTTGTAAATAATTTATTGTAGTATATTGTATATAATAATTGTAGTTTAGTTTTTCTGTGTAAAGTTCCTGTAGGTAAGTTTTTTCTGCTCTTCTATGGGGGAGCCGGATGACCCAGGGGGAGGGGTCCCCCCTGTAGGTCTCAATATAATTGTATCTAATAATGAGTCTAGTGCCATGGATACAGAAGATGGTTTGCTCCCATTGGCGGAACGTAAGCGTGTAAGACCTTGCAAAATCTGTAAAACATGTAACAAAAAACGGAGGCGTAGTGGGTCTTCCCATTCTCACTCCTCAGAGTCTTGCTGCTGCGAAGTAACGCGTATTAATAAATCAACTCCAGCTCTTGTTCACTCTACCCCAGCTCTTGTCCATAGTGATAATGTCCCTGAGGCTAACTCTGTTGATCCAAGTAATCAGATCCAATCTCCTCAAAACAGACTTTACATAAGTTCGGATGCTGCTCCATTCACAGTGCATATCCAAAAAACCCAAACAGCCTCAAATGATAGTACGACACTCCACCCAGTAGAATTCGGCAACTTCCTACGGAAAAACCAATTTAAAAATATAATTAATGGTAGCCTAAAGCGAATCGGACGGAACCGCCTGTCTATGTCTTTTTCGAAACATGAAGATGCCAATACATTTATTTCTGACCCACGCGTGCTATCAAACAATTTAAAGGCGTTCATTCCATCTTTCAATGTAACAAGCGTGGGACTAGTGCGTGGTGTACCAGCTTCTTGGTCTCTAGAAGAGGTTCAACAAAACATTTCAGTCCCTATCGGATGTGGAAATGTGATTAAAGTGAGAAGAATCAAGTACAAAGACATCTCAAAGGGTACTATCGAATGGAAAGACACAGAGTCAGTAGTAGTTACATTTGATGGTCAAGTACTACCTAAAAGAGTATTTGTTTGTTATAACTCCTTACCTGTAGAGTTGTACATCTATCCAACTATTCAGTGTTATAACTGTTGTCGTTTTGGACATACGAAACTGCAGTGCAGATCAAAACCCCGCTGTTTCAAGTGTGGCCAAGGTCACACAGCTGACTCTTGTGATATTGATGAGGAATCTGCAGTATGTTGTTCTTGTTCTGGTTACCACTATGCAACCAGTAAATCCTGCCCTGAATTTTCAAGGCAAAAAGATATTAAGAAATCCATGGCTCAAAACTGTATTTCATATGCTGAGGCATCAAAACTACACCCTCCAGTTTCCAAGTCATTTGCTGATGTTGTAACAGCATCCCTCCAAAATCAAAATAAACCTGTAAATAAACAAATAATAAACTCTCGGTCACCTAAGCAGTCATACAAAAAAACTGTATTTTTAAAACCACGCTCACCTCCCAAGCTTAGCCAGGGATATGATCGTGAGGCCCATAACTCCCTAATCTCTGAATATGATTATATGCCTTCTTCCTCCAATGGTGTTGCTCTAACTCAATCAAATAGTATAAATGAAAACTCTAATATGACCGTAGCTGAAATAATAATTGCCTTGATTACTTCTCTTTCACAATGTAACCAAATTTCACCGTCCAACGCTGCCAAAATTTTTGATCTAATAAAACAATTAGTCCCACAACATGGATTTAAGCAAAATAATCCAGTGGAACACTCGAAGTCTCATAAACAAGAAGTCTGATATGACTTTCTTGTTGAATAAATATGACCCTTCTATTGCTGTCCTCTCTGAGACTTGGCTGAAGCCGGGTTATTCACTGAATATCCCGGGGTATGCCTGTCTCAGAGAGGACAGACCAGACGGGTATGGCGGTGTTGCCATACTCGTTAAAAACTCCCTTCCTTTTTCTTCTTTTTTTCTTCCTTCTCATAGCACAGGCATCTCTGTCTGTGCTCTTATTGTAAATAAAATTTGCTTTGTTTCTATTTATATCCCTCATCCCTCTTCAAATATTTTCAATGAACTTGAGAACTTACTTTCCTCTATTCCCAAACCTTTCTTAGTGTTAGGAGATTTCAATGCTCAACACCAATCTTGGGGTAGTAGTAACTCTAACTATTATGGTGATAGAATACTAGAAATACTTGATTCTCACAATCTCTGTCTCTTGAATACTGGTCTGCCTACACGTCGAACAGCACCCAATGAGGGCTTCAGTGCTCCTGATCTTTCAATCTGTACACCTGACTTAGCTGCTTCTTTAACCTGGAGACCTCTTCTCAGTTCATTTGGTAGCGATCACTTCCCTATAATAATCACCATGCCGCTTCCCTCACACATACATATAAAACGTACTCCCCGTGTTAAATATAGGCTAATGGATGCCAACTGGGATCTTTTCTCTCAAAGGGTTGAAGAAAAAATATCTCTCCTTCCTGATGTATGTCAGGGTCATGAGAATATTTGCTCTGACTCTCTTAGTAAAATTATTATTGAAGTTGCAGATGAAACTTTTCCCATTAAAAATAGTTCTTCAGGAAAGATCCCCTCACCTCCTTGGTGGGATAAAGATTGCACAGTAGCTGTTAAAAAAAGAAAACAAGCTGAGAAAGATTACTGTAATATGATGACAACAGAAAATTTTGATAACTACTTAGAAATAGCTAATATCACCCGAAAATTATTAAAGGAAAAAAAGCTTGCAGGATGGAAGAGATTTTGCTCTTCAATTTGCCCTGATGTTAATACATCTATTGTATGGAATAATATTAAACGGTTTAGATCTGCCTTTGCTGATACATCATCTCCTAAGATCTTTCCCCCAGACCTTGCTGAAAGTTTCTTGGACCGCCTAGCTCCCCCTTCTGTTCCAGAGGATATTATAATACCTCGCCCGTTAAATGCAGCTTTAAACAGATCAGACTTAAACTCACCATTTACACTAATAGAACTAAAAGGTATTCTCTCTGGTGTAAAAGATTCATCGCCGGGTGAAGACAGTATATTATATTCATTCTTGACTCATTTAAATGATAATTCTTTACAGTATTATCTAGAAATAATAAATTCAGTTATGATTTCAGGCAATGTCCCACAAACATGGAAGTCCCAAAATCTCATTCCAATACTTAAACCTAACAAATCCGCCTCAGAGGCTAGTTCATACAGACCAATAGCTTTGTCATCTGTTTTAGCTAAAATAGCAGAACAGTTAGTAAAAATTCGCTTGGAGTGGTTCATCGAAAATAAAAGTTTACTGTCCAGCAGTCAGTATGGATTTAGAAGGGGTAAAAGTACCTATGATAATTTAGGCATTTTCACTTCTGATATTTTTACAGCCTTTTCTAAGAATGAATCTGTGTTAGCTGCATTTTTGGATTTAAGTTCAGCTTATGACAATGTTTTGGTCCCCATACTTAAAACAAAATTACAAAAGTTAAATGTCCCAGAAATGCTCACAAATTTTATAATTAATATGCTATCTGAAAGATTTATCCAACTAGATAACAATAAAAATGTGTCTAGAACAGTGTGGAATGGACTTCCACAGGGTTCAGTACTTAGTCCAATTTTATACAACATTTATACTTACGATTTAGAGACAGCTTTAAAAGGTTCAGTCCATACTCTTCAATATGCTGATGATCTTCTTCTATATATAAATTCACACTTTGTATCCAAATCCTGCGCTTCTCTTTCTTATTCCCTTCAGCTACTGAAATCATGGCTTGACGATAATGGCATGAAGCTTTCGGTTACGAAGAGTAAAGTAGTTCTGTTTACACGTGCTCGGTTACCTGCTTTTGTTGATGTTGTGTATGATGGTACATCCATCCCTGTAAGTGATCAAGCGAAATTTTTAGGAGTAATTCTGGACTCAAAAATGTCTGGATTACCTCACTTTTCTTACCTAGTTTCAAGATGCGAAAAAAATATCAATATATTGAGATGTCTTTCAGGTGTTTGGTGGGGTGCACATCCCTCTTCACTAAAATTATTATACAATGCCCTTATAAGAAGCATTTTAGACTATGGATCTTTCTTTTTAGAAACTGGAAGTTCTTTAGGATTGCAAAAATTAAGTTTAATGCAAAATAAGTGTCTGCGCGTAATATTGGGTGCTATGAAGTCCTCGCCTATTAATGCTATGCAGGTTGAATCTGGAGAAGCCCCACTAGACCTTCGTCGTCAATACCTTGCCAACAGGTTTTTCTTCCGTAGTTTACAGTTTAGTACTCATCCTCTCATTGATAAAATAAATATTCTTTCTAGCCTCACTTCAACAACGCCATATTGGACTCATAAAAAGTTGCCATGTCTAGTAAAAAGCTTCCAAATGTACACAAACAAAGTTAAGGCACGTACACATCGCTCATCATCAATACCCATTTTCCAAAGTCCTTACAGTGCATTAATTATTTCACCGGATATTCATTTTAACATTGGCATTGATAAAAAACACGTTGCTCCTAATGCCCAGTTTAATTACGCTGTCAGTGAAAGATGGAATGCTTGGCACCGGATATACACCGATGCCTCAAAACTCTCTTCTACCGGATGCGTCGGTGTAGGTGTACTTCATTCCCAATACCGAATTGTACAGAAAATCAAGTTACCACCTGAATCTTCTGTTTTTACTGGTGAATGTTATGCAGTTTTCAAAGCAGTAGAATATATTTTAATAATGAAACTTAGAAACACCGTTATTTTTACAGATTCATTAAGCTCTTTATACGCCCTCGGTCATTTCCCGTTCACCTGTAGAAACCATTATCCCATAATTTACGCTATAAGAGATGTTTTGAAAAAGTGCTTGGACAGAGGATATCTTGTCAGTTTCGCGTGGTTGCCTGGACATTCCGGTATTACTGGTAATGAAAGGGCAGACATAATTGCAAAGGATGCTGTGGAGTGTGGTGACGTATTCCCCTTTAAAAACTTCTGTCACGATTTGGCTAGCCTTCCGAAGATTATCCTCCAAGAGTCTTGGCGGGATCTTTGGGAGTGTCGTGGTCAAACCAAGGGCAGACAATATCATTCCATCCAACCAACTATTCCTACGAAACCGTGGTTCACAAAGTTTCGGCTTGACAAGGTGGCTACAAGTATAATAATAAGATTAAGGCTCGGTCACACATGCACGCCTTCCCACCTTGCCAGGCTGGGAATTGTAAATAATTCACAATGTGAATGTGGCGAGGAAGAAGGTGATGTTAATCATTTATTCTTTTCTTGTCCTCTCTTAAAACACAACTCTTTCTTTTCACAGCTTGTATCCCTAAACATTCCTTTTCCTACTAATATCTCTTGTCTTCTTTCGAATATTAACTATCCTATCCTTTTATGTCTATCTTCATTTATTTTTGTAAATAATTTAAAAATTTAATAATCTATATAATAATATGTACATACACACTATATTTTTGTAAATATCTGATATAATATCCTAGTTTTATTTTTCAAATTCCGTACTTTTTTCTTTCCTTTTTTTGCTAATATTGTAAGATGTTTCCCAACCTTTTAAAATGTCTGTGGCAAATTACAAAGTAGAAGCCAAAAAAAAAAAAAAAAAAAAAAAAAATAGTCGAAAAAGCGCGGGAAACGTCTTGTTAGGCGGGAGTGTTTTTAAAATTTAAATTTTCATAAAATATTTTTCAAGGATATTATAATCAAACATCATATTTATTTGTAAATAATTTATTGTAGTATATTGTATATAATAATTGTAGTTTAGTTTTTCTGTGTAAAGTTCCTGTAGGTAAGTTTTTTCTGCTCTTCTATGGGGGAGCCGGATGACCCAGGGGGAGGGGTCCCCCCTGTAGGTCTCAATATAATTGTATCTAATAATGAGTCTAGTGCCATGGATACAGAAGATGGTTTGCTCCCATTGGCGGAACGTAAGCGTGTAAGACCTTGCAAAATCTGTAAAACATGTAACAAAAAACGGAGGCGTAGTGGGTCTTCCCATTCTCACTCCTCAGAGTCTTGCTGCTGCGAAGTAACGCGTATTAATAAATCAACTCCAGCTCTTGTTCACTCTACCCCAGCTCTTGTCCATAGTGATAATGTCCCTGAGGCTAACTCTGTTGATCCAAGTAATCAGATCCAATCTCCTCAAAACAGACTTTACATAAGTTCGGATGCTGCTCCATTCACAGTGCATATCCAAAAAACCCAAACAGCCTCAAATGATAGTACGACACTCCACCCAGTAGAATTCGGCAACTTCCTACGGAAAAACCAATTTAAAAATATAATTAATGGTAGCCTAAAGCGAATCGGACGGAACCGCCTGTCTATGTCTTTTTCGAAACATGAAGATGCCAATACATTTATTTCTGACCCACGCGTGCTATCAAACAATTTAAAGGCGTTCATTCCATCTTTCAATGTAACAAGCGTGGGACTAGTGCGTGGTGTACCAGCTTCTTGGTCTCTAGAAGAGGTTCAACAAAACATTTCAGTCCCTATCGGATGTGGAAATGTGATTAAAGTGAGAAGAATCAAGTACAAAGACATCTCAAAGGGTACTATCGAATGGAAAGACACAGAGTCAGTAGTAGTTACATTTGATGGTCAAGTACTACCTAAAAGAGTATTTGTTTGTTATAACTCCTTACCTGTAGAGTTGTACATCTATCCAACTATTCAGTGTTATAACTGTTGTCGTTTTGGACATACGAAACTGCAGTGCAGATCAAAACCCCGCTGTTTCAAGTGTGGCCAAGGTCACACAGCTGACTCTTGTGATATTGATGAGGAATCTGCAGTATGTTGTTCTTGTTCTGGTTACCACTATGCAACCAGTAAATCCTGCCCTGAATTTTCAAGGCAAAAAGATATTAAGAAATCCATGGCTCAAAACTGTATTTCATATGCTGAGGCATCAAAACTACACCCTCCAGTTTCCAAGTCATTTGCTGATGTTGTAACAGCATCCCTCCAAAATCAAAATAAACCTGTAAATAAACAAATAATAAACTCTCGGTCACCTAAGCAGTCATACAAAAAAACTGTATTTTTAAAACCACGCTCACCTCCTAAGCTTAGCCAGGGATATGATCGTGAGGCCCATAACTCCCTAATCTCTGAATATGATTATATGCCTTCTTCCTCCAATGGTGTTGCTCTAACTCAATCAAATAGTATAAATGAAAACTCTAATATGACCGTAGCTGAAATAATAATTGCCTTGATTACTTCTCTTTCACAATGTAACCAAATTTCACCGTCCAACGCTGCCAAAATTTTTGATCTAATAAAACAATTAGTCCCACAACATGGATTTAAGCAAAATAATCCAGTGGAACACTCGAAGTCTCATAAACAAGAAGTCTGATATGACTTTCTTGTTGAATAAATATGACCCTTCTATTGCTGTCCTCTCTGAGACTTGGCTGAAGCCGGGTTATTCACTGAATATCCCGGGGTATGCCTGTCTCAGAGAGGACAGACCAGACGGGTATGGCGGTGTTGCCATACTCGTTAAAAACTCCCTTCCTTTTTCTTCTTTTTTTCTTCCTTCTCATAGCACAGGCATCTCTGCCTGTGCTCTTATTGTAAATAAAATTTGCTTTGTTTCTATTTATATCCCTCATCCCTCTTCAAATATTTTCAATGAACTTGAGAACTTACTTTCCTCTATTCCCAAACCTTTCTTAGTGTTAGGAGATTTCAATGCTCAACACCAATCTTGGGGTAGTAGTAACTCTAACTATTATGGTGATAGAATACTAGAAATACTTGATTCTCACAATCTCTGTCTCTTGAATACTGGTCTGCCTACACGTCGAACAGCACCCAATGAGGGCTTCAGTGCTCCTGATCTTTCAATCTGTACACCTGACTTAGCTGCTTCTTTAACCTGGAGACCTCTTCTCAGTTCATTTGGTAGCGATCACTTCCCTATAATAATCACCATGCCGCTTCCCTCACACATACATATAAAACGTACTCCCCGTGTTAAATATAGGCTAATGGATGCCAACTGGGATCTTTTCTCTCAAAGGGTTGAAGAAAAAATATCTCTCCTTCCTGATGTATGTCAGGGTCATGAGAATATTTGCTCTGACTCTCTTAGTAAAATTATTATTGAAGTTGCAGATGAAACTTTTCCCATTAAAAATAGTTCTTCAGGAAAGATCCCCTCACCTCCTTGATGGGATAAAGATTGCACAGTAGCTGTTAAAAAAAGAAAACAAGCTGAGAAAGATTACTGTAATATGATGACAACAGAAAATTTTGATAACTACTTAGAAATAGCTAATATCACCCGAAAATTATTAAAGGAAAAAAAGCTTGCAGGATGGAAGAGATTTTGCTCTTCAATTTGCCCTGATGTTAATACATCTATTGTATGGAATAATATTAAACGGTTTAGATCTGCCTTTGCTGATACATCATCTCCTAAGATCTTTCCCCCAGACCTTGCTGAAAGTTTCTTGGACCGCCTAGCTCCCCCTTCTGTTCCAGAGGATATTATAATACCTCGCCCGTTAAATGCAGCTTTAAACAGATCAGACTTAAACTCACCATTTACACTAATAGAACTAAAAGGTATTCTCTCTGGTGTAAAAGATTCATCGCCGGGTGAAGACAGTATATTATATTCATTCTTGACTCATTTAAATGATAATTCTTTACAGTATTATCTAGAAATAATAAATTCAGTTATGATTTCAGGCAATGTCCCACAAACATGGAAGTCCCAAAATCTCATTCCAATACTTAAACCTAACAAATCCGCCTCAGAGGCTAGTTCATACAGACCAATAGCTTTGTCATCTGTTTTAGCTAAAATAGCAGAACAGTTAGTAAAAATTCGCTTGGAGTGGTTCATCGAAAATAAAAGTTTACTGTCCAGCAGTCAGTATGGATTTAGAAGGGGTAAAAGTACCTATGATAATTTAGGCATTTTCACTTCTGATATTTTTACAGCCTTTTCTAAGAATGAATCTGTGTTAGCTGCATTTTTGGATTTAAGTTCAGCTTATGACAATGTTTTGGTCCCCATACTTAAAACAAAATTACAAAAGTTAAATGTCCCAGAAATGCTCACAAATTTTATAATTAATATGCTATCTGAAAGATTTATCCAACTAGATAACAATAAAAATGTGTCTAGAACAGTGTGGAATGGACTTCCACAGGGTTCAGTACTTAGTCCAATTTTATACAACATTTATACTTACGATTTAGAGACAGCTTTAAAAGGTTCAGTCCATACTCTTCAATATGCTGATGATCTTCTTCTATATATAAATTCACACTTTGTATCCAAATCCTGCGCTTCTCTTTCTTATTCCCTTCAGCTACTGAAATCATGGCTTGACGATAATGGCATGAAGCTTTCGGTTACGAAGAGTAAAGTAGTTCTGTTTACACGTGCTCGGTTACCTGCTTTTGTTGATGTTGTGTATGATGGTACATCCATCCCTGTAAGTGATCAAGCGAAATTTTTAGGAGTAATTCTGGACTCAAAAATGTCTGGATTACCTCACTTTTCTTACCTAGTTTCAAGATGCGAAAAAAATATCAATATATTGAGATGTCTTTCAGGTGTTTGGTGGGGTGCACATCCCTCTTCACTAAAATTATTATACAATGCCCTTATAAGAAGCATTTTAGACTATGGATCTTTCTTTTTAGAAACTGGAAGTTCTTTAGGATTGCAAAAATTAAGTTTAATGCAAAATAAGTGTCTGCGCGTAATATTGGGTGCTATGAAGTCCTCGCCTATTAATGCTATGCAGGTTGAATCTGGAGAAGCCCCACTAGACCTTCGTCGTCAATACCTTGCCAACAGGTTTTTCTTCCGTAGTTTACAGTTTAGTACTCATCCTCTCATTGATAAAATAAATATTCTTTCTAGCCTCACTTCAACAACGCCATATTGGACTCATAAAAAGTTGCCATGTCTAGTAAAAAGCTTCCAAATGTACACAAACAAAGTTAAGGCACGTACACATCGCTCATCATCAATACCCATTTTCCAAAGTCCTTACAGTGCATTAATTATTTCACCGGATATTCATTTTAACATTGGCATTGATAAAAAACACGTTGCTCCTAATGCCCAGTTTAATTACGCTGTCAGTGAAAGATGGAATGCTTGGCACCGGATATACACCGATGCCTCAAAACTCTCTTCTACCGGATGCGTCGGTGTAGGTGTACTTCATTCCCAATACCGAATTGTACAGAAAATCAAGTTACCACCTGAATCTTCTGTTTTTACTGGTGAATGTTATGCAGTTTTCAAAGCAGTAGAATATATTTTAATAATGAAACTTAGAAACACCGTTATTTTTACAGATTCATTAAGCTCTTTATACGCCCTCGGTCATTTCCCGTTCACCTGTAGAAACCATTATCCCATAATTTACGCTATAAGAGATGTTTTGAAAAAGTGCTTGGACAGAGGATATCTTGTCAGTTTCGCGTGGTTGCCTGGACATTCCGGTATTACTGGTAATGAAAGGGCAGACATAATTGCAAAGGATGCTGTGGAGTGTGGTGACGTATTCCCCTTTAAAAACTTCTGTCACGATTTGGCTAGCCTTCCGAAGATTATCCTCCAAGAGTCTTGGCGGGATCTTTGGGAGTGTCGTGGTCAAACCAAGGGCAGACAATATCATTCCATCCAACCAACTATTCCTACGAAACCGTGGTTCACAAAGTTTCGGCTTGACAAGGTGGCTACAAGTATAATAATAAGATTAAGGCTCGGTCACACATGCACGCCTTCCCACCTTGCCAGGCTGGGAATTGTAAATAATTCACAATGTGAATGTGGCGAGGAAGAAGGTGATGTTAATCATTTATTCTTTTCTTGTCCTCTCTTAAAACACAACTCTTTCTTTTCACAGCTTGTATCCCTAAACATTCCTTTTCCTACTAATATCTCTTGTCTTCTTTCGAATATTAACTATCCTATCCTTTTATGTCTATCTTCATTTATTTTTGTAAATAATTTAAAAATTTAATAATCTATATAATAATATGTACATACACACTATATTTTTGTAAATATCTGATATAATATCCTAGTTTTATTTTTCAAATTCCGTACTTTTTTCTTTCCTTTTTTTGCTAATATTGTAAGATGTTTCCCAACCTTTTAAAATGTCTGTGGCAAATTACAAAGTAGAAGCCAAAAAAAAAAAAAAAAAAAAAAAAAATAGTCGAAAAAGCGCGGGAAACGTCTTGTTAGGCGGGAGTGTTTTTAAAATTTAAATTTTCATAAAATATTTTTCAAGGATATTATAATCAAACATCATATTTATTTGTAAATAATTTATTGTAGTATATTGTATATAATAATTGTAGTTTAGTTTTTCTGTGTAAAGTTCCTGTAGGTAAGTTTTTTCTGCTCTTCTATGGGGGAGCCGGATGACCCAGGGGGAGGGGTCCCCCCTGTAGGTCTCAATATAATTGTATCTAATAATGAGTCTAGTGCCATGGATACAGAAGATGGTTTGCTCCCATTGGCGGAACGTAAGCGTGTAAGACCTTGCAAAATCTGTAAAACATGTAACAAAAAACGGAGGCGTAGTGGGTCTTCCCATTCTCACTCCTCAGAGTCTTGCTGCTGCGAAGTAACGCGTATTAATAAATCAACTCCAGCTCTTGTTCACTCTACCCCAGCTCTTGTCCATAGTGATAATGTCCCTGAGGCTAACTCTGTTGATCCAAGTAATCAGATCCAATCTCCTCAAAACAGACTTTACATAAGTTCGGATGCTGCTCCATTCACAGTGCATATCCAAAAAACCCAAACAGCCTCAAATGATAGTACGACACTCCACCCAGTAGAATTCGGCAACTTCCTACGGAAAAACCAATTTAAAAATATAATTAATGGTAGCCTAAAGCGAATCGGACGGAACCGCCTGTCTATGTCTTTTTCGAAACATGAAGATGCCAATACATTTATTTCTGACCCACGCGTGCTATCAAACAATTTAAAGGCGTTCATTCCATCTTTCAATGTAACAAGCGTGGGACTAGTGCGTGGTGTACCAGCTTCTTGGTCTCTAGAAGAGGTTCAACAAAACATTTCAGTCCCTATCGGATGTGGAAATGTGATTAAAGTGAGAAGAATCAAGTACAAAGACATCTCAAAGGGTACTATCGAATGGAAAGACACAGAGTCAGTAGTAGTTACATTTGATGGTCAAGTACTACCTAAAAGAGTATTTGTTTGTTATAACTCCTTACCTGTAGAGTTGTACATCTATCCAACTATTCAGTGTTATAACTGTTGTCGTTTTGGACATACGAAACTGCAGTGCAGATCAAAACCCCGCTGTTTCAAGTGTGGCCAAGGTCACACAGCTGACTCTTGTGATATTGATGAGGAATCTGCAGTATGTTGTTCTTGTTCTGGTTACCACTATGCAACCAGTAAATCCTGCCCTGAATTTTCAAGGCAAAAAGATATTAAGAAATCCATGGCTCAAAACTGTATTTCATATGCTGAGGCATCAAAACTACACCCTCCAGTTTCCAAGTCATTTGCTGATGTTGTAACAGCATCCCTCCAAAATCAAAATAAACCTGTAAATAAACAAATAATAAACTCTCGGTCACCTAAGCAGTCATACAAAAAAACTGTATTTTTAAAACCACGCTCACCTCCTAAGCTTAGCCAGGGATATGATCGTGAGGCCCATAACTCCCTAATCTCTGAATATGATTATATGCCTTCTTCCTCCAATGGTGTTGCTCTAACTCAATCAAATAGTATAAATGAAAACTCTAATATGACCGTAGCTGAAATAATAATTGCCTTGATTACTTCTCTTTCACAATGTAACCAAATTTCACCGTCCAACGCTGCCAAAATTTTTGATCTAATAAAACAATTAGTCCCACAACATGGATTTAAGCAAAATAATCCAGTGGAACACTCGAAGTCTCATAAACAAGAAGTCTGATATGACTTTCTTGTTGAATAAATATGACCCTTCTATTGCTGTCCTCTCTGAGACTTGGCTGAAGCCGGGTTATTCACTGAATATCCCGGGGTATGCCTGTCTCAGAGAGGACAGACCAGACGGGTATGGCGGTGTTGCCATACTCGTTAAAAACTCCCTTCCTTTTTCTTCTTTTTTTCTTCCTTCTCATAGCACAGGCATCTCTGCCTGTGCTCTTATTGTAAATAAAATTTGCTTTGTTTCTATTTATATCCCTCATCCCTCTTCAAATATTTTCAATGAACTTGAGAACTTACTTTCCTCTATTCCCAAACCTTTCTTAGTGTTAGGAGATTTCAATGCTCAACACCAATCTTGGGGTAGTAGTAACTCTAACTATTATGGTGATAGAATACTAGAAATACTTGATTCTCACAATCTCTGTCTCTTGAATACTGGTCTGCCTACACGTCGAACAGCACCCAATGAGGGCTTCAGTGCTCCTGATCTTTCAATCTGTACACCTGACTTAGCTGCTTCTTTAACCTGGAGACCTCTTCTCAGTTCATTTGGTAGCGATCACTTCCCTATAATAATCACCATGCCGCTTCCCTCACACATACATATAAAACGTACTCCCCGTGTTAAATATAGGCTAATGGATGCCAACTGGGATCTTTTCTCTCAAAGGGTTGAAGAAAAAATATCTCTCCTTCCTGATGTATGTCAGGGTCATGAGAATATTTGCTCTGACTCTCTTAGTAAAATTATTATTGAAGTTGCAGATGAAACTTTTCCCATTAAAAATAGTTCTTCAGGAAAGATCCCCTCACCTCCTTGATGGGATAAAGATTGCACAGTAGCTGTTAAAAAAAGAAAACAAGCTGAGAAAGATTACTGTAATATGATGACAACAGAAAATTTTGATAACTACTTAGAAATAGCTAATATCACCCGAAAATTATTAAAGGAAAAAAAGCTTGCAGGATGGAAGAGATTTTGCTCTTCAATTTGCCCTGATGTTAATACATCTATTGTATGGAATAATATTAAACGGTTTAGATCTGCCTTTGCTGATACATCATCTCCTAAGATCTTTCCCCCAGACCTTGCTGAAAGTTTCTTGGACCGCCTAGCTCCCCCTTCTGTTCCAGAGGATATTATAATACCTCGCCCGTTAAATGCAGCTTTAAACAGATCAGACTTAAACTCACCATTTACACTAATAGAACTAAAAGGTATTCTCTCTGGTGTAAAAGATTCATCGCCGGGTGAAGACAGTATATTATATTCATTCTTGACTCATTTAAATGATAATTCTTTACAGTATTATCTAGAAATAATAAATTCAGTTATGATTTCAGGCAATGTCCCACAAACATGGAAGTCCCAAAATCTCATTCCAATACTTAAACCTAACAAATCCGCCTCAGAGGCTAGTTCATACAGACCAATAGCTTTGTCATCTGTTTTAGCTAAAATAGCAGAACAGTTAGTAAAAATTCGCTTGGAGTGGTTCATCGAAAATAAAAGTTTACTGTCCAGCAGTCAGTATGGATTTAGAAGGGGTAAAAGTACCTATGATAATTTAGGCATTTTCACTTCTGATATTTTTACAGCCTTTTCTAAGAATGAATCTGTGTTAGCTGCATTTTTGGATTTAAGTTCAGCTTATGACAATGTTTTGGTCCCCATACTTAAAACAAAATTACAAAAGTTAAATGTCCCAGAAATGCTCACAAATTTTATAATTAATATGCTATCTGAAAGATTTATCCAACTAGATAACAATAAAAATGTGTCTAGAACAGTGTGGAATGGACTTCCACAGGGTTCAGTACTTAGTCCAATTTTATACAACATTTATACTTACGATTTAGAGACAGCTTTAAAAGGTTCAGTCCATACTCTTCAATATGCTGATGATCTTCTTCTATATATAAATTCACACTTTGTATCCAAATCCTGCGCTTCTCTTTCTTATTCCCTTCAGCTACTGAAATCATGGCTTGACGATAATGGCATGAAGCTTTCGGTTACGAAGAGTAAAGTAGTTCTGTTTACACGTGCTCGGTTACCTGCTTTTGTTGATGTTGTGTATGATGGTACATCCATCCCTGTAAGTGATCAAGCGAAATTTTTAGGAGTAATTCTGGACTCAAAAATGTCTGGATTACCTCACTTTTCTTACCTAGTTTCAAGATGCGAAAAAAATATCAATATATTGAGATGTCTTTCAGGTGTTTGGTGGGGTGCACATCCCTCTTCACTAAAATTATTATACAATGCCCTTATAAGAAGCATTTTAGACTATGGATCTTTCTTTTTAGAAACTGGAAGTTCTTTAGGATTGCAAAAATTAAGTTTAATGCAAAATAAGTGTCTGCGCGTAATATTGGGTGCTATGAAGTCCTCGCCTATTAATGCTATGCAGGTTGAATCTGGAGAAGCCCCACTAGACCTTCGTCGTCAATACCTTGCCAACAGGTTTTTCTTCCGTAGTTTACAGTTTAGTACTCATCCTCTCATTGATAAAATAAATATTCTTTCTAGCCTCACTTCAACAACGCCATATTGGACTCATAAAAAGTTGCCATGTCTAGTAAAAAGCTTCCAAATGTACACAAACAAAGTTAAGGCACGTACACATCGCTCATCATCAATACCCATTTTCCAAAGTCCTTACAGTGCATTAATTATTTCACCGGATATTCATTTTAACATTGGCATTGATAAAAAACACGTTGCTCCTAATGCCCAGTTTAATTACGCTGTCAGTGAAAGATGGAATGCTTGGCACCGGATATACACCGATGCCTCAAAACTCTCTTCTACCGGATGCGTCGGTGTAGGTGTACTTCATTCCCAATACCGAATTGTACAGAAAATCAAGTTACCACCTGAATCTTCTGTTTTTACTGGTGAATGTTATGCAGTTTTCAAAGCAGTAGAATATATTTTAATAATGAAACTTAGAAACACCGTTATTTTTACAGATTCATTAAGCTCTTTATACGCCCTCGGTCATTTCCCGTTCACCTGTAGAAACCATTATCCCATAATTTACGCTATAAGAGATGTTTTGAAAAAGTGCTTGGACAGAGGATATCTTGTCAGTTTCGCGTGGTTGCCTGGACATTCCGGTATTACTGGTAATGAAAGGGCAGACATAATTGCAAAGGATGCTGTGGAGTGTGGTGACGTATTCCCCTTTAAAAACTTCTGTCACGATTTGGCTAGCCTTCCGAAGATTATCCTCCAAGAGTCTTGGCGGGATCTTTGGGAGTGTCGTGGTCAAACCAAGGGCAGACAATATCATTCCATCCAACCAACTATTCCTACGAAACCGTGGTTCACAAAGTTTCGGCTTGACAAGGTGGCTACAAGTATAATAATAAGATTAAGGCTCGGTCACACATGCACGCCTTCCCACCTTGCCAGGCTGGGAATTGTAAATAATTCACAATGTGAATGTGGCGAGGAAGAAGGTGATGTTAATCATTTATTCTTTTCTTGTCCTCTCTTAAAACACAACTCTTTCTTTTCACAGCTTGTATCCCTAAACATTCCTTTTCCTACTAATATCTCTTGTCTTCTTTCGAATATTAACTATCCTATCCTTTTATGTCTATCTTCATTTATTTTTGTAAATAATTTAAAAATTTAATAATCTATATAATAATATGTACATACACACTATATTTTTGTAAATATCTGATATAATATCCTAGTTTTATTTTTCAAATTCCGTACTTTTTTCTTTCCTTTTTTTGCTAATATTGTAAGATGTTTCCCAACCTTTTAAAATGTCTGTGGCAAATTACAAAGTAGAAGCCAAAAAAAAAAAAAAAAAAAAAAAAAGTATTATAGTCTATTACCGGCGAGCAGATCACCTACTCTCTCTACTCTGCTCATATCTCCTTAAACGATTTTTTTCGAAAATAATTCCCTCATAGATCGATTTCTGGTGATTTTTAATCCCTAATCCGAGATTTTCGTCAAAAGGTTTCAAGCCGTTTTCGAAATCGTTAGGACACTTAACTCGTTTAATAGTATAGGATAAAATAATTCTCTTTGGGTACATACACCGGACAACAACCGTTTTGTACCCTCTCTTTCACACTTAATGGCTTTACTCGCTCGCGTCGCGAGCGTGTAAACGCACCATGACATTTTAAAGTGCCGTTCCAAAATTATATTTAGATGAACATACTTGTACACAAAGAGAATATAAACATTCAGCTGACAATAGTCTATCTCTTTCACATTTAAAAGATTCACAATACGCTATCCTGCTGTCAGAGGGGTAAACATTTCTTTCACGAACGGTAGGATTCTGGAACGTATTCTAAAGAAAGGAGGAGATTCTTAGTGTTCTTTCATTGTTCTTGTTTGTATTTTGAATCCATTTTCATCGTTTTAATATACCAACAAAGTGAAGTAATAATTACAAAAAATATGGCTCCTAAAGCTGGTGGTGATTCTGCTAAAGTTAATTCAACAGTGTACAAAGATAAAAGTAAACCGACGGATATACGCCTCAGCAACATTCATGCCGCTAAAGGTAAGTACTCGAACCATCTGATAGAGAAATTATATGTTAAATATACGTCTTTCAATCAATATTTAAGTTTCTTCAGTAACAAACTTTCCTGTCATGGAAATAATTTTTTTATTGAAAATTGATATAGTCAAATCGATGTTTTCGATACAAAACAGAAACCGTATACACTAAAAAAACCTATATCTTTGATCCCCTTGCGTTAAACCTACTTCGGAACGTTTTTAAAAATCAGCAGAACTGCACATAGAAATGTGAGGAGCACCAAACACTGCACAAATTGGTTTGGGTGCACTTAATATTTTTTATTAGGCAGCTCTGTGGTTGGGGGTGCACATAGGAGGGCTGCCTTATAGACTTTATATGCACTTCAACCCATCAATTTAGCTTCAAAAACGTTAACTCAAAATGAATATGATGAATAACAGATTTAGTCCAACAGCTGAAAAACTATAGGAGTAGCTCTGTATTAATAGACAAACCAGAGGCCATTTTAATAAATAGCAGAGAAAAGATTAGATATAGAACTACATGATAGGGATAGAAATATACTTCATTCCAATCAAAAAAAAGCAAACTAAAGGTAAACAAACTTAGAAGTCGTTCCAAAACCAAGGTAGGGTGAGGTAGAATTTAACTCGGAGAAATGAAAGAGACGTAGCTATTTTGAGAAAGAGAAAAAAAATATGATTTTGGAACGCTTGCGAGTGATTCTAGAGTGACAGGGTAACAAACGTCATCGAAAATAATTCAGAAAGGTTTCTAGCTTTTTTGGGTAGTATTCTGTCTTATTTATGGCTTTAACACCTTCGCAGATACAAGCAATCGTATTTCAAAACAATTCCGAAGATAAAATGTTTGTATGTCTTAGTCTGTTTGACATTGACTACGAACTTCCCGCCAAATAAACTGTCAGGCGAATTTTAACGGTAATCAAACAGCGTTAAAAATCGCACTTGTCAGAGTGAAAATCACATTCACGAAGGCGTTCCAAAATCCCGACGGAGAACTGTCAGGCGATCATTCGGTTTCACTCTGCTCGGTTTTGGAACGATTTAGGGTAAAATTCGCATCACCCCGAGTGAAATCTTTGGTATTGGAACGCAACCTTACTATGGAACTGACACATGTCAATGTCATCTGCATACTATGTTTGTTTACCTTTTGCTTTTTTTTTGATTGGAATGAACTTTAGATATCCACTTCAAAAAATTAACAGATAAAGAAATTGTAATTGATCAAACTAAGTGTGCAAAATGTTTGTCCACTGTGACCTTTAAACACCACATCTTCTAAGAATACACCTTCAACTAATTAATTAAAACTAAACTTGGGTGTGGTTAAATTCAGTGGAAATATAAAGTTTATTAGTTTTACAGATTATATTGTAGGTTTGGCAGAAAAAAGCAAAAGACCTTGAAGAATTTTTACACACAAAACGATAAAAATTGTAATCTAAAAAAATGCATATAATATAATAAAAATTAATTCTCCATACTTTCTTTATATTAGTTACAACTGTTATTGTATCTGAAATTTATTGAAGTTCACAGTACAGTAGCAATTTACCTTAACAGTACACTTCACTGATGAGTAGAGCTTGGAACGGGGCGTGAACGCTGAATATGGATTTACCCAGATTGTGTTATGATTGCCTGTGTTACTGGTTTTCTTTAAATGATTTAATAATAAAATAAAACATACTCCAGTGGTCATGTAGATGGCAATAAAAAAACATACATTAGGATATTATGGTTAAGTATTAAATAATGTTAATTTTTATTTATTTATTTATTTCCTCAACTTATAAACATTGTAATTTAAGTAAAGAATTTGGTTAGTTTTGTTAGTTAAAGTTTAATTAAAAAAAAAAATGTGTTACTTGTTACTTTGGTTAGTTTTTGTTTCTTTATTTTCTAGGTTAAGGACCCCTTCTTGGGTATAGGCCTCCTCCAACTTCTTCCACTCATCTCTATTTATTGCTAGATGTTGCCAATTGTTTCCTGCTGTTTTTCTTATGTCCTCATTCCATCTTTTCCTTGGTCTTCCTATTTTTCTTTTTCCTGCTGGCCTCTTCCATCCAGTTACCTTTACTGACCATCTTTCGTCTCTGCATCTGGATATATGCCCTGCCCATTTCCACTTCAGTTCTAGGGCATGTTTAAGAGCATCCTTCACATTTGTTGCTTTTCTGATGTTTTTACTTCTAATTTTTTCAATTTTGAGAATACTCCCTTCCATTGCTCTTTGGCACGTTCTAATCTTATTTTTTACCTTTTGAGTGTATACCCATGTTTGGCTGCCATATGTAAGGCAAGGTAAGATATTTGTGTCTAGTATTATTTGTTTTAGGTTTGTTGGGTATGTTCCTTTTAGTATTTCCTTCTGAGCCCAAAATTTATTCCAACTTATAGATATTCTTCTTTCAATCTCTTCCTCGGTATTTGTTGCATTAAAAGATACCTGTTTTCCCAGATAGACGTAGCAATTTACAAATTCTAACTCCACACCTTCTAGGCAGATTTTGTTTTTCCTGTTGTTTGTCATAATTTTTGTTTTTCCTAGATTCATAAATAGCCCAACCTTGCGGCTTTCTTCACTAAGAGTGTTGATCATTTTTTCTAGTGTTTTGCTAGTGTTAGAGAAGAGAACCACATCATCTGCGAATCTTAAGTGGCTTAGCTTTTTGTTCTCGATACTTATCCCTTCTTGTTCCCAATTCACTCTGTTGAATACTACTTGTCAGACCGCAATAAATAGTTTTGGTGACATAGGGTCTCCCTGCCGCACTCCTCTTTCTATTGGGAAATCTTGTCCGCTTGTTTCTAGTCTGATTTTGCTCTTACTGTTTTTATAACGTTCAAATACATTTTGTGCACGTTGCATTCTTCTAGTGCTGTCCAGATAGAACTGTGAAATATGCTGTCAAATGCTTTCGTGTAGTCTATGAATGCCAAATACAGAGGAGCATTATATTCTTTGAATTTTTCTAGAACTTGTTCAAATGTGTGGATGTGATCTGTTGTGGAGAATCCTGAACGGAAGCCGCTTTGCTCTGATGTTTGAAAGTTATCAATTTGTGGCTTTATTCTTGTTAGTAGTATAGAAGTGAACAGCTTATATATATATGATAACAGGCTGATTGGGCGATAATTTGAAATATCAAGAGGGTCTCCTTTCTTGTACAGCAAAATTATGTCAGATTTTCCCCACTGTTCAGGTATTTTTCCTGTGTACAGAACCATGTTAAAAAGACAAGTTAGAGTTCTTGTTAGTGTCTTTGATGCAGTTATTAGCATTTCGTTTTGTATACCATCTGGACCTGGACTCTTCACTGCTTTTAGTTTTTTAATGTAATTCAGAGAGTTTCAGTTTCACTTATTGGTTGGTTGTGGTTTATTTTGAATTTCTATAGCTTGTTTAGATCCTTGGCTATTGTATTTTTCGCCATTTTTATTATCACTAGCTGGGAGACCGAACGTCGCTCGTTCAGTCGGAGTTTTTATAAACTAAGGTAACATGTTTAATAGTAAGTACTTACCTATAAGATATATTTTTTACGAAACATTTTGCAGGGTGTTGTTTTAGTCGATAGTGGCCTTCTAAGGGACGAAAGGACAAGCAATATTTGTTCTGAAAATATCTATAATATTTTTTTTATAATTTGATTCTATTGAAAAAAAAACATGCAAATTACCCTTTTTTATATAAAAAAAGAAACAGAAAAATATTCAATGATACGTAATTTATAGAAAGTTATTCATCATTTATTATGATATTAGTCAGCAATATCAATCAGTTTTGGCGACTTTTTAGAGATTTTCTTATTGCAAATGTTATCAGCGCCATCTAGTTAAGTTTAGAGAAAGCCGTGGAAAATTCCCCAAACATAGTTCAGGGCGGCACAATCATCAGGTATGTAATTCACTTATACGGCGAAAGATGGCGCTATAAATGAAAATTCATTCAAATGTCTCCAAAATATATTTTTTATCACTCTTAAGTTAAACAATTAAGTCTTTTTATTTACTTAAGTTCACACAAAATAAAAAGACAAAAAAAAATTATAAAGTCTCGTGGGTGGGATTCGAATCCGGACCTAAAAAACAGCAGAACATAAGTGGCTCGCACCAAAACCGCTGGTCTATCAAAGCACTTATAAGCGATAGTTAAAAATAAGCATCATCGCACCTTGAGAACCATAACGTCATTATACGAAATTTGGTAAAATCACAAAATTGAGCCTTTATCGCCTTTTATAAAGTTCAAATTTGTGATTTAGCCAAATTTCGTATAATGACGTTACGGTTCTCAAGGTGCGATATGCGTTCATATTTTATTTATTTTCGCTTATATCTCCCTAAAATGAAAGTTTTCGAAGATAATTCCCTCACAGATCGATTTCTGGTGATTTTTAAAACCTAATCCTAGATTTTCGTCGAAAGGTTTCAAGCCGTTTTTGAAATCGTCGGGACACCTAACTCGTTTAATAGTATAGGATGTTTTCCAGCATATAAGCAGGCCTCCGTCACTTCCTCAAGGACGCGCGCTATATACCTGCGGCTCCGTGTACAGTCGACTGTACAAGAATCAGAGGGC
The DNA here is from genome assembly GCA_958295455.1 of Coleophora deauratella. NCBI lineage: Eukaryota > Metazoa > Arthropoda > Insecta > Lepidoptera > Coleophoridae > Coleophora > Coleophora deauratella. The sequence continues at coordinate 10,825,219 of OY282396.1, read as the reverse complement.
CGCCGCACGCCTTAGCGCTCGCACGGCGCACGGAATTCCTCCCGCGCAAACTTTTTATATCTTCATAAAATGTCAAAAAGAGGTCGCAATTATTGTGCAGTGACTGGGTGCAATAGTCAAGTTAATAAAAATGAAAAAATATCTTTTATTGATTACTTGGTTGATTAATAATTTAGTCTTTTACTTCTCTTATGTTTGGTACCTAAATACAAACCTTGCGTGTCATCATTTTATCGTATTCGGTGGAAGAACTCATCATGCACAATTATCGTATCTTTGTATTTAAATCCTCGGCAACCCTTGCGTATCTGTGAGATGACGCGCTCACGAGGTCACGCGGCGGGCAAAGCAACGTCAACTCTCGATGTGCGCTTTTAAGGTACTTTTCTGCTCGTGTCGTGTGCGTAGCGTGTCGCAGCGAGCGGTTGGTATTAATAATAATATTTTGTAGGTAAATATAGCGTAGGTATTTTCGTGTTTGTATGGGAGTGAAGTATCTGTATGTAGTACTATTATCTAATCTGTGATATAAGGCTTTATTTAATATGCTGCTGCACACTCTATTATATCTTTCCTATTTTTAATTTGTTTTAAATTGCTTTTCAAGTTTGGTATCCATACTTTGTACATGTTCAGTGCTTTTTGTACTTTTAAAGCATATCAGATTCTTCTCTATAATCTTCCTTCTATAGTTTTGATAGTCCTTCTTTATAGCTTTACTTGTCTCCTTAAATAGTTTGCTAAGTTCTTTTTTGTTATGTTATGTTTTGTTTTTTCTTTTCATTAGGTCCATTCGTTTTTCCATGAGAACTCTTGTTGTATTACTCAGTATTTTGTCGTGATTTTTATTTATATTTTCTTCCTTTTTTATTGCCGGTACATTGCTTTTTATTATAGTTTCTATTTTATTGTAGTATGTTTGGACATCTTGGTAATCTGGTATTATTTCCAGTTCGTTTATTTTCTCTTGTATGTTAGTTATATATTCATCACGTTCCTCAGCAGTATTCATTTTGTGTGATGTGGATCTAAATGACTTCCTAGATTTTCTGACATTTTTAAGATGGTATGTTGCTCTTAACATGCGATGGTCTGATGGAAAGTCTACTTTGTTAAGAACCTCTATGTTAGATATATTTTTTGTTTATTTGATAAAATGAAATCTATTTCATTTTTTGTTTTCAAATAAATAATGTTAAGAGGATATGCGGGCGGCGAGATTTTTGAAGAATAGGTATTTTAAAAATCTGTTTCTGTCGCGCTGCACCCGAGCGACTGAGCCACCGATGTGTGAGTGAACCGAATTGAGCCTGTGTGCGTATCCCAAGCAGGTACAGGTCCCGTCAAACTTTAAGATCGCTGAAGGGTACTGAGTGGGGGAAGTGTGCGTTCACTTAGAATCCTCATGCTCGAATTTCGAAGTAGTTCCTTGGTTCCAGAGATGAGGCTGCCAGCGAAAAATTCCGCTAGCAGCCTCAGTGAAAAACTCGATTTTCTCTGAAACTACAATAGCACATTTTTTCCTTTGGGCACTATTAGACAATAAATATTGGCATAATCAGAATATCAAAATTCGAGCATGAGGATTTCAAGTGAACGCACACTTCCCCCACTCAGTACCCTTCAGCGATCTTAAAGTTTGACGCGACCTATAGATATCGGTACTGTGGTAGTTTTTCGGTTTCTCTGCTGTGTAACTCCAATATTTTGTTTGACCCTGGCTTCGGTTTACTGGACTTGTTTCTCCGCTACTGTTTTGACTCGGCTTATGTTTAGTGGACAATCACTCCACTTCAGAGTTAATTCGAAAACCGTGTTGAATTTTGAATATCAGTTTTTTACGTTAGTGATCGATCACGGATAGTTTTTAAGTTTGTCTGTAAGTTTTCCTAAAATAAATAAAAAAATAACATTAAATCACGTTTTGTCCAAATATAATATTACAAGTTTATAAAAATATAATTCTTAATTGTGTTTCCTTTGTAAGCTAAGAGATACTTAACGATCAAATCAGTAAATGTAAAAGTTAACCCACATTTAAGAACAATTTAGGCTATACAGGTGGAATGTTGAACCTCACCTGGAGGAAAAGTACTCTAAATACTGGAGATAGCAAATACTCAAAGAAACATTCCTTTTTTTATGGTTCCGTACCTCAAAAGGAAAAAAGGAACGCTTATAGGATCACTTCGTTGTCCGTCCGTCTGTCTGTCTGTCAAGACCCTTTTTCTCAGGAACCCGTAGACGTATCAAGTTGAAACTCATATCAGATTCTCAAGCCTGCAATCCCTTGAAGCTGTGAAAAAATCAAACTTCCATGCCAACGCATTCAAGAAATACCACCGTTTCTGCAGCAGATTTGCATAACTGCAGCAAACTCACTTCTTGCCTTTTCGAGTAATGAAATTGTGGAACTCTCTCCCAGAAACAGTTATTAGTGCTCCAACAGTGAACAGTTTTAAAAACAGACTTGATAAACATTTAAAAAACAAATAAACACAAGTGCCGTGATATACACGCATCAGCTCACAGAGCTGCTAGTGTATCAACTAATAATAATAATAATATTTGGAAACTCGCGTGCCATAAAAGGACAGGATGTTATTTTTTCGAATTTCACCCAGTTCAATTCCTGGGTCATGGGTATGACGAGGTATTTTCAAAAATCTTTGATGTAGTTTTGCTTCTTTTTAAAAATAAAGCTAATTTGCTATCTCCAGTGTTTTAGTCCGTGAGCCCACTCCCAAATTGCCTACGTCATATGACATCACGATAAAATGCATGGCACACGGTCGGAAAAGTTGTGCTGAGCGAGAATCAGAAGATTATCGCACCAAAATTTGGCCGGAAGTTGGAAAAAAACCTTCACTTCCGGTGAAAATTTTAAGGGTCTATTTACGTCATGTGACATCATTACGAGACATGTGGCATCATTTAGACCTTTATTCATAGAAAGGGTAAACATAAGTCTGCCAGTCCTGTAATGGCCGGAAGTACTTGGCAGACCGTGCCAAAAATGGCCATTGGATACGTTTACCTACGTCATATGACATCTTGACGAAAATTAGTGTAAACTATGTGTAATAATAGTCTGTTTAAGAATAAATAAGTCTACCAAGACAAATCCGGCCGGAACTCCTTCAAAACAGTTTTTTTAACTATTAGGTAAAACCTGGTAAAACTAAACAAATCATGGTAAATGCGCATGATATAGCCAACCATCATGCGCATTTACCATGATTTGTTCAGTTTTACCAGGTTTTACCTAATAGTTAAAAAAACTGTTTTGAAGGAGTTCCGGCCGGATTTGTCTTGGATGTCTTTGTATGCTACGAACTCGATGCGCCCGTGTTGCTGTGCTTCGTCGACTACAGTAAGGCCTTTGACTGCGTAGACTGGACGAGCCTTTGGAGAGTACTCGCTGAGCTTGGAGTCCCTAACCATCTTACTGGACTCATTCAGAGCCTCTACAGTGGCAATCAAGGAGTTGTCAGAATCCAGAGTACAACCTCTAAGCCGTTCAAGTTCGGGAAGGGCGTGAGACAGGGCTGCATACTATCTCCCATCTTGTTTAATGCCTATGGAGAGTACATCGTGAGGCGGACCTGCGAAGACTGGGATGGAGGCGTCACTATTGGCGGCGTCAAAGTCACAAATCTGAGATACGCTGATGATACCACCCTCATCGCCGCTTCCGAGGCCGAACTACAAACTCTCCTCAACAAAATGGAACGTGTCAGTGCCGAGTTAGGACTCGCCATTAACAGAGCCAAGACCAAAGTCATGTTAGTAGACCGGTTCGCCAAACTAGAGCTCACTGGCACCTTAAACCTCGATGTCGTTGACAACTTCGTGTACCTGGGCTCCAACATCAGTAACAACGGTTCCTGCGAATTGGAAATTCGAAGACGCATTGGGATGGCCAAAGGTGTAATGTCACAGCTCGCCAAAATATGGAAGGACAGAAACATCTCTAAACGCACCAAAATCAAACTTGTACGCACACTGGTCTTCTCCATATTTCTCTATGGCGCTGAAACATGGACACTAAGAAAGGCCGATCGCACCCGCATAGACGCCTTCGAAATGTGGTGCTGGAGAAGATGCCTTCAGAGAATTCTTGAGTACTTCGGACATATTGCTAGGAAGAGCGGAGATAACCTCGAGAAACTAATGGTTACTGGCAAAATGGAAGGAAAGACACCACGGGGCCGCAGCCCGATGCGTTGGACTGATCAAATACGTACCACTCTCGTTACCAACCTCCACGATGCTCTGCACATTGCTGAAGACAGAATGAAATGGCGAAAGATCATCACCGAGAAAGTGTTACCAAAGGTGAAGTCACGACCCTCATCACTGAGGAATACGACGCAAGGAGGGATAGCCAACCATGATTGATTAACAAGGATTATCGACTCGTCCGTCGTGGTGAGTCAATTTTTACTAATCTGTTAACTTTTCATACCACAGTATAGGGTAACTGAGGGTAACAATGTACAAGTCGACGGGCACATTTAATACAATCGCGTCGTATAGGGTGACTTTTAAATTGGTTCTTAATACGAAAGGCTATGAATGTGCTCATGATAACAAATAACTTTCTCTAAGAAAACCCTACTCTAATCTCAAAAAAAAAATTGACTCTCCATACAAATCGATGAACTGACCGGCCGAGAGTATGAAGAGTCCAAATTTTTATGTCCCTTAGAACACAAAAAATAAAGGATTTTACTGACGAAGTGTTTGAAAAGTGTATTTTCTCTTTGAATGTGCGTAAATTTAACGGATTTAAATACAAAGAGCTCCAACTGCCACCTCAAGCCAAGACAGAATATGGCTATTACATCGAATGTCACAGAAATATACGGGCTCATTAATAATGAAAAAAATTTCGGCGTACAAAATGTACTTATTTATAGGGTGACTTTCAATAAGTTCTTGATACGAAAGGCTATGCATGTTCTCATGATAACGAACAATTTTCCCTAAGGAATCCATAGTCTAATCGCAAAAAAAATGGACTCTTCATATTAACTCGGCCAGTCAGTTCATCGATTTGTATGGAGAGTCAAATTTTTTTTGCGATTAGACCATGGGTTTCTCAGAGAAAGTTATTTGTTATCATGAGCACATTCATAGCCTTCGTATTAAGAACCAATTTAAAAGTCACCCTATACGACGCGATTGTATTAAATGTGCCCGTCGACTTGTACATTGTTACCCTCAGTTACCCTATACTGTGGTATGAAAATGTTAAAATTGACCCACCACGACGGACGAGTCGATAATCATGGTTGGCTATATCATGCGCATTTACCATGATTTGTTCAGTTTTACCAGGTTTTACCTAATAGTTAAAAAAACTGTTTTGAAGGAGTTCCGGCCGGATTTGGCTTGGCAGACTTATTTATTCTTAAAGAGACTATTATTACACATAGTTTACACTAATTTTCGTCAAGATGTCATATGACGTAGGTAAACGTATCCAATGGCCATTTTTGTCACGGTCTGCCAAGTACTTCCGGCCATTACAGGACTGGCAGACTTATGTTTACCCTTTCTATGAATAAAGGTCTAAATGATGCCACGTGTCTCGTAATGATGTCACATGACGTAAATAGACCCTTAAAATTTTCACCGGAAGTGAAGGTTTTTTTCCAACTTCCGGCCAAATTTTGGTGTGATATTCTTCTGATTCTCGCTCAGCACAACTTTTCTGACCGTGTGCCATGCATTTTATCGTGATGTCATATGACGTAGGCAATTTGGCAGTGGGCTCACGGACTATTTAGAGTACTTTCCCTCCAGGTGAGGTTACAACATTCCACCCTATATAAGGTGCTAGTTTATTAGTGCCCGATATTTTAGTCAGTGCTTCTACTCCTGATTCTGATCAACTTTCCCCAAGGAACCCATAGTCAAATCGCAAAAAAATTGTTGGACTCTTCATACTAATTTGGCCGCTCGGCTGATCAATGTGTATGAAGAGTCCAAACATTTTTTTGCGATTTGACTATGGGTTCCTTGGGGAAAGTTGATCAAAATCAGGAGTAGAAGCACTGACTAAAATATCGGGCACTAATAAAGTAGCACCTTATATATGTTATGGACAAATACCATTATTATTATACCTACATAATGCCCGGGCATTATGAATAATGACAAGCTACATTGGGCAAAGTGATTAATTATTATCTTAAACATCATTATTTATCACATTGTCTGGTCATTATGAATATTACTATGTAATAGGCGGGCAATTCGATAATATTTGTTATTTGCCTTATATTTTTAATTTGATTTTATTTAATTTAATTTTAACTGATAAGAACTAGTGGATTCTAAATGTAGAACCCCTTCGTAATATGTAAAAACTATGAGTCTGATTATTCAAATTGTATAAAGTGATTGTTGTCCCAAAGTTAATCTGATGAAGGATTACAAATTAATAATAATAATAATCTTTCATTCGGACAAATAAAATCCATAATTTTAATCCATATAATTAATCATTAAAAATCATAACAAAAATTAATTAATCATAATCAAAAGAATGATTAAGACTAATCATAATCATTAATTTGAATAACTATTTACTATGTCCAAATGAAGCGGCCGTGGCTCAGTGATGCTTGTGTGAGGATCGCATCGATCACACAGGTTAACCTAACCTGGATGGGTTTGAATATTAGTGGCATATTACGACGATCAAAAAATCAACGGGGATCAAGGGAGGGATAACGCTTGAACTCAAATGCGATTCATTCAGAAATGGAGCCAATATTCAAATCGTAATACAAATACAAATTTCATTATTTACCATAAAAACAGAAAACATGGGTTACATTTTAGTCTCCACACTAGGCAAAGCCTGTTTCGAATACGATTTCGAAAATCAGTTCAATTTTAAGTAGTAGTGACTGTACTACTTAACCTATGTCCTAAAAATAGGACGTCGGGCCTTAGGAGGTTAATGTATGACCCCCCTTGACTACCTTAATCCCTCCTTTACCCCCTTGATCCCCCCTTGATCCATCCCTAACCCCCTTGATCCCTCACTAACTCCCTTTGTTCCCCCTTGTTCCCTCCCTAAGCCCTCCTTGGTTCCTTCCTTCCTTTTCCAATATTTATTTTAAGTCAAAATCAAAAATCAAAATGTTTTTTTATTTAAATAGATGTTTTGCACATACTTTTAAATCGTCTTTTTTTCTACTTAGTACAAGGTTCCTACCGCGCGGAACTTGTACACTCAACGTTTCGGGAAGAAGAATTGACAACACTGATGGATGTATTAGTTTAAGGTTAACATAATCAAGTTAATCACTTAATGATTAGCGGCAGTAATCATTATTAAAATTACATTTTCAGTCATAATTAAGATTACATTTGCAATCATGATTAATTTAATCTGATAAAATTAATCGAAAATAATTGATTTAAAAAAAAATGCCAACACACTCTTTAAAGTTTAGTTTATTTAAAGTTTTATAACCATAGGTCAGTGATATCTATAAAATGAATATTTCATGTAATTTGTTTCAAATTTTGATTTAATGACGGAAATGAAAATAATTGTAATAAAACATGTATTTTTGACATTCTTCCCAATAAGTGATAGCCATTATGTATTCTGCTCGGGCAGTTTAATTATTTCAATTGTAATTATCACATTACCCTCACATAATGGTCATTATTCAAAATGCCCGGGCATTATGTATAATGCCCAATTAATCACGTGGTCCAGAACATATACATATAACTAAACATTGAGACCAAATCTAGCTAACATTTTCGTCCCAGTACTATCTTCCTTTCATATGCGTTTATAATAATAATAATACTAGCTAAGATTCTTCCTCCCAGTACAAGCTTTCTATTAAAGAAAATTTCATTATTTCTTGAGGAAATCATGGACGTAAAAATATATAGGTATATTATGTACTAAAACATAATATGTCTGTTTAAAAGTTAAAAATCGATAACTCCAGACAGCACTCGATATAATTATCGACTACGTACGATACATCACTTCTCTGAGTGTATACGTACACGTTAGACCCTCCCCTCCCGCAAACCTTTCCTAATACGGAGCGATAGAGACAACTGCAGCGCGGACTGGTTATACCTAAATAAAATAGACAAAATCGACGTTTCGTATTCCCCTGTTTTCTCGTCCAAAACTAAACCGATTTTAACGATTCTTTTTTAAACGAGGTAAAGAGGATTTAGTTTATGTCTGTACGTTTTTCTTATTTTTTTAATACTTGTCAAATTTGTATATTGGACATCTGTAAATGCCGGTCTAACTGGGCAATTTTAAGCATTTTGGAGGGTTTTTAATTTCTTTAGTAAATAACTTATCACAAAAAACAAAACATAGGGACATGCTAGTGGTAGAAATCTATAATTTGGTAAAAAATTATGACTCTAGAATCATAATCCAGGGAGAAAACAGGGGAATACGTTTGTATGGAGAAAACGCTGCCCGCATATCCTCTTAATGGTTTTTTTTATGTGATAGGTGGCAAACGAGCAGACGGATCACCTGATGGTAAGCGATTACCGCCGCCCATGGACACCCGCAACACCGGAGGAGTCACAAGTGCGTTGCCGACCTTTGAAATGGGATGGGGGATGGGGGAATGGGGAGGGGGAGGGGGGGTTGGGCGTCCGGTACCCTCACTCACTCGGCGAAACACAACAAACGTTGCTTCACGCCGGTTTTCTGTGAGGTCGTGGTATCACTCCGGTCGAGCCGGCCCATTCGTGCCGAAGCATGGCTCTCCCACGTCTAAACGTAAACGATATGGTAAAATTTATTTACACTTCTTGAGCATAAAGTTAGTAAATATAACAACACATAGCTGTTGTTTGTTCTTTACCACAATATTCTCTTCAAATGACTGAAACTGCTGCTTCTTTATTTTCCTTGGACTTGAATATAATAACTGTTTTACAATAAATACCCTATAAAAATCAACAAGCTAGAATGTCTTGGGCTCATAACCAGCAGGGTTTGGGCTAGATTTAAAATAGTAAAACAGTAAATTAATTGAAAACCTATTGTATTCTAAAGCAGTGTATTTTATTGTATTTTGCTTCCATAGAACAAAATGGCTTATGGTATTGATATAAATGTCACTATAAAAGGATAGTGGCGACAGACACCTGTGATAAATTAAAAACCTTAAAGAGATTTATAAAGGATTGTATTGTATTGTATTTATTGGATTTTAATAGTACGCTATGCTTTCAGCTGTGGCTGATGCTATACGTACAAGTCTGGGTCCACGAGGTATGGATAAAATGGTAAGTAGTGGTAGAAAGGATAGATATAAATTCAAAACAATATGTATTAGTAATTTTTTATTTAAGCCTATACAGGGTTACAGGAAAAGTCGTACTGAATATGAAAGGACATTATTATTCAGGTAATTTCTGTCTGATGGATTTGATTCTATGATATGGTGTCCGAAACTTAACCGTTATAGAGATATTGAACTTTAAATATTTTTTAAAAAATCCTTAATTTTTTGTCTTTTTTATCGTTTTTTTTTGGGATTAGTGCTTCTTGGGTCCGTTTTTTTGATGTAACTAGTTAGAAGGCATCTCAGTTAATAAAAATGATTAACTTAAACTGAACCTACTACTAGCTGGCCGGAGAAGGGCGGAGAAGATCAGAGAATAGTAGCAAGTGTTTCCACTGAAGCGGGGTGGAGCGGAGTAGAGCGGACTGGACCGCTCAGCTCCGCCCTGCTCCACTCTGCACTACTCTGCTCCGCCCCACTTCAGTGGAAACACTTGCTACTATTCTCTGATCTTCTCCTCCCCGCTCAGCCCAGCTCCGCGTCAGTGGAAACGCACCCTAAGACCTTTAGTCTTATTAATCGATGAGAATCTGTAAATTAAAGAATCGATTAACAAGAATTAAGGCCTTATACAAAGTTTTGAAAAGAAAGCTGCTCTTCGTTTGCAGCTGAAAAGAATAAAAGTTGACAAAAAAATGTACCCTCTGCTAACTTAACTGTTATTTGGTCAATGTTTTACCTATTTAAATAGAGCAAGTGTAATAATACCTTTTTGAATAGCTGAGAGACATAGAAGTTTTTAAAACTATTTGCAGAATAAGTTCCATACATTTTTTTTAAAGAGAGCTTCAAATTTAAAAACACTTATTGAAAATTTTAAGCTGTTAGTGGTAGGTTCAGTTTTGTTTAATCATTTTTATTAATTGAGATGCCTCCTAACTAGTTACATATCTTGAATTTCTGGGCCATGTTCAGTGATTGGAATAGATTAGACTTCGAGGAACAGAGTGGAGACTTCCTTATCTATCTATGTATTTTTTACGCGTCAATTGTCCCGAGTTTCCGGACATCACATTAGTACATTACGAATTTATGTTATTTGAAAATAGCTTACCGCCTGCGACTTCGTATGCGTGGAATTCGATTATATTGACTTTTCATAAAATAAAATTTGTATTAATAACTTGGTTTCTAGGCAACGTGTCAAGATGAACAATGCACCAGATTTTAAGTATATTTACAGCAATACACTGTAAAAACCGCATACAAGTTTTCGCGCAGTAGATTTTGCCAAAGCCCGGGACAGTTGTCCCCAAAAATAATGTTGTAAGGAAGTCTCCGAAAGACGTCTCTGTTCTCTGTCGAAGTTTAGATAAATACAATCTACCTATTCCGATCACTGGCCATGTTATATGAGTAGTAATTACTTCTTAAATTTATTTTGATGTAGAGTTTCTTTTATTTCTGTTTTTTAGACTTACGAATTTTAGAGGTTACTTAAAATCATTACCATACCATTTGCAAACTAAAATATATATGACGCAGGTTTATGATAAAATGAGGGAACCTAGGTTTTTGATCAAGAACCGGAAGAAGACAAAATTATTACTTAATACTATCATAGACCTAACAAAATTCGGTTTATATCGTAGTATAATTTTAGAACTATTTAGAAAAAAAAAACGTGTCTCCAAGAAACACCAATATTTCTTATAAATTTAGAACCATTTAGGAAATAGGTAATCAAAATTGTTCCTCCTACAAATACTTATACCAAATTGAGACATCCTAATTTGACAGAAAAATGGTTCTAAAATTATAAGAAATATTGGTGTTTTCCGGATTTTCTTAGGTTTATGATAATATTAAGTAATAATTTTGACTTCTTCCGGTTTTTTATCAAAACCCTAGGTGTTTGATCAAAAACCTACGACATATACAACAAGTAAAGAATTAAATCTACACTAGGCAAAGGTCTGAATTTATGAAGACAAACAGGCAAAACACCTTTCGTCCGTAGAGTCCTTTTGTGTCTGAAGTTCTCAAGTCAGGACTCCCTATATAAGGTAAAACAAAATTAGCTGAAACTTATATATCCCTCTGTTGGTGTCCCTTGATAAAGTGCACAAATAAAAATGGGTGAAAAGAGAAACAATATTTAATGCAAAATATCCATAACTAAGTATTAACCTTTTCATTTCAATGCAATACATTTAGTAGTTCAAACAATATTATTATGTCAGTTTTCATGAATTTAAAAACAAAACAAAAAACTGATTAAAAAATATTTTGTCAATATAATTTGGTTGCGGTGACCCTGTTCGCATTGTCCTCGAAAAAGCTCCTGCTGCTTTACTTCACTTTGCATCCTGTTTTATGTCTAAGTTCTGTTGTTCTGTTCTGTTCTGTTTGTGTTCTGTTCAATAAAAAAAAAAGTTCTAAGGCCGATCTAATGAAAGAGACCTAAACTTTCACTACTTGACTTAATCAGAAATGATAAATCTAGAGCAGTGTTTCGCAATTAGTGGTAGGCGTACCCCCAGGGGTACGCAAAGTATCTTCAAAGGATATCTTCGCGGCAATCTCGTAATGCACTTATGCATGTTACAATCACCGAAATATACACCTTGCAGGTAATTTGAATCGAGTTAAGCAAAGCAAGCAAGGTAACTTAGCACCGGTCCAGTGCGAAGCGAAGTTTTATTTATCATTCCTGCCAAAAAGGGTACGCGAGTTTTATCTCTTTGTGGAAGTGGTACGCAGGCAAAAGTAATTGGGAACCACTGATCTAGAGCCATAGAACTTCAGTAACCTACCAGTTCATAACTACATTTTTTCTGTTCATTTAAACGTAAATTACGGGAGGGAGAGGGAGGTGCCCAGCTAGGCGATGAGGAATTGTTAGGCATTTATTTCCCTAAGTACTTGTTGAAATTTGTAATTTCAGATCCAAGCTGCTAATGGTGAAGTTACAATCACAAATGATGGGGCTACCATTCTAAAACAAATAAGTGTTGTGCACCCAGCTGCTAAAATGGTAACTTGATAATTTTATAAGTTTAAGGATTATTTATAAACTTTCTAAGGCTGGAAAGGAAGGACCTGTAAATACCTGAAAATATTCTAAGGGGATGTTGTATACATTAATTAATATATTTTAATAAGTAGCCTAATGTCCCGTTATTTAGGTATTTTAGAGAGACTTTATACAATTATGGGTTCTAATGTATGGTAAAATTTAGAATTAGGCTACTCTATTCTAAAGAACCCTATGAATCAGCCAATTATAGTTTACAAGAAAATATACATAAGTATTTTTATTTTTCAGTTAGTGGAGCTTTCCCGAGCTCAGGACATTGAGGCTGGAGATGGCACTACATCAGTGGTGGTTATTGCTGGTGCTTTGCTTGATGCTGCAGAGAAATTGTTGCAAAAAGGCATTCATCCTACTGTAATTTCAGATGGTTTCCATGAGGCTTTGAAGCTTTCATTACAGGTAACATATTAAATAATTGTAATTTTTTATATCTTTACACACTACGCTATATTTACCAACACAAAAATATACCTACCTTTTTTGTATATGATTAATAAGATAGATAATTATGAATCAAGTCGCGTGAATATTGTTTTATTTTAGGTGGTTGAGGGTATGTCGACCCCAGTAGACTTGACAAATGATGATGCTCTTTTAAAAGCTGCAGCCACTTCTCTGAATTCAAAAGTTGTGTCTCAACATTCAACCATTTTGGCTCCCATCGCTGTTCAAGCCATAAAGGCGGGTAAGTGTCTCAAAATACTAAACTTGTTTCATATATTTATGTAATTCAATAATTATTGAATTGTGTGAGAAACATTTTTATCCAAAAGAGTAGGGGGTATACATTAAAAACAAATTGATAGTTTTCATTTTGCATCAACGTATGTTTTCAGTGCTGGAAACACTGCCACGGAGGTGTGTGACTTTCATTAATTTTGAAACATTTGTGTATTCATGAATATCTATGCCACTGAGCCCTTCACAGTTAAGTACAAGTTCAAGCATGTTTAAGGGAAATGTTTCTAGTATTATTTGTTCTTGATCGGGAAAATTAAAATAATGCCTATAATGGATCTACCCTTACATCAGAGATATAATATAATACCAGTAACTATGTTTGAAAAAAAAAAAACCGGCCAAGTGCGAGTCGGACTCGCGCACCGAGGGTTCCGTATAAATTCATAATCACACATGTCTTGAACTCTATATCAAATTCTCAGGCCTGCAATCCCTTGAAGATGTGAAAAAAAATCATAGTTCTATGCGAACGCCAATTTTTTTGTGATTTATCTAAAAATTACGTGGATACAGTAGCATTATTTATATTATATATTTTTGGTAAGTACCCCAAGGAAATGGCAAAAAATACCGCTAAGATATAAAATAATTATTCGACCTCTTTAATTGCGTCAAATAAATCTCAAAAAAATACAAAATGAAGAGCGTTTAAAAAAATATTTTTACGCGTTGGTTTCATTTAAATATCTTTGTCCGTTTCAGAGAAAAAATCTTTACTTAAGGGTAGTTACCCCTATATTTCTTCTAATATACAGAATTAACTGCTGAAATCTATCTATTCTAATTCTACTGGTTGAACACTAAAACAAATGTGACATATTAACCTCGAAAGCCACTGGGCCCAGATCTATATACTTAACCGGCGTTACCCTTTTAATTCTGTATAACTGTTCTTTGCTACTGATCATGAATATTTATTGATAATTTGTGATGAGATGAGCAATGACAGTAGTTATGCCAAATGGTAAAAGGTTACGCGAGAAAGTATGCACAGCGATGCTTTATAATTTATTTTATAAAAAAGTCGCTGCATTTAGTAGCTCCCAGAATATTAGCCCTCACGATGTATCGCTGTTTTGTTCGATCTATCGAAATCGTAAATACAGGGTGACTCAGCAAACTTTTTAAATTTAAAATAAGAATAAGTTCGCGGGCTCCGGGGCTAGCGAGGAGCGGGTTGTAGCGTTCGAAAGCTGACCGTTTGGAAATTTTTATTTGGCGCCATGTCGTGGTCGGGAGCGCATCGTGCGTACGCAGTGGAGGCTTACTTTAGCAACGGACATTCATACACACTTGCACGGCGCAAATTTTGTAATCACTACAATATTCGATATTTGAGAGATGCACCAAGTGTCCAATTAATAAAGACGTGGGTGGAAAGGTTTCGGCTAACGGGCTCAACAATAAACAAAACGAATCGGCGTCGAAACAGACCTGTGCGTTCAGCTGAAAACATTAACCGCGTCGCCGCTGCAGTCGCAGCTCAGCCTCGACGTTCGGTAAGAAAACAGGCCGTGTCATTAAATATTCACCGGTCAAGTCTTCAACGCATATTGGCACTAGACTTAAAGCTGCATCCATACAAGATCCAAGTTACACAAAAAATCAAGCCTGAAGATTACGCTAAGCGTAAAACTTATGCCGAACAAATTTTGGAAACTTTCCCGCAGCAAAATGACTTAGACGATGTTTATTTCAGTGATGAGGCTCACTTTCACCTTGAAGGTTATGTAAACCGCCAAAATTGTCGTTACTGGGCTCCCGCTAACCCAAATCAAAAGCATCAAAATATGTTACATAGTCCAAAAGTGACTGTATGGTGTGCGATTTCTGCAAAAGAAATCATTGGCCCTTTCTTTTTTCAAAACCATCGTGGCACTACTGTTACAGTGACGAGTGAGCGCTATACCGATATGATAAACAACTTTTTTATGCCAGAACTAAGACAGGGTATCAGTAACTATCCAGAAGTGTGGTTTCAACAAGATGGGGCCACAGCGCACACTGCCAGTATCTCAATGAATACAGTCAGAGGATTATTTCCTGGGAAAATCATCAGCAGATTTGGAGACATACCCTGGCCGCCAAGATCACCCGATCTTACTCCTTGCGACTTCTTCTTGTGGGGATACCTTAAAAGTAAAGTTTTTACCGACCCGCTTGCGACTCTTGACGATTTAAAAGCAAAAATAACCGAAGAAGTGAACAGTATCCCCAACGAGATACTGCAGCGTGCGATAGGAAATACACGTGTCCGACTCGAAGAGTGTGTACGACGAGAAGGAAAGCATCTTGATGATGTTATTTTTCACAAATAAATTCCCATTCAATGCACTTTCTTTTAATGTTATTAAAAATTTCCATAAGTACACCTGATATTTTTATTTTATTTTTTAAAGTTTAAAATTTGGACTGAGTCACCCTGTAGAGATTGTGGTTAACTGCGATTATGATCGAGAATGTCTGCGCTCTTCTGCGTAAACGAAAATAACTTAATTAGTTGATGTTTACATCCATTTAGAATTTTATATTAATTAGAAACGCGAAATAAATCATCAAAGACTGTGACGTCACATGCTAGTAACGCAAACCTTTTCGGAACAAAATGTCGCTTTTGACAGTCACTCGGATGACTACTAGTCAAATACCCTACTATCGATGGGACTCGCCTTAGTGCCAGTGTTGATAAATTTAATGTTGCCGCGTGTGTGGCATGCAGTGATGGAGCCAGGTTTGAGAACAGTCGATGGGACTTGCCTTATGTTGCCGTGTCTGCAGTGATGGAGCCGGGTGCGGGCGGCGCGGGGGGAGGCGCGCGCGTGGACTTGCGCGACGTGAAGGTGATCGAGCGCGTGGGCGGCACGGTGGAGGACACGGAGCTGGTGCAGGGGCTGGTGGTGCCGCGCCGCGCTGCCAACGTCAGCGGCCCGCACCGCATCGAGAAGGCCAAGGTGGCGCTCATACAGTTCTGCATTTCTCCGCCCAAAACTGACGTAAGTTGAAATAAAATAAAATTGTTTATTATAAGTTATTGTTTACTCCAACTGCTGCTCTGGAAACCATCATGGACCTGCCCCCTCTGTATCTCTTTATCGAACTAGATGCAGCCTCTGCGGCTGCACGCCTAAGGCTACTTTCCCTCTGGAGCACGAATAGAACTCCCCATGCGGAGCTTCTAAACAAAATCATCACTGAGGAGCCACTGTTTATGGCTGCACTGGACAGGATTTCAAAAAAGTACGTATTTGACAAAAAATACAATATGCAACTCTATGAGGACCCATGGGAGGGTCAGAACCTGAAGGAGCTTCGTATCTTCACTGATCAGGCTCCAAAACAGGCTCAGGTACCGGATATGGCATCTTCTCCGAGGACCTAAACATTTTCATAGCCAAGCCCCTTGGAAAACACTCTACGGTCTTCCAAGCCGAATGTATGGGTATCATTACGGCTGCAGATTAGATTGCTGCAAGGGAGGTACGTGACTACCCCATCCGTATTATCTCCGATAGCAGGGCAGTATTTACAAGCTCTGCAGAGTAGCACAACTACGTCGGGGCTCATACTGGAGTGTCACCGTAAGTTGTCAGAAGTATGTCACCGCAATGACGGTTCTCTGCAATGGATCAAGAGTCACAGCAACTCACGCGGCAATGACGGGGTGGATGAGCTAGCCAGGAGAGGGTCGGGATAGAGAGCGATAAGACCAGAACCCATCAAACTGGTAGAGGGCCATACTCAGTCAACGCACTAGGAACAGACACAACGAATACTGGTCGAACTTAGAGACCTGCCGTCAGACAAGGTTGGTTTTACCAGCAAAAACCCCTGCCTATCCAGGAAGCTTCTAAGACTTGAGAGAAACCAACAAGCTTGTTGCTGCTATCACTGGACATGTGCCCTACAACAAACACTTGGGTGTTACTGACAGCCCACTGTGCCGAGCATGCATGGAAGCTGAGGAAACTGCTGCTTATATCCTGCTGGAATGCGGTGAAGTAGCATTGTACAGGGTCGCGCACCTCGGTGACCCGAGGTCACTTCAGGAAGTCGTCAGATCGTTACTGGACTTCCTGGAGGAGCTGGGCTGGCAGTGATGCCGGCCTATTCACGCAAAATGGGCGCAATGGTCGCCTGGTTGCGTAAAATAGCCCGCCCCAACCTATAACCTATAAGTTATTGTTTATTTGTTAGTTATTATTATCAGGGTGTTCACTTTCTGGAAAAGTCAGAGATATTTGAGTTTTTTCCCAATAATTTTAGTGACTGTGCGTTTCACTAGAAACTTTCTGCCTCGCACAACCAAACTGTGGAATGAATTGTCGCCAGCGGCATTTCCGGACCGATACGACATTCAAACATTCAAGAAAAGAGTGTACTCCCATATCAAAGGCAGGCAACGCACTTGTGACTCCTCTGGTCTTGCGGGTGTCTATGGGCGGCGGTAATCGCTTACCATCAGGTGATTCGTCTGCTCGTTTGCCACCTCAGCCATAAAAAAAAGTGAGGGAAACATTCATGCTCTAATCTGATATTTCCTTGTCTTAAGTTTAGATCTTTGTCCGAAGGTAAGGTCCCCTCAATCTGGAAGCGAGCATACGTCACGCCAATCCATAAAAAGGGACCAAAAATAGATATTGTTAATTATTGTCCAATATCCAAATTGTGTATCGTCTCCAAGAATCATCTACATTCAACTTTTTTCTTCCCTTAAACACTCTTTTAGGCCATTTCAGCATGGGTTCCTCAAGGGACTCTCCACTATTTCCAATCTGATATTACTCAATGAGCACTTGACTGATTCCATGACTAATGGTAGTCAGGTCGATGTCGTTTACTAATTACAGCAAAGCATTTGATCGTATACAACATAGACATGGGCGCCGACCTTATATTTGCCGGCGGCGGCGCGCCGGTCCAAATTGATCGGCGTGGCAGAGCCGTAATTTTTTATGTTTGAGATTGGTAATAAGACAGACATATTTTTCTACGTATAAAAAAAAATAAAAAATAAATTAAAGCTTTAATTGCGAATTGAAAAGGCATATAAAAATAATAATTCATCTTCAGCAAAAGAATTCTACAGTTTGATTCAGAATTACCCTAGATATTCACGCCAACCAGTCTTGCGCTGCCCGTATCCTGCGACCCGCAACCTTTACAAGTTGTCACGATGGTCTACTGAGTGACAGGTCTGCCTATGCTGTGTCTTCCGGTGCGTGGTCACCATTCGAGAACTTTGATAACCCTTCACCATAATTATCAGCCAAAAGACGTCCACTGCTGGACAAAGGCCTCCCCCACGGATTTCCACTCCGACCGGTCCTGTGCTGCTCGCATCCAGCGGCTTCCCCCAACCTTCGCCAGGTCTTCGGTCGACCGAGTTGGAGGCCTGCCCACAATGCGTCTTCCAGTGCGTGGTCGCCACTCGAGAACTTTACTGCCCTAACGGCCAGTTCTACGAGCTATGTACCCCGCCCTTTGCCTCTTAAGTTTAGCGATTCTGTGAGCTATGTCGGTAACTTTAGTTTTCCTACGTATCTTCTTATTTCTGATTCGATCACGAAGGGAAGCACCAAGCATAGCACGCTCCATTGCCGTTTGGGTGACTTTGAACCTTCTTATGAGTCCCATAGACCATGGCTCGGATCCATATGTCTTTACTGGCAACAAACACTGGTCAAAGACTTTAGTCTTGAGACACTGCGGTAGGTTGGACGTGAAGATATTGCGGAGCTTCCCGAACGCTGCCCAGCCGAGTTGGATTCGACGATTGATGTCTTTCTCGAAGTTGGCCCTACCTAGCTGGACTGTTTGTCCCAGGTATACATATTCGTCAACAACTTTGAGTGTAGAATCTCCAACCTTCAAAGGAGTGGGTGTAACACGGACGTTTGACATAATTTTCGTCTAGTCCATGTTCATTGACCCACTTGTTGGGAGACTACTGAGTCCATCAAGCATTGCGCCTAGGTCTTCCAAGGTCTCAGCCATGGTCACGATATTGTCAGAAAATCGAAGGTGGGTGATGTACTCGCCATTGAATTTGATGTTAATGCCGAGTCCTCTCCTCTCTTTAACCCTTACGGTCATCTGTTATATAAGCTGTGTTCTGCGTACTGCACTGCCACTTCAGTTTAGCGATTCTATGAGCTGTGTCGGTTAATTTAGCTCTCCTCCATATCTCTTCATTTCTGATTCGATCACATATAGAATTTCCGATCATAGTACGCACCATCGTCATTTGGGTGACCTTGACCTTGAGCCTTCTTATAAGGCTCATAGTAAGCGACTATGTCTCAGTTCCAAATGTTATTCACTGGAAACACACTCTGATTAACTTACCGACAAATTGGTCTTGATACACTGCAGTATTTCGGGTGTTTCGGACCTGAAGATATTGCAAACCTTCCCAAACGTGGCCTGTCAAACGTGGCCTGCCACGTGGCCGGTTGAATCCTCAGCGATTGATATCTTTCTCGAAGTTGGACCTATCCACCGTTGGTTTTATCTATAGTTGAGTTTGTCCCAGGAATATAGTATGTTTATAAATATTCATTAACAACTTCGAGTGCAGAGTCTCTAACCTTCAGAGAAATGGGTGTGAAACGACATTGATACTGATATCCACTTATTAAGATGATCTGCTGAGGCCATTGAGAATTCTGCATAGGTCTTCCAAGATATCAGCTTATCGATGGTGGTTAATGTACGCCATGGATGTTGAGTACTCTCCAGTTCATAAGTTAGGAAACATCTTCGAGGGCACTGGTGAACAGTTTCTGATATATCGTCTGATACGTCGCCCTCACTCCTGGTGTCACTCCTCACTGCAGCCATATACTTTTCTAATTCTGATCCTGGAGGCGGACCGACATAGTGGCGTTTTTCTAAAACTTCAATAACTTCGTAGTTAGTTTGGTAC
Organism: Coleophora deauratella; assembly: GCA_958295455.1. NCBI lineage: Eukaryota > Metazoa > Arthropoda > Insecta > Lepidoptera > Coleophoridae > Coleophora > Coleophora deauratella. The sequence goes on along the minus strand of OY282396.1, from coordinate 10,805,145 downwards.
CGTTGAAGGGACTGTAACACAATCCAAGTCTCGATTGAATGAAAGGCTTTCTCATAGTCTACATTCTACAAACGCGAAGCATAATAGTGGCCGACTATGCCTTTAATTTTTTTGTGTTGTCTGCTTCAATGTAGAAATGAGGTCTATGGTACTGAAATCTTTTCGGAAACCCTGGAAATTCATAAAACAAGCGTCCAGACGATTCATGATGACTCTCAAAAACTAAAACAGTGATGTGGGTCTGTAGGGTCTCACAATCAGCAGCTCAGCTGGGTCGTTACCAATTTTAAAGAAGTGCACCACCCACCACACTTTTGTGCTATGTGGTAGGCGTTCTTAATTAAATCAAGCAACTTCTGAAGAGCTTCAAGTACTGGTTTTCGACTGCTTTCAGAAAGCTCAGCCGTAACTCCATCATCCATCACCCAGTTGTTCTAAAGCTATTTTTTTATGTGATAGGTGACAAACGAGCAGACAGATCACCTGATGGTAAGCGATCTTAAGCTGTTTAATCTAGTTTAAGCCGATGTCCGAGATATCTTTGTTATAGTGTCGATGTCGGATCGATTTGGATTAAAGTTAACTTAATCTTTGAAATCGAGTGATGCCAGGTATCTCGCAACATTTTTTTGTAAAATAAGGGCAATTAGAATTTACATACTCGTTGATGCGGTCTGAGAAAAGACACACGAGTTATGTTTTGTATCTTTATGCATGAATCGATTTCTTTCTCTGTTTGCATCTGCAATCTGCTCTAAATGATAAGAGGTGCGGTACCGTACCGTATGTTGAAAAAAAAACTACTTTTAATTTAACCAAAATTGCTTGCTTCTTGGTCTGGTCGGCGCGAATTTCGAAAGAGTCGGCGGCGGCGGCGGCGCGAACAAATCGGCGCGGCGCCTATGTCTAATACAACATCAACTACTTCTACTTAAGCTCTCTAGAATCGGTGTAAGTGGGGATCTTAGGTGGTTTTCCTCGTATATCGACAATAGGTCTCAGGCGAGTGTTGTGAACAATTATATAGGGTGACTTTAAATTAGTTCTTGATACCAAAGGGTGTGCATGTGCTCATGATGACAAACAACTTTTTCTATGGAAGCCACAGTCAAATCGCAAAAAAATTTTGGACTCATACTATTTGGCTGGTCCGTTGACCGATTTGTATGGAGGGTCCAAAAACTTTTTTTGAGATTTGAGTATGGGTTCCTTAGGGAAAGTTGTTTGTTATCACGAGCACATGCATAGCCCTTCGTATCAAGAACTAATTTAAAGTCACCTTATATATCTAGTTGGGTATCTATACCAAGTGGAGTTCCCCAGGGATCTCTGTTAGGTCCGCTCCTGTTTGTTATCTTTGTAAACGACATCGACAAGTGCCTACACACGTCATCTTTGCTCTGCTTTGCTGACGACATGAAGATTTATTCATCTATTAATTCGGTTGACGATGCTAATGCTCCTCAGTCTGATCTGCTGAGACTCGAGAGATATTGTGCTGCCAATTATTTAGATCTAAATCCTTCAAAGTGTAGTGTAGTTACCTTTACGCGCAAACGTAACGTTATAAATTTCAACTACACCTTAAAGTCTTCCATGACTCAAAGCTAGAAAATCATATCTAAAACCTCTAGAGCTTTAGGATTTCTGAAGCGTACGACTAAAGATTTCACCAGCGCTAAATCACTTAAAATACTTTACTGTGCACTAGTGCGCAGCAACATGGAGTATGCTTCGGAGATCTGGAATCCTAGATATAATACTTATGGTTCTCGCCTAGAAAACGTACAAAAGAAGTTTATTCGCTATCTGAGTTATCGCATTCGTGAACCCTATAATTCCTCTAACTATGACAACTTATGTAAAAAACACCACCTGCCCCCGATGCACAGTGTTTTTTTTGCCCAAAAAAGTGACATCTTCTTTTTTTTCGTTCATTCAATTTGGCTTTTCATAACAAATGCAAGAGTAAAACTCCCAGGAGTCCATTTTGTGTAGTTTATTTTTAAAAAATCACAAAGTTTTGGTGACCTTGCTGTTAAAAATACGGAAATTAATTCATAGAAAAATAACTATTCACAATTTAGTATTATTTGTTTATCAGGTATATAAAGATAGTCTAGGCGCATATTATACCCTTTTTATTAAATCAAACATGTTGGGAATTTCCTCAAAAAAAAATGTTTTCTAAATTTTAAATTTTATTTTTTTATATTGTTTCTAGGTCGAAGTAGAGGTTCTGCCTACGACAGATATATTCACCATATTTATATGTATCTCCCACAAAATTACCACATTCTACTTCGGCGGAAGTTTGGTAAAATATATTTTTAAATACTAAGGTCAAAATTTTGGATTTAGGGTTGACACAATAAGGTCATTTCCCTTTACCTTTTTTTTATATAAAATCAACTGTATTTAAAAAGTTTTAATTTGAAACATACTTGGATGCAGTAAACTAAGGAACTGAACAACTTTTGCGCATCAACATTGCCGATATTGCAAAAAAAAATGGTCTTACCGACTTGCCAATTAACTGATTAAATAGGTATGAAACGCCCAAATATTTTTGTTATTTCGGCAAAGTACTAAAACAAAAGTAGTGCAATTTCATGAGTAGAAATCCACCTTATTTATATTGTTATATCTAAATAGTGAATCAAGAATTTGTATGGGAAACTGAAAAAAAAAATATGGATCGGATTATTTCAGTATATTTGCTGTATTCTATCGCTATCTTTTCTTACTTTGTGATTCTATACTTTATTCTAACTAACCTCTCAAAAATTCAAAAGCACTTCTTAGCACAGTGTTCAAAATTTCAAATGTGAAATTAATTTCTGACAAGCTTCTAATTACGATAAAGTCTTCAACAAACCTACTTGCTGATTAATAGAAAGTACAAAATATGTTATCCGACAAAATATGATGATGAACTTATACGTACGTTAACAGTCAGTCTGTTCAGTTATGCTTGATGACTTTTTATTTGCTGAAATAAAACGGAAAATTGCAGATGGTTCTTATGAAACTGAACAACTTGTCCCAACAAAACAAACAGGGGCAGAAATAAAACAGTTTTACTTCTCACACCAACTGTCAACAACTTAAAGAAAGTAAACGATTGACAAATATTTGTCAGTGATAAAAAAGTCACTTTGTATAATAGAAACAGATTTAACAGACACAAATAAAGGTGAAGCAAGCATTTGATTAATCTTTCAAAAAATAATCATCATCAGCCGAAAGACATCCACCGAGTCAAAAAATAATACTCACGATATAAATAGAAAGGTTTAATTAGTGACAACCCTAAGAGATATTTTTGAAAATCATTTTTTCTAAACTTCCGCCGAAGTAGAGTGTAATAATTTTGTGGGTGATACATATTAGTATTAGGTATATATCTGTCCTAGGCAGAACCTCTACTTCGGCCTATAAAAATAAAAATAAATAAATTTAAAAAATCGGAAAATATTTTTTTTTTAGGAAATTACCAACATTTTTCATAAACTAAAAAGAGGATAGTATGCGTCTTAAATATCTTTATATATCCGTAAAATAATTAATACTTAGTTGTGAACAGTTTTTTTCCTATGAATTAATTTCCGTATTTTTACCATGAAGGTCACCAAAACTTTGTGATTTTTTTAAAAATAAACTAAACAAATTTGATTCCTGGGAGTTTTACTCTTGCGTTTGTTATATAAAGCTTAACTGAATAAACAAATAAAAAAAAGATGTCACTTTTTTGGGGCAAAAAAAACACTGTGCGATGGAGAGGCGACGTGAAATCGCTGATATTGTATTTTTACTTAAGATCGCATCCGGCAACATCGATTCCCCACATATACTTTCACGCGTTGGTCAAAGAGCTCCAGCCAAGTCTCTGAGGCACAATACACCTATCTATCTACCATTTGCTGGAACCTACTATACACAGAACACATTTCTTTGGCGAGCTAGTAACAATTTCAACAAACTATTTAAATATTTTGATCTAGATCTCTTCAACACTAGTTGTGCGACCGCGAGACGGTTGTTGAGTCAGGCGTTTTTTGACACTTGGTAAATTTAAACTTTATGATGTTTAATGTTTACAAAATTTATATTGTTTCCTTTTCTTATCTTGAAATCATTATTCTTTTTTCTTTGTTTCTATACTCTTTGTGAACGTTTATTTTGTAAGTACCTATAGTCTGCCTAGCGATAACTGCTTTGTTTGCTTTAGTTAATATTTTAAAACTATCTGTGAAAACCTTATCTGGCTGTCTAGAATTTAATTTAAGTTTTGTTATTTTGTTGTTATTAAGCTGTTGGTTTTCCAAATAAAATAAAATAAATAAATTAACTTATACTTAACCCAGACTTTTGAACCTTTTTTTTTTCAAATTCTCACTGATTTACATCATGACTTTACATTCCATAGCTTGAGGGTTCTAGGTAAGAAGCACCTAGACCAATTTGGCTGTAGCTGGTGGGGTGAATTTTTGTCAGTACCTTTGTTTGAACAGTACCTCAGAACACAAGCCATTGCATAAGCAGTAGAACACACAGAGAGAGCTGAAATCTCTCTAAAAGCTGAGGGGTTCTAGACAGCTTGTGAGCTCTGGGTCGTCGACGATTCTGATTGCGCGTAGCTGGGTGGAGTCAAGGGGATTTATCTGATACTTGGGCGCTCCTGTCTAGAGATATGAGCAGTTCTCCATATGCGGCCTCACTTGAGCTTTGTATAGCTGCAAGCGCTGTCTGGGTCTGAAGGAAGAGCCGCTTTGCTCAGTTGAGCACTCCAGGTTTTTCCGCTGCCAGGGTAACACCTTGAGGTGACCCCGCCGAAGTTGGACGTTGCTAGAAATGTTGACACCTAGGATGGATCCCGATGCTCGTAGCAACAGCAAGTGTTGTTCCTTGGAGCTGAGGCGCCACAGTAAAAAGAGCTTTTTTTGGCAGTGAACGCGCATACTTTTCTTCGTGGGATTAAAACGGACTAAGTTTAGTCTTCCACCATTCGGAGACCTGCTTTCCATTCGAATTCAGACACAAGCCTCGCATGACTCTCCTCCACTGCGGCCCGTGGCATGTTGCTCGGTCTGTGTATCGCGCATCATCCGTACCTGTTATCCGCATAAGAATTAATATCGTGTACTTGCAGGATATCATTGATATGCAGGAGGAATAGAGTTGGCGAGAGTACAGAACCTTGCAGGTCATCCGCATTAATGTGTTTTTATGTCAGAGGACCAGTTGTCGCAAAGGACTTTAATGTTCCTGTCACACAGAAAATTGGCCATCCAATTGCACAATCTCATGGGTAGACCGTGTACTGGTAATTTCGATTATTCCAGAGCCCAGACCTTTTCGAACGCCTTAGCTATGCTGATGGCTGACTACCGATACATCCCCTCGACTTTCAGTGGCTTCGGCCCAGCGGTGTGTTAGGCATACTAGAAGATCACCAGCTGACTGGCCATGACAAAATCCGTATTATTGGCGGTCATTCTAGACATGCTAGAAGCTGTGTATCAATTACACGCTCCACCACCTTTGAAAGGAGGGAGATAATAGCTATTGGCCTCTAAGTTGACGGGTCAGATATATCCCCATTTTTGGGAACTGGTTACACATTTGCAATTTTTAGGATGTTGGAACATGGGTTGTGGAGTAGGAGAGCGCGAAAACTCTACTCGAAACTTAAGGCTGTGGTCTACATACAGTTAATAGGGCTGTGAGACAGGTCGTCAGCATAATGGGTGGGACATGATATCCATACGGACAGTCCAGCACGTACACTGCTAACACAGGGGGCTCTTCATTTCCACAACACAGAATTCACCTCAGAAAGATGGTTGGAAAATTATCCTTGTCTTGCAAGAGCACTATTTTTTTTGACAAGTTGAGCCAATTTGTAATAGATGACATAGTCCCAGAAAACCACAATCAAAAAAAATTAAGACATTCAATGAAAATCCCTTTGTTAAAAGCACATTTAGCTGCTGTATTAGTTATGGCAGATTGCGAACCATTGTTACGCCGTCTCCAGATGAAAATTAAAAACAAACCAGCAATAAAAAAACATCCAAAAACGCTTTTAAAATGAATTATAAAGGGTCAGGGAACTTTAACAAAACGGTCAGGGAAAGTCAGGGAAGTATTTTGGGACACCCTGATTATATTGTTATAAGAATTTCATAAATTTCTGTGTATATGTTATGACTATAATATCCAGAAGTTTTGCTCCGTAGAGGGGAGTGAGGTCCAAGTCTGCGATAATATTATTTAGGATTAGATAAAGCATTTACTTGTCTGTAACTAACAATACTAAAATCAAAGAATATTTAACATTATTATGTAGTGAATGAAATCACTCCTTGCTTCCCGCAAACCTGTCATAGCTCCCTGATTTCGTGTGAGATTCACACGTATAATTTGAAGCAGAATGTTTGCTTCAATCGTTGATCATCGTAGGCTACCCGGCTGCCCCACTGCTACTTCAGTATTTTAGACAGAGAAACACACGCCGCTCACGTATAGCGTTGTCCTTGTTCTTTGAGTGACTCTTTAATATAACTGTATACTAATCATAACAGGTAGTTATTTCTATCGAGTTGTAAATACAATAAGAGTGTCTGCCTGCAGTTTGTTAAACTCTACCATACACTTTACATTCAGGCTCACTGTACGGTTCAAAGACCGCACATTTTGTTTATGTAACATATCGTGCGTCATCGTTATTAAATTTAAGTACAGCTAATCAATATATTTTTTGTATGTATTAAGTTTGCAATTAACACTCAACGGAATCGGAAGTCAACTTTAAAACTGTGTTGTAATTTTATAAAATAAACGTCGTGTTTTAACTTAAACTTTTAACTTCAACTAACATCCTGCAAACTTCACCTTTGAATGTACTGAGTCAAAGCCGTCAACTAAGCTGGGGCTCGTACATTATGGTCCTTCGAGCCTTTGGAAACTGAACATTTGGAGCTTAGTGTGTTTTGTTTTCTCAAAGTGAAAGCGATCGGTCCAGCCGGCCTCCCACAAGCGGGTCTCACCGGCGTGGATTGAGAAGGCGCACGTCACTGCGAGATTTCAAGCAAACTGAGCTACAATTTTCTCAAGAAACCTTGAGGAAGAAAGGGCTGAAAACTTCGAAAACTTCGTGGTCTGAAGTCCAATACAACTATCAAGCTAACAACAATGGATGAACTAACTCTTCAATGGAAGGCTTTCGAAAACGTCAAAAGTCTCTGTTCTAACTACAAGAAGGATGGCCCATCTAGGAAGACAGCCGATTATCTCATGAAGCGGTTAACATCTTTGGAAGATCAGTGGAAGGATTTTGATGAACGTCATAAAATTCTCAACGAAAATGCTGACAAAAACGCTGAGTATTTTACGGATTTTGTGTACGAAAAAACAAATCAGATGTATGAGTCAACAAAACAAGATATTTTACAACGGATGCTGCTGTTATCTTCAACTACAACTGCGCAAGGTACGGAACAAATAAAGTTAACAACCGAAATTAAACCGGGTGAACCAGAATATGACAAGGTTATGGATTTGCTAAATCAACAAGAAGGTAATTTTAGAGCTATTGAACGAGCTATATCTAAGATAAATATTGCCGAAATTTCTCAAAAATGGGAAATGGAAGATCACCTAAGCATACTGAAATCTAAATGGGAAGCTATTGACAAGTTACACTGGATGCTGGATAGACTTTTAAATGGTTCTAACGAAGACTACTATCGTTTATTCGCGACTATAGAAAACAAATATGACAGCTTGAGAAGAACTTTAAACAGCAAACTATGGTCAAATCTTCACTATCAGGCCTCTACTCCAAGAATTGAAGTACCAGAATTTTCGGGAAACTATCTCCAGTGGATCTCATTTAAAGATATTTTCATGGGAACAATTCACAATAATCCAACAATATCTAAAGCACAAAAAATGCAGCATTTAAAAACAAAACTCAAAGGAGAAGCTGACAGACTAGTCCACCACCTCGGCATCAGTTCGGAAAATTACGACTCCTGTTGGGAAATTTTAACGCAGCGATACGATAACCGTCGACTATTGTTTACATCTTTTATTAACTCTATGCTGCAACTGCCTACAATACAACAGCCTAATGCCTACTCGCTCAAGAAAATGCATGATGTCATTATAGAGAGTCTGAACGGCCTTTCTAACGTAGGCCTCAATGTCTCATCCTGGGGTCCCATGATCGTTCATTTGATGTCTCACAAACTAGACTCAACTACATACAATGAGTACATTAAGGAGCTACGAGAACCAAGAGAAATACCAAACTTGGATGAATTTACATTTTTCCTGGAAAACAAATTCATGGCGTATGAATCCATGAAACCGCGCCAAAAAGAAACATCTGTTCAACAAAAACAACATCCTGTATATAAGAAACCATTTTCACATTTCAACAAACATACCTACGAAACAAAAAATGTTTTCTCTAAAACATATCACACAACAAATGGAAAATGCCCATTGTGCAATGGAAGTCACGTGTTAATGCAGTGTCGCAAGTTTGTTGACATGGACATTACCGAACGAAACAGAACAGTTGCTAAAATGCCGATATGTAAAAACTGCTTATTTAGCCATGGCAATATGGAATGCATATCAACAAAAAACTGCAAAGAATGCAATTTGCCGCATCATACGCTATTGCACAATAATTCAATCAAAACTGTATTGAAACCAAGTAATGAAAAATTTTACAACGGTCAACGACCCTCGACTTCTAAGGAGCAAACTGCTAACCATTTATCTCATGACGAGATGGAAATCTTGTTGCCAACTATTCAACTGAAAGTAAAATCTATTGATGGGTCTTACATCACACTAAGGGCGTTATTAGACCAGGGATCTCAAGTAAATCTGATGAGTGAGAATGCAGCACAGATGTTACGACTTCCCCGTAAAAAATTCGCGTCTACTATTTCTGGAGTAGGCTCAGTGTCTGGAGATTGCAGAGGAAAATTAGAACTAGAATGCAAGTCAATACACACAGACTATGAATTTAAAACTGAAGTACTGGTAATGAAGAAACTGATCAATAACCTGCCTAACAGTACTTTCAAACAAACTAACTGGCCACAAATTCAAAATCTGAAACTAGCTGATCCAGAGTTCTACGTGTCACGCTCTGTAGACTTGCTTTTTGGGGCCGATATTTACGCTGATATCATCATGGATGGAGTCCTAAAAGGAGATCAACAATCTCCCATTGCCCAACAAACTCAACTGGGCTGGATATTATGCGGAAAACTTAAAACTTTAAAATGCCATGCAACTTTAATTAACTTGAATGAAATCTCAAAATACTGGGAAACTGAAGATATTTTGCCGAACAAAAACGATATATCGGATGACGACTACTGTGAAGATTTTTTTAAGAAGACTACTCAACGAGGGTCTGATGGAAAGTACATAGTAAAAATGCCTATGTACCCAAACTATGAAAAACAATTGGGTCAATCAAAACATGTGGCTATTTCCCAATTTTTACAACAAGAAAATAGATTACAAAGGCAACAAAAAATCGCAGCAATGTATAAGGAATTTATTCACGAATATATTGAATTACAACATATGCAACCTTGTACTAGCACAAAAAATGAAGTGGAATACTATCTTCCCCACCACAAGGTCATAAGGGAGCAATCCCTCACTACGAAACTGCGAGTAGTCTTCAACGGATCTCAAAAAACTACTACTGGCTACAGTTTGAATGACGTCATGATGAAAGGTCCAAATCTTCAAAAAGATATTCAATCTTTACTTATTAAATGGAAAAACTACAAGTATGTGTATACTGCCGATATTGAAAAAATGTACCGGAACATATGGATTTCAGAAGATCAACAAAATTTGCTTAAAATCATATGGCGTGACTCACCTAATAAAAAACTACAATCGCTACAACTTAGTACAGTAACATACGGTACCAAGTCTGCTCCGTGGTTGGCTATGAGAACGCTCAAACAGTTAGCCATCGATGAGGAAAGTACCTACCCCGAGGCCGCCAAAATACTGCAAAACGAACTGTATGTTGATGACCTAATTAGCGGTCATAACTCCCTTCACGAAGCCCTACATATACAAGAGTCCATCATTAATCTATTGAAAAAAGGACGCATGAACTTGAGAAAATGGTCCAGTAATGATCCTAAATTGCTGGAAAATCTATCAGAAGATCAAATTTCAACAAAAACTCTATTTGAATTTAAGGACGACGAAACTATGAAAACTTTAGGGTTGAGTTGGAATCCAAAATCGGACACATTTATTTTTAATTGGGACTTTGAAAATAAAATAGAGGATCGAATCACAAAAAGGAAACTTTTGTCCAAAATATCGCAGCTTTACGACCCCTTGGGCTGGCTTTCACCTATAACTGTGTCTGCCAAGTTATTATTTCAAGAAGTGTGGCTAAATGATATTGGATGGGATGATATTCTACCGTATCACATTTTAGAAAAATGGCTCAAACTGGAGGCTGAACTTCCTGAAATAAAAAATCTACGTCTCTGTCGATGGATTGGAGGAACTGAAAATGAAATAGAACTTCATGGATTCTGCGATGCGAGTGAAAAGGCTTATGCAGGCGTTATCTACAGTCGCATAAGAAACGAGCAAGGCGAAACAACGATCAACTTGATAGCCGCCAAAACTAGGGTTGTGCCAAAGTCGCATAATGTTTCACTTCCTAAACTTGAACTCTGTGGAGCGGTATTGTTATCACAACTCATGAAGAAAGTAACTGAAGCCTTGAAAGAAAAGAAGATCAGAATTTTTGCTTGGTGTGACTCCCAAGTAGTATTAGCATGGCTGAAAGGAGAAAGTTCGAGATGGGAAAGATATGTGGCAAACAGAACTACTAAAACAACTGCTGTTATTCCAGCTGAAAACTGGCACTACATAAACACAGAGCAAAATCCAGCTGACTGTGCATCCAGAGGACTTTTACCGAAAAAACTCATCAATTATGAACTCTGGTGGCAAGGCCCTGATTTCATGAAAAAATCTCTTGATGATAAACTATCACAAAAATCAAACATTACATTTACGACAAATATGGGCCAGAAGAAACAAGCATGTACAACCCTACAGTCAAACAACAATGATAACGTCATAAATGTACTGATAAACAAATATAGCTCATTTACACGACTTATTCGAGTGAGCGCCTGGGTGTTGCGATTTATTTCAAACTTACGCAACAAAAAGAAAGCTGACACCGACTACCTAACTTCGGCGGAACTGAATGCAGCCACATTGAATATTATTAAGTATATTCAACAAACTGAGTTTGAACAAGAGCATAAACAACTATTAAAACACAAAACTGTGTCTAACAGGAGTAAATTATTCAAACTGAATCCTTATTTGGATGAAAAAGGATTGATTAGAGTCGGAGGTCGTCTAAAAAATTCTGAACTACGAGGTGACATGAAAAACCCTATTATCCTGCCAAATAAAGGAAAACTAACGCAACTCATCATAGAAAATGCTCATCTGAGAGTCCTTCATGGCGGCGCCAGATTAACTTTAGCCTACATCCGGCAACTGTACTGGATAGTAGGTGGCAACCGAGCGGTCAAAGCGAAACTACGTCACTGCGTGCGCTGTCATCGATTTAACGCTACTAATACCTACCAAATAATGGGTGATCTACCTAAACAAAGAATCACCCCGTCGCGCCCCTTCACGCACACAGGTGTTGATTTCACTGGGCACGTAGACATAAAAATAAACAAAGGAAGAGGCGTAAGGACATCGAAAGGATACATAGCGATATTTATCTGTATGTGCACTAAAGCTGTTCATATTGAGCTGGTATCTGATTTAAGCACAGAAACATTTATAGCTGCATTCCAAAGAATGTGTGCAAGACGAGGAATACCTAAACATGTGTACTCTGATTGCGGGACTAATTTTGTTGGTGCAGCAAAGGCACTACGTAACGAGTTCAATGATTTCAAACAACTAATGTCGCCGGACTTCTTCGATGAAATAAACAAACTAAACGTGGAGTGGCATTTCAACTGTCCTGCATGGCCTAGTGCTGGAGGCCTGTGGGAAGCAGCGGTCAAATCAATGAAGCATCACTTACGCCGGGTCATGGGAGATCAAAAGCTCACGTTTGAGGAGCTTTCAACCTTGTTATCAAAGATCGAAGCATGCTTGAACTCCCGGCCTTTGTGTCCTTTAACTGAAGATCCAGAAGAATTTTACAACTGCTTAACGCCAGGTCACTTCCTCACTGGCAGCGCAATAATGTCGATTCCGCAGTCTGACTATAGTGACGTCAAAAATGTCGATATAAGGAAACGTTGGCAACTAAACGAGCATATGTTACAGCAGTTTTGGAAGAGCTGGTCAAACGATTATTTAAATCAATTGCAAGTCAGAAGCAAGTGGCAGAAAACTATGAAAAATCTGAAAGAAGGTGACATCGTGTTAATTAAAGAAAATAATCTACCTCCTGGAAAGTGGGCCATGGGACGAGTAACCGAGCCTCACCCAGGCAGCGATGGTCACGTGCGTGTGACGTCACTGAAGACCAAGACGGGAGTAATCAAGCGACCGGTTGTGAAACTGTCTCCTCTTCCTGAACACCAAGACGAAGGTGAAAAAACAAAACAATCTACATCTAACTCAAGCAAGCAAATAGGAAGCAGTTTTTTTATGACATTCGTCATGATGTTGATGTTAATGTTTACATTAATATCAGGGGCAAACGCCGCTGCAATGAAAACTAACTTAGACATAACTAAAATCGAATACGACCGGCCTATCTACTATGATACCGTGGGAAAAATTAAACTGATTCATGATGAATGGAATTTATTGATGTTTTATAACTTAACTATGTACTGGAATGGAGTAACAAAAGTGAAAAACTATTTGGATGGAATTAGTTATATCTGTGAAAAAATGGAACAACAGCTATGCCGACCAACGATGAATCAGCTGTATCATGAATTCGATCTACTTACCTACTACAATAGCATCCTTCTAGACCCACACAAACATTTAACTTCCAGAAGGAAACGTGGATTGGTTGATGGCGTTGGGTACATTGCCAACAGCTTATTCGGCATCTTGGACCAGCATTTTGCCGAAAAATATAAACAAGATATTCAAGCTATCCATAAAAATGAAAACTATTTGATGGAACTTGCGAAAAATCAAACCTCGATAGTAGAACTTGAGAATGAAGTTTTGAGAAAAAATGAAGAAACTATTCATAGACAATTCTCATTAATGAACAAATTCATAGAACAGACCAATGCAAGCCTCGCAAAAATGGAAAATGCTCTTGAAATAATCACATCAGCTAACTACTTCAGCACTTCCACCTTTACTGCGTATCTGCTTCTGGAAAGCCTAAAAACTGTGCAAGAAACCCTGTTTGAAACTTTAACTGACGTATATCAAGGTCACATCGACATTCACCTATTTACACAGATAAACTTAATCAAACAACTGAACGAAATATCCGGAAAACTTCCGAGAACTTTGTCTTTCCCTGTAGACAACATACAAGCGGATATTAAGAATATTTATAAACTGTTATACGTCAAAGCTAGGGTCACGAACGACTTTTTTCTATTTGAAATTCATATACCCTTAACATGTGATGAAGAGTTCACGGTTCATCGAGTCATTCCGTTGCCTATGAAGACGCAAGAAAACATTTCAAAATGGATACAAACCGAGTCACCTTATTTGGCAATAAACTTCCGGAAAAATACCTACATGAGTATGAATGAACAAGACATAAAGCTGTGTACACAACTACGCTCAGATATTTTTGTTTGTATAGCAAGCACTCCAATTTATAATTTGCGCAACGATAGAGCGCCTTGTGAAGTAAGGCTATTGGATCACCAGAGCACACTGCCTTGCAATATGAAGATAGATAAATGCCAAGATAGGTGGATTCAATTACATAAACTAAATACATGGTTAGTTATTTGCTGTGGCCATTGTGCCTTACGAGCTGTTTGTGAAAATGACGTAACAGTTCATAATTTGGATTTCTGTGGAATAGTAACCTTAAAACAAGGATGTACACTACAAGCAAAAGATTTAACTATATATTCACGGAACCAATATAACAGTAACATAAAAATACAATCAGATTTGACAGTTCCTGAATTGAAATCTCCAATGAACAAAATTGTAAATTTAACAATACATAACATGCCAAAGACCTTATTGTTCAACGAAAACAAAGAGTTTCAGCAAATTGACGAAAAACTGAAATCACTGAAATTTCAAGAAGATTTTTCTTACTCGACACAATTATCTACTCATGACGTACATCAGTACGCATTGGGCTACACTATGCTGGGCGTGGCTGTCGCGGCCGGTGTCGCGTGGGCGGCGAGGAAGCGCTGGCCGCGCCGCCCGCGCCGCCACGCCAACAATAACAATGCGCCAGCGGCGGCAGCGCCGGCGCCAGCGCGCGGCGGCGGCGAGCAGCGCCGACCAGTCTACGAAGATATTGAACTAGAGCAGGTGCAGCCATCAAAACGAAGCAAGGAAACTGCCACAGCGAACCCGTCCTTCAACTTCGATTAATTTAAGTTTTAGTTTTAAAATGAATTTCTTGCTTTGTAAAGACTTCCTATTCTAACTTTTAGATTTAACTTTTTTCTTCTTCTCCGCGTGCGGAGTATGTACGGTTCAAAGACCGCACATTTTGTTTATGTAACATATCGTGCGTCATCGTTATTAAATTTAAGTACAGCTAATCAATATATTTTTTGTATGTATTAAGTTTGCAATTAACACTCAACGGAATCGGAAGTCAACTTTAAAACTGTGTTGTAATTTTATAAAATAAACGTCGTGTTTTAACTTAAACTTTTAACTTCAACTAACATCCTGCAAACTTCACCTTTGAATGTACTGAGTCAAAGCCGTCAACTAAGCTGGGGCTCGTACACTCACTAAAATTAATTTGAATATCCTTTAATGATTACAGATGGATCACAATGTGATTGTGTCAGATTACGCCGCTATGGACCGTGTCTTGAAGGAGGAGCGCCAATACATCTTGAATATTGTGAAACAAATCAAGAAGGCAGGCTGCAATGTACTTCTTGTACAGAAGTCTATCTTGAGGTAATTTCAAAATTAATTAATGTTCAGTTCACTTTTTAGCTCAGTTTTAAGAGTGCTTTATGTACTTAAGAAAAATACTCATAAAATTCATTTTTCATAAAAAAGCACCAAAAAAAATAATTATAAAGGTACTTTTGCGGCTAGATTTGCCTTTACTTCACATGTTTAACTTTCGTTTTGATTTTCTTTCAGGGATGCTCTAAGTGACTTAGCCATTCATTTTCTGGACAAGATTAAGTGTATGGTGATCAAGGACATAGAGCGTGAAGACATTGAGTTTGTTTGCAAGACATTAGGCTGCCGTCCAATTGCCTCACTTGACCATTTCACTGCTGAAAATATGGTCAACGTCGATCTCGTTGAAGAAGTTTCTGAACCTAGTGGCAAGTACATCAAGGTGAGTGAAAGTACCTGATGTGTTCTAATTCGAGTTTATCGAACAAGACTTTCTCCTTGTTCATACATCTTTGCCATCCACCTGTTCTTTTCGTTTGTCAGTAGGTGCGTCTACTATTTTAAATAATTTTGAACCTTTTCGGATTCTTAAAAAACCAATGTGTCGCTGTACCGATCAATAAAAAGGTAGTGAAGATTTAAAAAGTATCGCCACAGATTAGATAATAGTGTATCACACACTCCAGACCTCACTTCGTTTAACTTAAGATATGCGGATTAGAAAGAATTTCCCCATTGCGTTGGGAATCTTGGTGAGTGCGCTTCCATCTACGTTATTGTCACTTACCACCAGGTAAGATGACGTCAAGGGCTTACCAATTGTGTATAAAAAAAATATCTACCGCGGAATGTAACTGCGGCAACACCCCAAGATATGTAAACTGACTAAAAAAATCCTACGTATCTTAGATGACGGGGTGCGCGGGCGGCGGGCGCACGGTGTCGGTGCTGGTGCGCGGCTCGAGCGGCGCCGTGGTGGCGGAGGCGGCGCGCTCGCTGCACGACGCGCTGTGCTGCGTGCGCTGCGTGGCGCGCCGCCCCGCGCTGCTGCCCGGCGGCGGCGCCCCCGAGGTCAGTGCCAGTGCGCTGCCGGTTGCCGTGGCAGAGTAGAATTGAACCACATTCATTCTTATCGAATGTTGGAAATACGGGTGCAATCCCACCAGCACACAGAAATGAAAACACTGAAAATTTCACTAGAAAACCTCTAGGTTGACGAGCGTGGTGAGTATAACATTTAAGTCTAGACGACTATAGAGGCTGACAAGTAATTAAATTTCCTTGACAGTAAGTACAAATTATATTGTGAAAAACGATGAGTCATCTGTTACAGTGTAACTAATACGAGTATGTGTTGTGTGCGGCAGGCGGCGGCGGCGGCGGCGCTGGCGCGCGCGGCGCTGACGGCGCGCGGCGCGCTGCACTACTGCCTGCGCGCCTACGCCGACGCGCTCGAGGTGGTGCCCTCCACGCTCGCCGAGAACGCCGGTAACTAGCAATATCATACTACACGTTATTACCTCAAAACGTTAACGCTGCCCTCATAAGAAAGAAGGCGACTTACTATACGGAAACTACATATACCTACTTAGCCGCCTTCTTTCTTATCAGGGCGGAACGTGGGGGGGGACTGTCTTCTGCAATAGGCACCAATACCATGATGCCGTATCTCGCGCGCGACGCGATAAAGCGACCGTCTCGCTCTTAACGCCAAGCCAGTGAGAAAGGCAAATAAACGTTTTCTCTCGATGAGAGCGACAAACGACGAACTCCTTCAGGAAGTTCAAGTCTATATGGGGCAGTCTGGGGTTGCTGAAGAGCTAGGGCCATAAAATGCGTTTTGGAGGCGACGCGGCATTTGAGTAACGTCGCTGCAACTTTCTACGTTGCTATATGGCGCCGCTAGACTCTTGTCTGTGGAGGATCCGGGAACCGGACGATGCAATTTCTTACTTGTCTGTGGAGAAACCGGGCCCCGGATGCGCGACAGGCATGGACTTTCGCGCGTAAAATATTGCCCGCCACTATATGTTTCTCAATCAATCAATCAATCAATATACTTTATTGCATCATAAGAAAATATAATATAACAAAAACAAACACAAAGAAAATTGGTGACAACAATAGGCGACCTTATTGCTAGGTAGCAATTTCTTCCAGGCAACCTTAAGGCAGGAAATAAACTATGAGATGTACTGGGGTAGAGCAATAAAAGAAAAGATTACTGAAATAACGAAATAGGTAATAAGAAACACAAATACATACTAATATACATATATAAATTAAATATAAACCTATATATATTAAATATATACTATAGTTTCTATAGTTTCTCTGTTTTAAGCACAGCATTAGGTAAAGAAAAGAACGGCGGAATAGCTAGCAAGCCGTCAATCTTGATAGGTTAACAAAATATGAGGCCTTTCAATGACATAAAGAGTGGCCAGTCTTTGCACCTTTTTTTTAAATGTACTGTGATGTAATATGTACTTACGGTACCCTATATAATATGTATGTAATACTTAAACATCAATTCAATATACAGGGTGTTAGGTAAAATACTGCAGATATTTAAATGGCACGTAGGGGCTGCAGAACCTATCACAAATAAAAAAGAGCGAAGTCTATATTCCCCTTAGTTTACGAGAAATAAGGGTGTAAAGTTGCCCTATTTTTTCTCAAATTTCCGCTTTGCACCCACTTTTTCAGGTCGAGTCAGACATGCTGAACGCTCACAATTAACCCCAGATTTTTTAAATTAAAATTTCCCCACAAAACTTTGATTACAATTTTTTTTTTAAACTGCTCCCGTGTATCGCCGCCCTTATTTGTTCCATCTCTTTCACGCACGTAAAATCAGTATTGCTGTCTTACTCAATGACGTCATGCAATAGGTACGCACGCAAACACACAAACACACGGGGCGACGACGTGCGGACGCCGCGGGCGGCGGGCGCGGGGATTACCGCCTGCATGGCAGAGCGGTAAACAATCGGGAGTCCATAGGGCAACAGTAATCACAAAAACGATATCCACCCAGGCGAAGCCGTGGGCGATAGCTAGTTAGAAAATATCAGGAAAATAAAAAAATATGACCTAGCCCCCAATATTTTTATGAAGTCGGCGCCTCTGGACACGGGAGGCCGCGGTTTCGAATCCTAACGGGGTTCAACTTCGAAAAGACTCGGTTTGGTTGGTGGTAGGGCGTTTAACAAGTCGCCTAAGTAATAAGATCTCTTTCAAAAATAGCTAGCAACTACCAAAGTCTTGCCGCCAAACATAAATGTCGGGAATCGAACCCGCAACCTTTCCTTATGAAGCGAGCGCCACACTGCTGAGCCACGGAGGCGATCCGGTGAGATCATTAGCAATTTAAAAAAATATTGGTAGACAAGCCAGATTCTAGTAGGGAAATCCAAATTAAACAATTAAGTTGTTATTTTTATCCCCAATATTTTTATGAAGTCGGCGCCCCTGGACACGGGAGGCCGCGGGTTCGAATCCTACCGGGGTTCAACTTCGAAAAGACTCGGTTTGGTTGGTGGTAGGGCGTTTAACAAGTCGCCTAAGTAATTAGATCTCTTTCAAAAATAGCTAGCAACTACCAAAGTCTTGCCGCCAAACATAAATGTCGGGAATCGAACCCGCAACCTTTCCTTATGAAGCGAGCGCTACACTGCTGAGCCACGCAGGCGATCAGGTGAGATCATTAGCAATTTAAAAAAATATTGGTAGACAAGCCAGATACTAGTAGGGAAATCCAAATTAAACAATTAAGTTGTTATTTTGATAAATAGTTTAATTGTAGAGATAGGTAGATAAACAAATTCTAAGTAGATATTAGAGATTGTTCGAAATGCCCACCGTTTACACGTACACAGAGTCTAGCACGTTTTCGCACAGGTCTATGCAAGGAGCCAATGACCTGAGGGTCCATTTGAATAATATCAAAGGCCATGAGGATTTTGACTCGCATTTCCATTTCACTCTCACTTTCGAACTTAAAAACTAAGTCTTTCACGTGGTTCCACACATAAAAATCCAATGAGGTAAGGTCGGGTGACCGTGGCGGCCACGCCTCTGATCCTCCTCGTCCTAGCCAGCGGTCTCCAAACTGCTCAACTGCTGCTCAAACTTCCTGCAACGCACGAGGACCATTGATGAAGTCACGGCCTTCTCTCCGAAGCGCTTGAACGATCCCGTCTATGGTGTTCACACTGGATATCTGGCGATTTGGGTTACAGTTTTCTGACGCACTTTTCTCCTCCTCCTTAGTCGGTCCCTCTCCCTCAGTGCTGAGGATCGTCACCCCCTTCAATTACAATTTTCCTGGATAGTGTAACGCCAAGCCTCGCGGTTCATAGCTAGATTCGATGCCTCGTGAATCGCTATCTTCAGCGTCTTCGTGACGAGATCGGCCCATCGACTTGCTCTGCGGCTCCACGGTCTGTTCTCTTCCACTTTTCCATAAAGAATGGATCTTTCCAAACTTGTAGGCTCTCTTCGCACAACGTGACCGAAATAGCAGTGTTCTTCGGATTACTGTAGACAAGAGTATCTCACTGTTTTTGATCTTCGACTCCTCCAGTATGGACTCACTTGTACGGTGACTTTTACTACTTTGGAAATAAACACGGAGTAAATCGATTGCTCCGAGGCAGAGTACAATGCGCGATAAAATTCTCATAGGTGCGCGAAACGCGAACGCACTTAGCAAAGTAAGTTTCGCTACTGACTACTGCGTCACAGTTTTCCATTGTGGCTGCGCTTTGCGTCGACCCGTGCCCGGGTGCGCGCTGCTATTGGTTGGTTATCGCGCGCTACCGCGCATGCGTCCCACGCTACGAGCACCGCACCGCTCAGTCCACGTGGACTAGGTACGTATGTTTGTATCTGCGAATAGTACGTAGGTCGTATGTATAGTTTTTATAATTTAGGAAAAACAGTACGAGTAATATGTCAACTGATAGTAATCTAATGAACTGAACTTTATTATTACCGTCAAACAAGTCTTATCTTACTTCAAGCGTACGACTAAACTTATGTGGTCCAGCCTTTTTAATGAAATCAAATTTTTCTATTGCAATTTAGTTTTTAGGACTTTCATTTAGGACCTTTCAACCACCTCCGTAGCCTAGTGGCCGCGGGTTCGATTCCCGGCGGGGTCCAACTTTGTAGAACTCTGTTTGGTTGGTGGTAGGGCAATGTTAACAGCATTGATGTTTTCCGGCATGAAAATAAGGTAGCCAGTTCCCCATTGCGTTGGGAAGTCTTGGTAAGCTCGCCTCCACCTTCATCACTTACGAATTATCATCAGGTAAGATGATGCTAAGGGCTTACCAACTGAGGGCTAAACCAAACCTAGAACCACTATCGTATTCTTTTACCCATGTGACGCTCAACCAGTAGGTATCTATTCAAAGTGGCAACGTCGTTGTCACCCCGCGAACCGCGTCGCGCTGCGCCGCACAGCAAGAATTTAATACCTACACTGTTGGTTTTGCTTCGCTGTGGAGTAGAGCTGTCGTGTTTTCTGTAATTTTATTGACTCTTGTTTAAAGACGCTGCTATTGCGCATTGAATTTGTTTATTGACTTTTTTTTGGATTTTGTAATTTCGTGTTTGTTAATGATGCCGAACTATCAGTTTACAAATGTTGAATACACTGACATGGTGTTAGCTTATGGGATGACTCATGGAATCGGAGAGGAAGCCCTACGTTTGTACCGGGAGCACTTTCGTCATACAAACGCCATCCAGCGGACGAGTGATACGGAATGTTGTTCAGCGACTAAGGGACTATGGAACGTTCGCGAGGCCAAACCGTGACGCTGGTCGAGCATCGTCGGTTTGAACTTGCGGGATGCTATCCTGGAACATTTCGAAGAAGAGCCCGAGGATAGCACAAGATCGGCAGGAACGAAATTTGGAATCAGCAACTGGAGTGTACACAAGATTTTAAAAGATGATTTGCAACATCCTTTCAAGGTAAAGACTGTTCAGCACCTGATAGAGCCAGACTTTGGAAATCGCGTGTCATACTGTCAGTGGTTGCTACGGAAAACCGAGGAGGAAACAGATTTAGTTCAAAATGTATTATGGTCAGATAAGAGCACATTCACGCGATGACACGCATGTATGAGCGCATGTAGGTCCGTTCTTTCTACCAAACAGGTTAACTGCTGAGGCATACAGCAGCTTCTTAGAAGAAAATGAGGTACCAATACTAGATGACCACCCAATGTCTGAAAGACGACGTGTTGAAGGACCGTGGGGAACGTACTTCGACGCGAATTCGACGAGAACTAGATCGGTCGACACGATCCCGTCGCTTGGCCAGCGCGCTCCTCAGACTTGACACAGATGGATTTCTTTTTGTGGCTACATCAAGGACAAAGTGTCAGTTAAAGAGTGCGAAAAAGCGGATGAAATGCGTGCGCGACTAAACAGTGCATTCGAGAATTTGCGAGCGCGTTTGTGTGTGTGCGCGCGCTCGTTTCTGTGTGCGTGAGCCTGTCACTCGCTCTGCGCATGCGTGCATGTGTGCGTGATCTGTGCGGGCTATGACGTTATTTAAGGGCGGCCACTCACGGAAACAAAACCTTCGATTTTCTCAGTTATTAAAGCGAATATAAATTTGTAAATAGCATAAATGTACTACATCTAGGGTCCCCTTCTAGCCCTTAAAAGATCTGCACTATTTTACCTAACACCCTGTATATGTAGAAGGAAATTTTATAAAATAGGCATTGTCATTATTCCGGATTAATAATTCACTCAGAAATAAGTCGAATTCTAAGTATAATCCGAGAAATTCCAATTTTAACCAAACATTAGCACTCAAACCCCCCTGTCTGTGGAGGATCTGGGAAACGGCTCCACAGACAACGGAAATGACACTAAAATTCTTCCACATATAAGAGGCTAGATTATGTGTCATGGCAAAAAAAAAAAAATGTTTGAATGCTGGCTTTTCTGCGTCTATGTCCGGCGGTGTTTTAGCGCCAAGACTACTAGAGCTGTGCGAGAAAACAAGGCAATTTTTAAACTTTGTTGGTTTTCCCACATGAAGTCATGTGTAAAGTCTTAAGTACCGTAAACCTTCAATTTCCACACAGGGCTGAACTCGATCGAGACGGTGACGGAGCTGCGCGCGGCGCACGCGGCGGGCGCTGCCGGCGGCGCCGGGGTGAACGTGCGCCGCGGCCGCGTCACCGACATGCGCCACGAGGGCGTGCTGCAGCCGCTGCACGTGACCGCCTCCGCGCTCGCGCTCGCCACCGAGACCGTGCGCGCCATACTCAAGATCGACGACATTGTGAGTCAATACCACTGTTAGGGGCTTACTATTGTATTGGTGGAAACTAGTCGGGTAGATGTCACTGATAGTTCAAGTTACAGTCAGAAGAGGGGTCAGTGCCGAGTGATAGACGTCCAGCGACTACTACATAGATATTGTAGTTTATTGATACACAAACATGGAGTTTACAGTACGTAAAATGGGCGAGCTATCGGAGCGAGTGGCTGTACTATCGGTACACCGGTACGACGATGCTGGCCAGCGAGCCTGCAAACTGCATGGTCAACGCTAGAAGCAACTGTGTACCTACACCGCTTCCATTTGACTGATTGACTCGGTGGTTAAGTGGTTAGTGCTCCTGACCACTGATCCGCGAGTCGTGGGTTCGATCCCCACACAGGGCAAACTTTTCTGTAATGAGCAGAATTGTTTGCTCTGAGTCTGGGTGGAGTACTCAGACAGGGCTGCGATACCGTACTAGACGATAAGGTGTTCTGTACCTGACGATTCTTAATTTGTGACATAAATATTGTTATTATTTTATATATTTTTATTTTTATTTAATCTAAATTTAAATGTATTTTTAATTTTTGATTTTGAACTTTTATATTGTTTTATACTTTCTACTATGGGACCTGTGCCTGCAATAAACTGATTTTATTTTATTTATATCTATATATGTATGTATTCTGCTGACAGATTTGGCGGGAATTGAAGTAAACCGTATTGCGTTTCGAATAAGGTTCAAAATCAATCGCACCAAATCTGTACCTACTGTGTTCTTAATTTGCACGGCAGTATTTAAATGTATATGTGTATGTATATCAGTCTCTGGTTCCCAAGATACAGGGAATCCTAGTTTGGGGCCAGGTGACCGTGTGTGATTTGTCCCGGATATTATTATTATTTTGAAACATCAATTTAGGCTACTCTGACCACTTCGCGCTAGGCGAAGTGGCAGGAGCTACTCCAGCAAAAGCACAGTCGGCTGGAGGTCAGTGCGACGAGGAGAGAAAGCGTCGGACAATTCGGGCATTGTCGAGTAGGACTGCCTTTTGCATAGCCGCTATTATTGGTCTGCCTCGAAGCTCCAGCCGCCTAAGGTTACGATCCAGGTCAGCGGGGATGAAACCATTAACAGACAGGACTACAGGAATGATTTCAGTGGATTCCACTTGCCACACACCCGTAACCTCGTGCGCCAGGTTAAGATACCGCATCCTCTTGTCGGCAACAGCTTGCACGAGGTTTTCGTCGTGTGGAATGGTGATATCCTCCAAAAATACCCTTGATTGCGCCCGATCTATCAACACGATATCAGGTCTATTATGATCAATAGACCTATCGGCGATGATGTCTCGGTCCTAGTAGAGCTTGGCGCGGTCGTTTTCGAGAACCGACTCCGGCGTGTACTTGTAATATGACAACCGCCGAACTATGAAGCCATACTTTAGAGCGATCTCTTGATGCAGGATCCTGGCTGCTTGGTTATATTTGTGCAGATACTAAAGTGTTACAAAGAATCGAACAACCGGAGGTTATATGGCGCAGGGTTTCACCTGGCGCACGGCACAACCGACATACGTCCAAGGTACCGTCTTTCATTATGAACCTCCTGTAGTAGTTCGTCTTTATAACCTGATCCTCTGTTGCACAGACAAAACCCTCTGTCTCTGCTAAGAGGTCTCCGAAGCGCAGCCAGTGCACGGAAGCCTTCTGGTCTACGAAGGATCTGTAAAGAGCCTTAAAGAACCTTCCGTGCAGCTCTTTCCAAATGGCTTCGTCATCTGTTTTGCAACAAAAGATATAAATCTCGCTATAAATCTAAATGTAACTTAACTTTTTTAGAATAATATGAAACCACCTACAGTTCATTCCAATCAAAAAAAAGCAAAATGTAAACAATCGTTTGACACTGACACTTGTGATCGGCCATGACACTACATTAGAGATGTGCAAGTTTACATATGAATGAGTGAATGAATGGATGAACGAACGAGGAGTTTAAATAAAATTTAGTTATTTGATACTATGTTTTCAGAGTTCGGAACCATCAATGAGATCAAATAGATATAAAATAAATTTCACAATTTTCGGTTACAAAATGGCGGATATGCACTTATAGAAAAATATTGTTATGGGTGTCATTTATGACGATTTTCGTGATGCTAACTAGGAAAAGCTTATTAAGACCCGGGATCGAGATCACTAGATGAATCACTCATTTCGAACCACTGTAAATTAATAAAAATAACTTCAGTCATGTAGTCAGTTGATTCTATTAGAATCAAATAAGGATTTTAAAAACTTACCCAATGAGGAGTCGCACGTAGTCAACACAAATCCAATCGTGAGCAATATCAAAGTCCTTAATGCGCAGCGGTTAATCGTCAGTTCCAAGAAAAATCACAATCCTAATCGCAAAGTTAACAGTGTACTTATATCAAAAGCCAAGTCGTTAATATCCAAACACAGAAGAACACTCGTACGCATGACAAGGAATCGAAGCAACGAATGAGCAGACCGGTATGTCGAACGAAATTCAGTGTTGCCAGTGCCTTACAGAGTCGAAGCAAGAAATGAGCGTAACGGTACGAACGAACGAAATTCAGTGTTACCAGTTCATTGTATAATGACTAATGACGAACGTACTAACGGATATTATTTGCAGTTTCTAACGGCAAACAATGTGAACATAGTGGTAGGAACTGGAACTAAATGTTGATTAATATCTAAAAATATCGATATCATTTAAAATATAATATCCGTTGTCGACATCTCACACGGAGCATGAGTGAAATAAAAATGTATTGCATGCAGATTTTTTTTCTACGTTCTTATTTTTTTTACGTTATGTTAAGGTCCTACCATGCGAAATTTTTAAATTCAGTGTTGCTAGTACAACATAGCATGTATGTATGTATATAGTATGTATCTTGGATTTAAAAAGTTACGGATATTTAAATTAAATACATTTAAAATACAGAACAAGAAAACGTTATTGAACGCCTAAAAAGTTATACCACCACCAATGATAGCCCAAAATATTAAAAACAGGCCACACACAACCGTCAGACACTTATCACGTAACACTCATTCACTCATTCACTCATTCATTCACTAGTTCGTTCAAAGTATTGACACAACCTCATCACTATTTTCTACAGATAACAGTAACGTCTTGTCACTGAAACATAACCTAACAATCTGAGGTTAGACTGGAAATATTGTATTTTCATGCCAGTTTCGTATCATAATTTAGTGAAATCTATTAGAAAAGGCAATAATTGTTCCGACCTACGATTAGTATGTGTCAGTGTTAGCAGAAAATGTGTGATTCTTGAGGAATTTGACGAAATCGGTGGATGTTTCGTTTGTTTACCTTTTGCTTTTTTTTGATTGGAATGAGGTATACCTTTGTTAAAGTTTGAACATCCTCTGTATTTCGGAGTGGGGCGTAAACGGCGTGTGCGTTACCCCAGCCAGAAAATGTCGAATTTCGTCATTTGAGTGTAATAGATAATTAGTTGTCCAGCTTCTGTAATTGTTGCGCATATTTTTGAATTTGTTCTGCTGATAGTTTTTTAGTTATTTGCCAAAAACATATCTGGCTGCGGTAACGTTACCCCAGCCAGACTATTTTTGATTTTTTGGGTATATTAAAATAAAAATTAGCTAAATAATTAGTAGTCTAGACGAAGTAAATGTTGCGACTTAATTTGTGCCGATACGTTTTACGGTTGCGAAGTTATTCAAATTCCGGCTGGGGTAACGTTTGCAGGTTTGCTGGATCTCTGAAATGGTTAAGCGCATATTTATAATTTTTCGTATACCACTTCTTATGAATTAGTTCTAATTTGTTCATCAATAAAAAAACAACAATAATGTACCGTTTAAAAGTTATATAAATAAATAGAATTTTCCTTTAAAAGGTCCTAGCACGACGAATAAGAGCTCTCAAGACTCACTCAAAACGTTATTTCGTAGCTTAAAGCTGGCTTCAAATGTTTGTGAATTTTTATAAGTATACTGTAAGTAATTAATAAGTTATGATGAAATTTAATTCAGTTGGGGCCACGATATGCAGTGGAGTTGTTTGATCGCCGATTGACAGAGTTTCTTGTGGTTTTTTGAACTGAATGTTATGTCAACAATTAGTTGCCTAGTTCAATTTCGTAACTTTAAAATTTCAGCGTTCTACATTGAATAATTAACGAGATAATCGAAAAATAGACATTGTGAAGTGCATGACCGTGGTAACCCGACCAAGTTAAGATGGTCACAGAAAAGCGGCCGCGCAGTACATACTGGCTGGGGTAACGGACACGTAAACGGCTGCGACTCAGTTTTACAACGAATGTGGCTGCTTACGAACTTGTCCTTATTTTGTACTATTTTTCTGGTTCAAATAAATTTATTCTTATTCTTCCCGCTCAACAGTGCTAAGTACAGCCGGCGCTTGCCAGTTCTCTTGGGCCATGGACAAAGGGGTTAATCCTTTATCACATGCTATGACAACTCTATGCAAATCAATGTCGACTTTCGTCAGGAAATAGCATCAGAGGCTGCATATTTCACGGTTGTGCATTTGTTTTGCACATAGAAGGCCACGACCGCCATTCTTCAGCGGAATATACAGCCTCATCACTGACGATCTCGGATGATGCATCCTGTGGAGTGTCATAGTAGTGCGGGCCTTCCGATCCAGGGCATACAATTCAGTCGTGTGTCCATCTGAGTATGTCGAAGGTGTATAGAAGAACGGAGATGACCCAAGCATTGAATGCACGTATCTTGTTAACGCCCGACAAATAGCTATCAAAAACTTTTGTCAGGCGTTCCCAAAACACGTCACACACCGCCTGTTTCACCTCCGTCTCGTTTACACCAATGCTCTGCAGCATACCCAGATACCGGTATGTCTCAGTCTCAGAGAGGGTACGAATGTTCATGGAGTCACTATTGGCTCCATTCGAATGCACCACCCTACCTCTCTCTACATGAAGGATCGCACACTTATCCACCCCTAGCTCCATGTTGATGGAGCTGCTGAAATTACAAGTAATTCTCAACAGCTCCTCCAACCGTGTTGCATTTGGAGCGAACAGCTTGAGATCATCCATGAAGGTGGGTCATGCGTAAGCCCCCTCTCTGAAACTGAAATCCCGTCCCTGAATTCTCGAGCAGAAAGCTGAGTGGATTCAGAGACAGGCAAAACCAAAGTGGGCTCAGACAGTCGCCCTGGAATATACCCCTCTTTTTCCAAATCCGGTCTTCCGCATTCGACAGCCGCTGACCATGGAGACTTAAGGATTAACACATGTACCGAGGAAGTCTCTTAACTGTACTATCAATCTTGTACAGATCGAGAACTCTCTTTAACCATGAATGGGGAACCGAGTTAAAAGCCTTCTTGTAATCAAGCCAGGCAGCGGAGAAATTGAGTTGATTGCGATTCACCAATTTGCCCACGACCGCGTCAATCAGGAGCAGCTCCTTCGTACCGCGACCCCCGCCCCTACACCCATTCTGAGTTACCGCCATGATGTTATTAGCCTCTATGAAGGTGTCTATCTTGGCCTTCAGAATGGATGTTAGTGTCTTATATGTTGTAGAAAGACACGTAATGGGGCGGTACTGGCTAGGGTCACCGGCATTGTTCGACTTAGGAGCTAAATGAGTGATCCCAGTAGTCAAGAAGTTCTGAACCTGACACCGCTCGAGTGCTTGCTGGAATTGGTTTTCCAGTTCGGAGCTTTACGGACCGCTTGCGACACATCATCGGTACTAATGGCTACGGGGTTCATAGGCTCGATGCCATCACATGCCTCCTCCAACTCAGCCATCCACCGCTCCTCGTGTTGAATGAGCCTAGACCACAGGTTACGCCAAAAGGCCACCATTCCCTCGTGATCCGGGCTTTCCCCACTGTTCAACACAGCGGGTCGGTCCAACGATCTGTAGAACTTCTTTTGATCACTCATGAAGAGGCAATTCTGACGAAACCGGTCTACTCGCTCCAAGTATCGCCGAATACGATTTGCCCACACAGCTATCCTTTGCTTCAGGTCATCGATGCGCTCTGCAACTAATTGCATTGCATGGTGTCTGATCCTGCAAATGCGAGCCTGACGAAGAGCATGACTCGGGGCCTGGTGTTGCCCGACCTGAAAGCAATCAGTTTGCCAATGAGGACCCTTGCCTTAGTCATACGACGCTCAATCCTTTTCTGCCAAGCCGGCTTTCCCCGCGGGGCGGAGATTCGAGCCGGTTCTGGCAGTTTGGCACCTACAAATCGGCAGAACGATAGTGCAGCGCCAAAAAGGATTGAATTTGTATCACCAAGGTCGCTGCTACTCGCCAAATAATCTGGCAGCATGCGATTTGCAGCCTCAATGACATCCCGATTCCGGACGCTAAGGGGCAATCGTGGAAGCCGCGGCCTCTCCTCAAGAGGCAGAGTGCGGAATTCCTGAATCGCCTCCTCAAGTGTGCTCCTGATTTGTTCTAATTACTGGGAAATCGTTTCAGTCTCAATATCCTCATCAGATGATTGTGAAGGGCCAGTGGGCGGGTCATGCACTTGCGGTACATGGGCCGATAAGCGTCGCGACCCATTTAATAAGGATATTGAGACTGGAACGACTTCGCGTCGTAGTCCTTCGAGTTCGGCCGCGCTAAAGATGTTCGAGCGCAATATGTACCGAACTCGGTCCGACAGGGTTTGCTCCGAGATAGACAATGCAGGCTCCAGGCGCAAAAACTCTTGGTGCATCCTCACTCGGTACCCCGTGCGACGAGTTTCTCCCCCCGTCGCACCGTAGTACGCTCGCATGAGGTTTTCATTTTGTGACCTAGTCCATCTCATGCGGCGTACCCCACCAGCGGCGGGCCAACTCGCATGCTGCCGCGCCTGGCATTAGCGCGACCAGACGCACCCCGGCGGCCACCGGGCAGCGACCCTATGCGATTCTCATTATTTTCACTTTCCATCATCTTTGTACGAAAGACCGTTATGGATATGGACCCTACATTTTAGTACCCGGGGTGAACTAGGAGCTCAGCACGGTCATCACCGAGCCTAAGGGGTACTGACTAATTACACTGATGAAGAGGCTGTGCTGTCACAACCGCCTCTTCCTGGCGATGGGGTCGTCACATCCCTACGCATAACTGGCCGTAAAGGCGCTTTGGCAGTTTCACCAAAACGGCGCGTTTCAACAGCACGACTATGAAACGCGAGTACTATCCTCATACATCCGAGCGCGCGCTGCCCAAGCGCTTATCTATGAAACTAGCCTTAAATGTTGTCCTATTTTTTTGCTAGTGAGTAGGAATATTTGTTGCCGATTTGGGTTGAGCAACGACATTCCTGTGTATGAAAGACCTAGTGAAAGGTTACGCGTGAAAGTATGCACAGTGCATTGCACACTCATGCTGAACAATTTATAATAATTTAAGAGAACCTGCTAAAGGCTCTTTTAAACAAGAAGAGTTTCTCGAACGAGAGTGGAAGGTTTTTGCTAGGCATGACTTTGATCGCCCAAACAAATACAGGTAGTTTGTATTTTCCAAACTATTAAATAGGCAGTAAATAGTTCTAGAGCATAATTAGGTTCCTTTAGTTGTGACATTTAGGAACAATATAAAATATAAATAAACTTTTTTTATAATTTAAAACTTGTTTCAGGTGAACACCATCAACTAAAAAGCACCAGAAGAGCTAGGAGCAGTCACAAAAATCTACTGCCTACATCTCGCTAGAAAAGAGAGCTAATTTGATTTAATAATTTGTCACTAAAGCAGAAAATGTTGAAAAGTATTAGCTAGGAGTTTAACCTAATAATTGAAAATATAATATTGTTTAATTATTTAATTAATTACACCACAAATAAATTGCTTATTAATATTAACTAACTATGTATTTTGTCTTAGTCATTACATCACAAAATTCACTTTGTCATAATAAAGGCGTCACCTACGTTACCAGAACCACATGATCAATACAAATTCACACTCAGACTTTTTGAGAATATGAACCGATTAGCGATACGGATGTATTTGGTTGGCGGCTTTGATGTTGGTCTTGATAGCGGAGGGCGCCTTGGGCATGGCGGCGGGCTGCTGCAGAGGCGGTGCGGGGGCGCGCGGGCCCAGGGCGCCGCCCACCCCGCCCAGCGCCAGCCCCGGCCGCAGCCCCTTACCCGTGCCCACTGCCGTCACCAGCGCATGCGTGTCCGCCATGCTGTGCGTGGGCTGCATGCCTGGTTCAACAGAGGTTGTTAATTACTGATTTCTATGGTGCAAAAATCCAATCTTTTATCTGTCTACATACAAGTGATTTTTAACAGCGGATGTGATATCTCCACATTAATTAATCCTACAGATTGAAGATTTTAATTTATTCAAAAAATGGTACAAGTTGTCAGATTGGAGCTGAATAAGTGCCTGGATATGGTAACATCACACCCCGGACACTTCATACAAATTTCGCGCCATTGTTTACTACAAAGACATTCATGTTTGTACACATGTACTAGGGTTGAATCGAGATTCAATTAGCCCTCATTGTTCTTTATTATTAGCTAGACTTTTACAAATAAAGTAAAGGCTGAATACACCAGACAAGGCTGTATAGCCTTAGAAGGCTTAGCTCTTTCCTTAAAAAATAAAATTGTCGTTGGTTAGAATACTGTGCTTTGGAACTGTGCCAACCTCTTGACAAATGGTCACACATCGGTCACACAGGGGGGGTGAGGTAGCCTTCAGAGAGCGGCAGGGAGTGTCCATACTGTATAATATCCTTATACTGTGGTTCACATCTACCATTAAAAAATCACTGTACTCACTCTCGACGCAGAGCCAAAACTATTGAAAGGGGTTTTGAAGATTTTTATTCGGAGCCTGGCAAACTGACCACCTGCCATTTAGATTTTAAAACATTTCCATGCTTCCTTGGAGACCGAAAAATGTTATTCACATGGGCGGAGTAAATGGTCTCGAACTACAAAGTTAATATTAAAACATTATTTGTTACTTACTCATTCATCAAAACTGGAGCAGTTTTGTTAAAAAAGAAAAGTACGTGTTCCTAAAGAGATGTACCTTTAGTTGCTGCATAAAAATAAACATCTTGGTCCCCACACCCACTGTACAATGTAGCCACTTTGCAGTAAGCTTTCTTCGTATAATGCAGCTTTTTCATGTCTATTTTAACCAATTCGAAATAAAATGACAATTTTGTGGACTTACACCATAGATGGACTTCAGCTCTGAACTTAAGTGAAGTTTGATAAGGATGAAAAAAATATATACAAACCTGACGATCTCATTGATTCACCTTCCCAATCTTCTCTGCCTTTGGAAATAATTTCCCAAACATGGCTGACAACTTTAGTAAACTGTGCAACTTGTTTCTGAAAATGTAATAATAACGAATGACAGACAATACTGGTTTTCCTTTCTAAAGCAAATGTAATGTGTCTTTTATTTATCATAGAAATAATAAATAATTATTATTTTGGTTTAGTGTATTTTATGGAGAAACAAACAGTAAGACAAGGAATATCAATAGGACAGCAATATTATTCAGCCAGGTGTATTTTTAAATATTGGTTGGTTGCTGGGACTTCTACTGAGCAACACGTCTGCTAAGCAAATTTTTCAATTATTTCCGTTTTAGAGTAGTTTCAACATTATTTTTGTGATGGGGAAATAGCTGTGATTCAGATTCAGAAATAAGCGGTCATAAGAAGAGGATTAACTCGGGAGACAGCTCCGTTTTTCGAGTTCCAACAACAAACCACCACGTGGAGCGTCTTTAAGTGCTTATCACCCTTAGAGCCGTGCCTTTCACTTGACATTGGCGTTTCCCCCATTTTTTTTTACTGAAGATTCTCCCATTTTCACTAGACATTGGCAAAATCACTCCTTCAATGAGATGTGGAATGCCAAATAGAAAAATAGAATAGAATAGCTTTTTAAATATTTAAGCCTATACAGTCTTTATAAAGTGCACATATGAAAGGGGGTGACATAAGAGCCAATTTTATCGCCTTGAAAATTATAAAAAAAAAAGTAAAAATAAAAAAAATATGGATGTTTATTTTTTTTAATAGCATGTTCTGCTGTCTCCAAGTAAACAAAACTTTATAACTTTTAAATTAAGTAGATTAGAAGGTTAAAACAAATAAGTGAGGATTGGTAGTAGATGGCCGTGCCACTGAAAAAAAAAATACACAAAAAATAAAGACCATCAATTAAATATAAGCATTTTTTTACAGAAATTTGTATTTTTTTTGTATTTAATTGCAAAAGAAATTAAAGTAACACCTATTAACCCTGTTTTTATTACTTTAAGATATTAGACATTAGCTTTCAAAGATCAACTAACTTTTTCTTCATCTACCCTAAAAGTGAAAAGTTGTGTTGGTGTATATCTTTTGACTCTAAAATTCAGTTAAAAATAAATAATTAATCAATCAATCAATCAATCAAATATTTATTTGTAAAATATGTGTAGTAATTATAAAAGATCTTAAAAAATAAAATAAAATTTTTAGTTCCAACATATTTCGCCAATTATCGGCATACAAATATCTATAACAATTTTATTATAAATCTTAAATAATGTGTAAATTAGTAGTTTATTAAATGTTTTTAAAAATCAATAAATTATAATCAAAGAAAGAAAAAATACTCATAACCAATTCAATTCATAAAATAATTATATCACAGATGTCAAAAAGTATATCGAATACATATACAGGGTGTATATGCATAACCAAGAAACCTTTAAGGAGGTGAAAGTATAAACGATTCTGGTAGCATTCCACCAAAAAAAAACATACCTTATTTTTTTACCAAAATATCCATTATTTTTCTAAGTTCTAGCCACCCATTCTTATCAGCTAGTTCATTCACCCCGTGCGCCCCCGGCTCGCGTAGGTCGCTGGATAGTACTTACGCAGTGAATGGAAAAATTCAAGGCCAAAATTCAATCGCAAGGTCAAGGCCGTCATCGCGTGGTCGCGCCGTCGCACCGTCGCGCTATTGGTTCTTTAGCTGTGCCACGTCACTGCCGCGCATGCGCGCGTCTCCTACCCCACCCCCTCGCAAGCAGTCGACGTACACCCCCTCGCGCTCGAGTCGGTGCGCAGGTCGAAGACAGTTGCTAATTTGTTTATCGAGCGGATGTACGTCGCCGCGATCGATCGCTCGATTAGATACCTAAATCATGGCTGAAAATACGCCACAATACGTCGACGTGGCTGTTTTTTTTGCAAATATCAAACACTTTGATATGGTATCATTTGTACTTAACAAGTAACCAAAATGTTTCACGGACGCGTACAACGTGGATGCTGGTGGATGAAATGATTTCCTGACTGAAACGTGTCAAGCAGTTATTTTTCTAACCCCGCAGTTTAAAACCCCTTTACATGCTCAAGGTCGGGGAGGCTGGAGCGCGTTAGCCGTTGTATTTGTGGAAGTTTGTGTACTCTATCCAAGAGGAAGTGTGAACTGTGTGCGAGTTAAAAATACTTAGTTATTAAAAGTGCTTTCCGCGAGTTAAAAACAAGAAGATTTGAATCCTGTCACGGCTTGGAGAAGTAGGTAGGTATGTCAGCGTGTCTTGTACCAAAACGGCGGCCACTTTGAACACTTCTTGTGTACCTACTACGATTACTTTGTAAAATCATTTTGTAATTTACAATAAGTGTAAATTTCGGATTTTTAAATACGCTAAAAATGCGTTTTCATTTCACGTAAACATCAGAGTAGCGAGCCGATCGCGCTGTTGCCTGTTTCGTGCCGCCCGCCGCTGCGCTGTTGCCAAACCTCTGCTCACTAGACTACATAAGTAGGTACTAACGCTATCAAAGTTCACTGACCAGTAAATCGTGTATGAGTTTTGTACGTTTAAGGAAAAGAAAATCGTGTGATTGTGTGTTACTGGTATCTTACAGATTTTTTTTATTATTGTAAAATATTTATACATCAGTTATACAATCATACCCTTAAATGTTTCTCGCCTTTGCATATACACCCGGTATATTTAATTTCTCATAAATTATCAGTAAAATATTGATTAAAGTCATAATAGCATTTATTAACTAGGAGGTCATAGAGTTTGTGTTTAAATAATGTCTGATTATCTATCTCTCTTAATTCCTTGGGAAGCCTATTAAATACTCTAGAGCACATACCGAATACGCTTTTGTCAAAGTACGCTGTTTTACGTTCAAATGCATTAATTTTGTGGAAATAACGCTTACTCTGGAATACCCTGAATAGACTATAATTGCTTTTGACAAAAGATGCCAATTCTAATATATACATTGAAGGTAGTGTTAAAATTTTGAGGTCTTTAAAATAAGGTTCACAGCTATCTGTTGGTTTTAGTTTGCACATCGATCTGACACATCTTTTCTGGGCAACGAACGCTTTTTGTCTGTCAGTGGAGTTTCCTCAGAAAATTAATCCGTATCTTAAAACAGATTCCATTTAAGGTGTATTGTTGTTAAAACATTGCGAAAATGTCCAATACGAAGTGCTATCAGTGTGTAAAAAGTGTTAATATGGAGGATGCAGTGCAGTGTGATGGGTGTAAACGACACCTGTGCTTGAACTGTAGAGGACTTACTAGCAGTGAAATTAAAGTGATGGTGCTAAAAACCAAACGTACAATGCTGTTCCTATGCACACCATGTCGCGAGGGGCTGTTGCAAGTTCCGATTTTGATTAAAGCCGTGGATGCATTGCGGGATGAAGTGCAACAGCTGCGGTCTGAATTAATATCAAAGACTACTCAAACCAATGCCGCTTCTAGTTCAAAAACCGATACGTCTGATGTTATTGCGGAATTAGCTGAGCGGGAGCGCCGTGCGTGCAATATTTTGATAGCGGGCACTAAGGAGTCCGATGCGCAGGATGTGCCAGTACGCCAGAAACATGACGAAAATGTGGTGAACGAGATCCTTGCTACCCTAAACGATGAGATATCCCCAAGCGATGTGCTCAAAATCATAAGGTTAGGAAAAAGAGAAACAGGCAAATATCGTTTGCTCAAAGTGGTGTTTAAGTCTCGTCGGATCGATAGCCGTCAAGGCTCTTCAAAACAAACACAAGTTGAGCAAACCGTTGCGATTGTACAGTGACCAAACACCAAAACAAAGGGAGGCCCTACGCTCTGCGTGATGAACTGCTGGCTAGGCAAGAGAAGGGACAAACTGACATCACCATCAAATATGTCAAAATCTTAAAATTAAAAAACTAAGTAACAATAATAATCCGTACGCTACACTCACCTTCTTCTATACTAACATCTGGTCTCTGAATTCTAAGTTTGATTTGCTGCTTCTTGAAATACAAGCGAAAAATCCCACATTTATACTACTTACTGGGACCAACATCTCGATTCCCAATTACTCTTTACATAGATTAGACAGAAAAATTAACCCTGGAGGGAAATCGAGAGGTGGTGGTGTAGCTGTTTATGTACGGAAATCTATTAACAACATACCAATAATTGTAAAAAGAAACAATACATATATGAATAATTTAACAGAAGCATTGTATCTTGATGTTCAAATAAAATCGTATCACTTCCTCTTAGTGGTTATACAGAGTGACTGGTAAATCAACGGACGCATTTAAGGAGGTGAATAAGAAGCTGATACACATTCCAAATATGTAAAAAAAACATGACCTTAATTTTCATCATTTAAAAAATAAATTTAAAGGTCCCTTCTACATTTTACTAAATACTAAGTCACGTGTACGCGGCCTCGGGCAACGACCCCGAGTAGCGGCGCGGACTCGCCACTGCGCAATTCTGCGCATGCGCGTGAGTGACTGCTCCCGCGTCTACCAATCTACGCTCACAAAGTTTGTATTACTATAGTCGCAAAAAAATATAATAAAATAAAATAATATTTAAAAATTAAAGGGTGTCACCATACAAGAGACGTATTTTTGGAGTTTCTTGTACGATGGTACGGAACCCTTCATGCGCGAATCGAACTCGCACTTGGCCGGTTTTTTCTTTTTTTATCTCAGGTAGGAAGTCACGGTGAGGTGACCTTGTAGAACACACACATGATCTCCTTTCTATTTAAAATTAATCTAATAAATATTTGAAAAACCTCTAATATTTTTTTTTTTAAATCAGCATCTTGAGGTCAAAAATAGCATTTAACTCAATGTTTGCAAGGAAAATATCCAAGTATTATACATTTCTAAAATGGGCATGAAACAAGGACTTTTATAGCATATGAGACAAAATCATTCCATATATTTTTTTTACGTCACCGATGTTTAGTTTCATTATCGGATATGTTTAAAGATTTTTCTTGAATTGATGATGCATATCTGATGGCATCTTTAATTTTTTTGCAGAATAAATAGTAGATTCGGGTAGAGACACTAATCTAATCAACAATATTTGAGTGCAAAAGAAAATACAAATTAAGTGTTTTTTTTATAACAAAAACTCAAAAGGCAAGGTAGTAATTTTCATTATTTTTTTTAAATCTGGTATAACTCGAAAACCACAAAACTTTTGCTGGACATATGTTTCGTTATTTCAATAGGTCTTGATCAAAGCTATCACCGGCCAAAATTTGTCGCATTCGTTTTGGGACACCTGTATACTTCCTTGACACTTAACTTTTCATCCGAAATATCATTATGCCGCACGTTAAGTCACATTGATGCGTAATTTTGACGTTTACAAATGCATAAAACGAAACTTGCTGTCATGGCGTCTTTTTTTGCATAGTTTCACCTGAAAATACGTAATTTAAAAAAAATTATATCTCAAAAACTACTGCGCTCCGCACCGTGAAATTTTGGGAAACTATACATCTAAGTAACCCCTATCCAAAAAAAAAATATCAACTCAATCTGTGGTTTTGTATATTTTATAGCTGAGCCAAATCGATTATTCTATGACAGTAACATACCATATTGCTACATCATAGTTTCATATCCTCCAAGAGCAGTCAAGAGTGAATCGGTGGGACCATGAGTAAATAGTCAATTACTCATTGACCCATCAGTGGGTCAACGCGGTGGGACCACAAGTCGGGAGAGATTTATATGAACCTAGGCCTGATTTCAGAAGAATGATACCAGAAACAATAATATACCTTCGAAATATGCATTTCATATGTACAAAATCACCTGAGCTGTGTCATAGTTGAGTGTGCTGGCCTTGTGGTTAAACTGCTGAAGACGCTGCTCGGCCTGTGGCTCGGGTTTGGTGCGCAACAAGTCTGGCACCAGGTCATGCGTGCAGGCCGGCACACGGCCCTCCGTCAGGCGGGCTAGCGCCTCGTCCCTCTCGCATCCCAGTTGCAGAGGGAGCACTATTTGAGATCGGAGAGGTGATGCTAACTCCGCTTGCAATATTTTACTCAAACCTGTCAACTACAAACAAAATGAAAATGAAAATATTTTATTCGAAGTAGGTAGCAGTGTACACTTTTCGAACGTCATTCTTTTATCTACCTAATACGAGGTTCCTACCACTCGGAACTCGTATACCCACCGTTTCGGGAAGTGTTTGCGGAGTGAGAAGAAACGGCGGGCCCTAAAGAAACTCCCTCCAACACATTTTTTTTTTAAGTCTTATATTCTATTACATCTTAATGCTAGATCAATAAATGAATTATACAATGTCATGTCTGTAAATAAAATATACAAAAATAAGAATAAAGAAAGGATTCAAAAGAGATAAAAAAGAATCTGAAAAACAAACAATGAAAGCTAATATGCACATGAAATTTATACGTAATAAATAATCTTACGTGTCCTGAGAGAATTGCATAGTTATCTAGGAATGTCGGCCAGTTGATAGTTTCATATTCTGTTTCTAATTTAGTGATAAGAGCTTGTATAGCAGTTTTCAGGTCATTTACTCTAGTGAGTATAGCTTGCAATGTAGCTTCCAAATGTTTCTCTTCGCGTTGCATTTTAGAAAACCTATTTTGAATAAAAATATACTACCAAAGAGAATATAAAAAACTACAAAAGTGTCGTGTCTGACTTCACCGACTCTATATCAATCAACGAAGAGTATTTCTACTCGGTCCGTTCCAGAATCAAGATAAAGTTTTCACCAGGCAGTACTCTGTCTCTTTCACACTTGTGGGGATTACTATAGGCTATCCTGCTGTCAGGCCGTAATAACTCTCATGAAAGTGTTCTCAAACGCATTCCTACAATGAATTTCTGGCCTGTGATACAAAATTTTCACTGCTAACGGCGAACGAGCGTGTAAACCAGGGTGATCATCTCAAAACTGGAAATCTGCCCGACACTGGCAAAAAATCTGCCAAAATCTGCCAAACCCGACTGCAGAAAATGCCAAAAATATGCCATCATATTATTGCCTCCAAGGGGATGGTAATGAATAAATAAAAAACGTAAAAAGAAAACTTAAAAAACATTACTTATGTTCAATAAAAAAATATTTGAACTCACTGACTGCGAATAAGCCAATCATCTAGCTTCGCATTCTTTAGTAATTAAAGTACTGTTAAAATAATTTCTTCATTTAACCTAAAATATTATTATTACTTAATATAACAGGTATTTTTTTCACGTAACATGTAGGTAGGTACTGTATTATTACTATGTGTCAACATTTGCTTTGAATTCTTCATTTTGTTCATTATACTATAATCAATTTTAATGGCATCTTTTTAATCATTTCTTTAATTGGTTTCAAGGAAATACAGTCTTCTTTTATTGTGATTAATGCGCATACATGTTTTTTTTAGGGTTTTCGCCGCCCGGGGCCGATCGAAATTTGCCGCCCCTTTCTATTTTGATCATTTGCAAAAAAAAGTCAACATACTATAATGCATGCTACGATTACGGACCAAAAGTGAATCGGTGGAACTACGAGTAAACAGTAAATTACTTGTCGACCCACCAGTGGGACAATGCGGTGGGACCACGAGTCGGGAGAAAAATAAAACAGCCAAATTCTGTAATCAATTAAAAAATATGTACTTTCTTGTTTTTTTAAAGCAACATCTTTTATACAATCGATGTTATATCACGTTCGATTGCTAATATAGCTAAATTCGAAATCCTTAATACTAATTGAACCCCTCTGGACATCGAACTTGCAACCTCCTGATGTGAAGCGAGCGCATAATATTCTTCTGTGGGCGAGCGCTCATTTATATTTATAAAAAGAGCGAGCGTAGCGAGCGCGCAATTTCTTAAGATTTCTAAGATTGTTTATGTTAAACCAACAAAAACCCTTTTACTTGGAATACTGAGCGCCGTTTCAGTTAGGGTAGGTACCCCAACTACCAGGGTGCTTGGCGCCCCCATAAGCTTGACGCCCTGTGTCTGTGCACGGGTGACACGACCCAAAGGCCGGTCCTATTTAAAATGTAACTGTGCGCTGCTAATGTGCTAATAACACTAGGTAAAAAAAATGTGGCACTCGCCGCCCCTATCCATGTGCCGCCAGGAGCCATGCCCCCCCCCCCCCCCACGCTACGCCACTGGTCGTCCCGATCAGCGGCGAGCACAGGCACGAGCACGGGCGCATGCACAACAAGCCTGTTTACACGCTCGTGCCCGTGCTCGTGCTCGT
Source organism: Coleophora deauratella (assembly GCA_958295455.1). NCBI lineage: Eukaryota > Metazoa > Arthropoda > Insecta > Lepidoptera > Coleophoridae > Coleophora > Coleophora deauratella. The sequence goes on along the minus strand of OY282396.1, from coordinate 10,765,102 downwards.
GCTCGTTGTTGAATGTGGCTTTGCCCGCGGGCGTCTGTACGCATCACAAGCGTGTAAACACACCGGCAAGCACAGGCACGAGCACGGGCGCGTGCACAAGCAGCCTGTTCAAACGCTCGTGCCCGTGCTCGTGGTCGTTGAATGTGGCTTTGCCCGCACGCGTGTAAACGTACCATGACAGACAGTGATGGACAGTGAAGGCGGAAAACACACTGCTCCGCTCACCGCGGCGAATTGCGGTGGAGCGGATTTAAACTTTGTACTGTAAAATGTTGATTTGTATACAAAAACCGCGGGGTACCACACACTGGCACCGCTTCTCCGCCCGGAGGCGCGATTCGCACGACGGATCCGCGCTCCCGGATGGCGACGCGGTGCGATTCGCTAGGTACCATACACTAACGCCGCTTCTCCGCCCGGAGGCGCGATTCGCGCGCGATCCGCGCAAAAACGAAACAGAACTACTGCTTCAGAACAAGGTCGGTAGGACAACAAATAGAGTCGTCTCTACTTTTTTTTTGTACTATGGGAACCAGAGACTGACAGAGTGTGTGGTACCTACTATCGCATAATAAATGTTATAATATGTGATTTACTCAATAATGTTATTATTTGTAACGAAATAATGTAATAATGAAATAATAATCCTAAGTAGGTATATGATGTTATATTTATATTATGTTATACATATACACTGACTTGTAACTTGTGTTATTAAATAAATGCTCGGGGAGCGGGAGGGGGTGAGGCTCGGGGTACGGGGGATGAGGTAGGGAATTCTAAAATAATTATATACCCTGAAAACGAAAAAGATTGTTAATGAACCAGATATGTGAATTGTTAGACTAAGGATTCAATAAAAAAAACCTCATAGATTTTTTTTTATCTTTTGTTCCAACTACCAGACGATCTTACATCAACTCCCCGAGCGAAGCCGGGCCCTCCAGCTAGTGAAGATATAGTTAAATTCGATGTTTTTCTAAGAATGTTTGCCGAAGTAAAAAATTGTTTCGTTAAAAAATGAAGTACATAGAAGCGACTTCACTATCAACTCTGTTCTAATCTGTAAACGCTGTGACGTAGAATGCCACAGAACACAAAGATAACAGTAAGTAAAGTACTCCTGCTACGCGAAAGTTGTTTAACATAAAAAAACGGGCAATTTGCGTTTATAGGTAGTACTGATAATTTGCAAAGAAATATTAAGAAATTAATATATTTATTAATCAAACCCGTTTCGTTATTCTATAACATACATTTGTTGCTTCGATTTACTGAGTTTGCTTGCTGTTTTTCCGTGATTGAATCTTTACGCTGTGGTTTTGCATACACATAGGTCAAGTTAGACTGGATGGAAAACATAGTTATATGAAACCATCGCGTCTTACCATTTAAGGTTGACCTCTGTTGACAAAGAAGTATATGTATACAGGGTGACTGGTAAATCAACGGACGCATTTAAAGAGGTGAATAAGAAGCTGATACACATTCCAAATATGTAAAAAAAACATGACCTTAATTTTCATCAATAAAAAAAAATTTTTTATGTTCACTTCTACAATTTACTAAATACTAAGTCACGTGTACGCGTCCTCGGGCAACGACCCCGAGTTGCGACGCAAACTCGCACTGCGCACTGCGCATGCGTGAGCCGAGCGATGCGACTCGGCTCCCGCGTCTACCCCGCGCCGGCTCTAGTTAGTCGCCCGCGGGTCGTCGTACGGGTGAGTGCGTTACGCGCGCCTCCCGTTCGTCGCGAACATTCTGTGTTTAATTACGTCGCTGTCGATGTCGCGTGGATTGCAGTGCCCTGATAGTGATAATGGCTTATCATTAATGAGGATATGGTGTGGTGCTATGTGATGTTTGTAAGCTAGTATTGTTAGACGTGAATTAACGTCATATTGCGATTTATCACGAATTACATTATGCCACCATTAGAGCGGTTGGCCTTCCTCCAGTTCCTAGCCCTGGTCAAGGACGAGGGAGAAATCTTTATCCAGTGAACCTGCACAAAGCAATTTACTTCGATTACCTACTACCCATGTGAAAGTACGCGGAATGCAGGAAGGCATTTCCAGGTATCCCAGTGATTGGGGTACCGTATCCTACATGAAGACGGACTCCATCCTTTCATTATCAGTGTGTTATCAGCCTGTCCAAGAGCCTGGCCTTAGCGACCACAAGCAGCACGGTGCACGCTGTGGGAAAGTGGTAAGTACCGAGGCATAGAGTTAGAAAACACAAGAATAGTTGCGTTTCATAAAAAAATATGTAACTTGTGTTTTTTTGAGTGTATGTATTTTTGTTTTATATGGTTGAAAAGTATGTAAATTATCCTATCACCTCCTTAAATACGTCCGTCGTTCAACCAGTCACCCTGTATATAGGATAAAGTACTACCCTGCTTTTTGGAAGGAGTATTGTATGGAATTCAGTTTCTATACCTATTCTTGTTCTGAGCTTGTTATAAACAAAAACAACCCTTGTTACATACATACACGTTCGAATATTAGATAAACGTATGACGAAAATCATCGTGCACCGCAACTTCGGACGAAATTCGGACGGAAACCACCCGGCGGTGGCGCGGAATCCGCGCCTTCGTCGTGCACTGCAGCTTCCGACGAAATTCCGACAGAAACCGTCCGGTGGAGCGGATCGCTGCCGCATGCGAATTTCGTCGCTCCGCGCTCCCGTCCGAATTCCGCCTCAGTGTGATATCCGCGGAAGTGTGTGATGTGAATGTGAACCAGCTGTAGTTTTTTGTTGATGATCGGCTCAAAAAGACTCTGTATCCAGAGCCGTAAAAACATTTAAAAAAATGAATATTATTATTTTTGTGAGCTGTGTTGTCTTGTTATGTTTCTTTCTCCCTAGAGTAGACAGTATTCTGTGGTTTCTTTTCAAACAAATAAAAAGTAATTTTCACGTATTTTCCAAGTATTTTTAAAGATGTCGTGTCAGGTGGAGCAAATTGCCGATTGTGGTGACATAAATACAATTGCGAGAGCCTTATTTATACCAGAAAAAGATGGTACGGTCTCAGTGTATAAAATTCATAAATTGTATTGATACTGAGATTGGTTTACATTAAAGTTGAATGTAATTAATGATTAAACCTTCGTATTCCCACATTCTAGACACGAATTGGCTGTCTCAGTGTTGTGTGTCATTGTCCCCGTGCGGCAGCCTGTTGGCGGTGGGGCATCGTAACCGCTTGTGCCTGCTCGTCAGCCAGTGGATCAGCTCCACAGACAGCAACGCCTACATTATATCCTGGAGCGGAACACTCCCGTCCGAAATAACGGCAATGCTTACACTATCAATATGCCCTTCGCATAGCTCATCTCAGGTGAGCCAGTACTAACTTACAACTGAAATATATGTTAATTTCCCATTATTTATACAATTTTTTTAACAACAGAATGGTCCAGACTGGTTTTGTGTTGTGGTTGGATTTAAAAATGGACAAATTGGCTTCTACACTAATACAGGCCATTTGCTGCTACTTGAAAAGTTAGATGAAAAGCCAGTCATGAAAGTTTCATGTCACACCGGTACATATGGCACTCTACCTGATGACATCCATGTGCTACTCCAATCATGTGTCTGCGTTATACCTGGAACAAGCCTCTTCCAAACATTGAGAACTGCAAAGACTCAGAGAGCTAAGGGTGAGAAAAATTTGATATTTGAATAGTGCCAAGTGACCCCTTTTCGGCCATTTAAATGAGTTGTGGATTTAAGATTCTAGAACTGAAAAAAAATAGGGAAGATAAGACTTTAATAAAAGGATATAAATTAGTAGTGACCCCTTTTCGGCCATTTAAATGAGTTGTGGACTCAAGATTCTAGAAATGAAACAATAGGGAACATAAGACTTTAATAAAACAATATAAGGTTGGTTGACGGGACTTATACCGAGCACACGTCTGCTGAGCTAATTTTTTAATTATTTCCGTCAACATTATTTTTGTGATGGAGAAACAGCTGTGATTCCAATTCAGTGATAAGCGGTCATAAGAAGAGGATTAATTGGGAGACAGCTCCGTTTTCCGAGTTCCAGCAGCAACCCACCATGTGGAGCATCTTTAAGTGCCCATCACCCTTAGAGCCATGCCTTTCACTTGACATTGGCGTTATCTGATCTGAGATAGGAGAGTTAGTCGTGCGAGGGACGATATGTCGCTTAGTCAACTTTTCCTTTTATGCGTCAATATAATTGTCATATACATGACAAATACAATTACATAATTTTTAAATCGCTAGAAATGAATATGATGGGAGATGTCAAAAAAAGAGACTGAGGAATCCAGCTAAACTACTGCACTACTTTTTGAACATTGTGTTTTTGGATCTAACTCTGCAACATTATTTTCAAATTGGAATATCTAAGTGAATAATTGCAAAAAACAAAAAAGGGGGATGTTTTGGAAAGTGTTAGCAAAGCAAGGAGAAACATCAACACATTTTTTCAAAAAAGGTCTTAATTTCTATTACAATTGATGTCAGTAATAAAGTTATGAGCTGGAGGATCTATGCATGAATAAGAATAATTTTTAACATGCACTTTGAATTGTTTTTTGGCAAATTAGTTAAATTTTTCTAGTATTTTATTATAGAATCTTACAGACTGTTCTATAAATGATTTATGAACCTTACTCAGTCGAAACTCTTGAATAAGTAACTTCAATGTAATATATATATTTCAAAATTGAAATAGAAATTATGCCTGTCACTGTTTTACTAAACAAATGCACATTTTTACGCACATACATGACGTTTTTGTGTATGAATTGACTAGCAACACTCAGAATATTGATAAATATAGTTTCAATGTCAGCGGCATTCCCTAGAGCAGGACTCCTAAGACATACTATGGAAATAACTAAAATAAACTAGTCTCTCAGTACCTACAAATACCTCATTTTCTTAACAGCACATGCAGCTAAATTAAGCCATCCCAATAAAGGTTCTATGTGTGCGCCCCATTTGCACCAGACCATGATTATCGGATAGGGAACATACCCATTCATTTAATAAGCAGATTCTCAAGCTGGGCACTGCCTACTGTGTATGTTGGTTAATTCCCCTGAATAAACACTACTTCATGGTATGATATGCAAGCGACTCGACATGGCAATCCTTGTGTCAGGAAACTTCAAAGACATGGTGACTTACCCCAAAAAATAATATGCACAATGGTAAGCTATGGTGTTATAGCATTTTGGCCTCGCACTAAATTTTCAACAGTAGTTAGTAGTTCATAGTTCATTTATTCATAAACAATCATAAATTGTATTTGAAATTTCCTAAAAGTATTAACAAGAAATAATAAAAATTAAAATAAAATACTAATTATATGTCATGCTCACGAGAAATTCATTTTACATTAATACAATATTACAAATTAATTAAATATAACCAAAAAATAAAATTAAAATAAAACAAAATAACTGTCAATAATTTAAATTCATGTAAATATCTAAAATCTAGCTATCATTATTAAACATATCATTACTAATAAAAAACAAAAGCAAATAAAAGAAAAATTAAACATTAAATATAAATAAATTTAAATTATTTCAGTGTTGTGATAATCCAGAAAATATTCATTTACAGAGTAGTAATATTTTTGAACTAAAAATGACCGCAGTTTAAAGTTTAAAGAATCTATAAGTTGCAGCTGATTTTAAAGTGACGGGTAGTTTATTAAATAAGTTTGGCGCCTGATAACAAGCTGAGTGTTGTACTACATCTAGCCTCGGAAATATTTGCTATTGCACGTCATTGCGTCTAGTGTGTTCACGTATTTCTCTGTCTGTTTTTGATTCCGTATTCAACAAATGCTTTTTGAAATCGCCAAGTAAAACCATTAAATACAAGCAGGGTGCAGTGAGAATTTCTAGCTCGAGGAAGTGAGTTTTACAAGATTCCCAGTATTTTGTTGAGGAATTCTTACAATTGTCCTCAGTGCGCGTTGGATGATGATGAAAGCTTCGCTCATATTGTAAAGGTAACTATTCCCCCAGAACTTTATACTGTATCGCAGCTTTGACTCCACGAGAGCATAATATATATCTTTTAACTGTGCAGTTGTGAGCTCATCCCTCAAACTTCTCAAGTCGTAACACGCAGAACTTATGCAATTTACAATTGCGTTTAATTCATGTTTTCTATTTAAGAACTGGTCTATGTATATTATACCCAAAAACTTTATTACTTTAGGTTCCTCTACCTTATGTACATCTATATCAATGTTAACGGTATCGTCATTTCGTGCTGTAGTCCTAAACAGAATAATACTAGTCATATCAGTGTTCAATTTAAGGTTATTGTTTCTGAACCATTCATGGAAAACATTCAGAGTTTTGTTTACTTTAGAGGTTAAATCTTGTTGATTATTTGCCGATATAACTGCATTAGTATCATCTGTATAGACAGTTAATTCAACTTCACTAACAACATTATAAATGTAGTTGACTAGATCATTTAAAAATATAATAAATACAGGGTGACTTTAAATTAGTTCTTGATATGAAAGGCTATGAATGTGCTCATGATAACAAACAACTTTCGCTAAGAAACCCATAGTCAAATCGCCAAAAAAAGTTTTGACTCTCCATACAAATCAATGAACTGACCGGCCAAATTAGTATGAAGAGTCCAACATTTTTTTTTTGCGATTTGACTATTGGTTCCATAGGGAAAGTTGTTCGTTATCATGAGCACATGCATAGCTTTTCGTATCAAGAACTAATTTAAAGTCACCCTATAGAATTGGTCCCAAGATGGAACCTTGAGGTACACCCCTTTCAATGCGCGTTAACTTTGACTTATATGTTTTTTGATATTTGCCTTTAATATTTTTAATTTGTACGAATTGTGACCTATTTGCTAAATATGACTTGAAAAGTTCCAAAACATTATTTCTGATGCCATAGTGATGTATTTTTTTTATTAGAATACAGTGATCCACTAGATCGAACGCTGAGTTAAGGTCAAAGAATAAGCCAACTACTCTGCGCTTTTCATTTAATTTCAGAACTACATCATTTATTAAATTTTCAATAGCGTTTGTCGTACATAGGCCTTCTTGATACCCATATTGCCGTTTGTTAATGACCAAATTGCTATTGAGATGTAACACCAGTCTGTTTAAGTATTCAGTAAACTCACCCTTACTACTACCCCCCTCCCTCACCCCCACCCCCACTACCCCCCTCCCTCACCCTCGCTCCCACTACCCCTACCTTATTTTTCTGATAGTTGTGCGATTCTACAGGCTCTACAAAGTAATTTTATTACTTCATCAGGGCTAGTTATAGGTGTCATCAAACATTGACAGAGTTGTGTTACCAGTGGATTATACCTAGCATATTTTTAAAACTTTAAAAATATTTGCCTCATGAAGCCTTGCAGGAAAAAAAAAATTAAATGAAAATTTCATTCTTAAACCGCATTAAACCCCTAATATTCTTAAAAAAAGTAATATTTCGAATAATTTCGTAACATTGTGTGAAATTGTCTAAAAGGGGCCTTGTGTGAAATGGTCTAAAAGGGGCCTTGCAAACCGCATCTTCTACCGTATATCATTATATTTTAGTGCCTACACATTATCATGACACAAAAAAAATATTTGCAGTTCAAGCTGGGGTTCAAGAAGATTATGCTATTGACAGTCGGAGCATTGGCATCAAGAAGTGGACGTTTTCAGACCAAGAGTCTGTGAATGATGCTTCAGTAGTTGGCCTCGAACTGAAAACCTCCTATGACCATTTACTAGCAGCTTCTACATATGGAGGATATGATGTTTGGTAAATAACACGACATAGCTCACAGAATCGCTAAACTGAAGTGGCAGTGGGTATCACAAGGGGGTTGGGGGGAGGGGTGTACTGAGATATCACGTGTATTTATTTTTTCGTTGAACGCGCGATTTCTAGAGTACTTTCCAAACATCGGACTTTTGTTGTTATGTGTTTTTAGCTTCAGGTAGTCAGAAACAACATACAACCTTAATTTCTGTCTGGAAATTTTTATCACGGTGCTTAATTTTCCAGAATTAAATTACATTATACCTGTTTTTAAAGATAACATTTTGTACCAAAAAATTACACGTGATTTTGGATAGGGTGTGGGGGGTAGTCTAAAATCTCACCACGTATCACCAGGGGGGCGAGGGGGTCTAAAAAGTTGCTAAAAAACATCTCGTGATTAATGGACGACCCTAACTCGTAGAACAGATGACCGTTGGGGCATTAATGTTCTCGAGTGGCGACCGGGCACCGGAAGATGCAATGTAGGCAGGCCTCCCATTCGGTAGACCGATAACCTGGTGAAGGTTGCGGGAAGCTGCTGGATGCGGGCAGCACAGTACCTGTTGGTGTGGAAATCCTTGGGGGGGATGCCTCTGTCCAGTAGTGGACGTCTTTCGGCTGATGATGATGATGATGATGATATAACACGACAGACTATAATTTTTATTTTCATCTTAGTCCAAATACTCTTCTCTATCTCTATCTCTATCTTAACAACAACATGCACTTTTTACGTCATCATCATAGTAGTATTGTATCTCTTATTTTTTAAGGTATCGTTCAGTCCCACCTGTGAACACTCTTATCTTGGGAGCAGGGGTCGCGCCCTACTTGGGTTTCCACTATGCCCTCGAAGGAGGCACCACTCCACCTCTTCAAGATGTCGCGAGGGCCGTCGCTAATAAGATCAAATCTGCTCTGCCGTAAGTAGAATATCATTTATTTATTAACATGTGATATTGGGTACGAATAGACATTGGGTACCTAGCACTTACGGACGTGTGCAACGCATCTAGTATGCAGGTTTCCTGATGATGTTTTTCTTCACCGTTCAAGCAATTGGTATGAAATTGTACGTTAGTTTCGAAAAACTCATTGTCACATTGGCCAGGATTTGAACCTGCAACCTCTGGTTCGGAGGCCGGAGCGGAGTCACTACCGTGGAGCCGCCCACGCTTTTTTCAGCGAGAATCCTGGTAATCCCGTTTTGTCTTTGGTATTATCATCACTTACCATTAGGGTTGTTGTTAACAACCCATATCGTGCCCACCTGCAGTGGCATGGGTCTTCCCTTACTTCGGGAAGTTTGGGCCATACTCCACACACGGGGGGCAAGTCCGGATTGGTGGAGGTTGTAAGGCTAGTGGCCAATCACAGTATCAGAAGTTTTCAAGCCGCCTATAAGGCCTCCGACATGGCTTAACGTGCCATCAGGGTAGATAATGCCAAGTTCTTACCTTTTGTGAATGAAAAAGGTCCCAAAAAAACTATATAAAATGAAAAGTTTTTGTAATCCATTTATTCATTTATCGTAGAGGTTGGCTGGGAGGTGGCACAGCAGACAGCCAAACGTCAACTAACGACACAGTTCTGCGATCGGAGGCGCTGTGCATGCGGGCGGGGCTATACGATGCGGCGCGGCAGGGCGGCGCCGTGGCGGTGGCCCCGGACCGGCGGCTGGCCGCGGTGGCCGACAGCGCCGGCCGTGTGGCGGTGCTCGACATCCAAAGAGGACACCTCATCAGGCTTTTCAAGGGCTACCGGGACGCCCAGTGTGCTTTTGTTCAGGTAAATTCAAAGCAGTAATGCTATCTCAGTGTTAAAGTGCCGTGTTTTTTATTGGAAAGTAACTGAACTTATTATTCCAGCTGTTTGATGTGGAGAATAGAAAGCCACAGTTGTCTACTATAAAAGAAATAAAAAGGGCAATTTTCCTAATCATTTATAACCCAAAGAAAGGTCTAATAGATATAAGATTAATGCAAAGCGGTAATAAAGTAGCAGTGTTTACGGCAACTAAAAATGGCCAATTGTTGTACAACACTTGCGGATTGGTCGGCGCTGAAAAGAATTACACGCATAAGAAACTCAACATGCCAGAATTTCAGTGTGTCTTAATGGACCCAGATGGCAAGCTTAAAAGGTTTAACATTCCATTCTTTTTCGCGTTAGAGGGAGAAAATTCTGACAGATCTAAAGATTTACATGCGCTCCGTGATCTGCGCGATTACATAAAGAAAATACCCGACACTGCCAACGAGTTCGAGGCTGAAATATTAAGAAGGGTGTCCACACTGAAAATACTAGAACTAAAGAAACATTGTCTTGAAGTCTTAGTGAAAAAGTATGAGATCTCACCTAAAATAATAATGTCTTGTCTTGAAATATTTTGGAAAAGTATTTCAACTGAAACAATGGATGAAGAAGATCATAAAACTAAATATTACTTCATCAATCTTGCACTTGTGACTTTATTTTACAGACACATCAATAACGAACATGTAGAAGACATGCACGATCTAATTACTAATATTTATAGTAGCCTAGAACTGGAAAACAAAATCGAGACTAAACAAAGCAAAGAAGAACATTTACAGGAATTCAGTCTTTTGGAAGATGATAATTGCATTCTGGAAAGGCTTCTGCATCTAGCTCATGAAAACGGTTACAAGGATAACCAACACGCAAGAGTCAAGTTCGTCGACACTAACGCCAGAAGCTACAAAGAATTTGTATCTTGCTTTACTATGGAAGACGATCGAAAGTACATTTCATTGAAACCAGAAATAACATCTGAGAAAATTAGAAATCTAGCATCATATATTTTTAAATCAATCCTTAAAATTGATGATGTTAGGCAGTTAACAGATTTTATCAAACAGAGTCTAGTGGAACCTAAAGAAATAGTAAAACTTCTGATTATGCATATAATGAATATGCCTATGGCAGAAATTAGTGTTGATCTGGTGGAGAAATTAATAGCCATACTATATTATTTATGTAGCGTCACTGAGGCGGCTACTAATATCACATACAATGAGATTTCGTCCTGGTGGCAGCAGATCCGAGACTTGCTGGTTGATATGCCTTGTCCGCTCCGGAGCATGATCGTGGCAATGGCATGCAAGGCTGTTGGCAGTATATTTGAAAACAGATCGTTAGAAGGCGATGAAGATGCTTGGGTGTCAGTTACGAAAGAAAACGCTAAGTGGGGTATATTGATCGGAAAATTGGAGGACATATCTATTCTAAGCATTATTTTAATGTTTAAGGATAGTTTCACAGGAGAATCTCTGCCAAAACTGCAATTTGAAGAATTCAATATTAATTTAAAGTACATTTACACCAGAGGCAAAGGATCCGTCACAGAATTGATAGCGAAGTGGCTATGCGGCATGGGAGTGGTTCCAGAAGCCGTAGTGGCTAATGAGTTAATGGCATTACAAGTTAGCAATAGTGCGGAGGCTGTAGAGGTAGTGGACGATGGCCGTTTCGAAGAAATATTTGTGCAGAACAACCGCATCTTTGTTGATGACAATCCCAAAATTTTTAAATGGTTGTCGCTGTTACGCCGTCAGTTCCCCCTAAGTACCACAGCTAATTACATACTTGCCAATATGTGCTGGGAATACGCGATATCTTGGCAAAATTGTACGCAAAAAACAGAAAACTTGAGCGCAGTCTTGAGATGTTTAAATAATATTTCAGACTTGCATATGCGGCTTGGTTTGTTCTCCATAATTTGGTCCACTTACGTGAAACAGGTATTTGAAGCCACTTGTCGTCTGGTGAATAAAGTTGGCAGAGTACCGAAGGACCCCCTTTGCTTACAAGATATTGGATTCGGAACTGTTTCCATGGTGAACTTTCTGGAAATAGTAACCAAGTATTTAGAAAGTTTTATGGTTTGTGCGAACACGTCAATTGACAAAGATAAACAGCTTATACAATTTGAAAAAATATGGGATGAGAGCATGCCGTCTTTGGTTGAAGTTGCACAAGATACAAAGCCTGTTAATAACGACATACTGAACCTCAATTATCAGATAACTTGTACAATATTCTACCAGTGTCATTTCAATATCAAGTTTTCCAAACCGCTTGACACTTTGTATGATATAGATTACCAATACATATTTGATGCGCTCACCAGTAATGTAGTTCATAGAGAGATCAATATGAAAGCTTCTGAAAAGTTATCAAAACCAAGAATGAAATATTTGACAAAGTTGATTCGAGCTGCAATTGAAACCATTACTTGTAAAGATGATGGCAGCTCAACTAGAGTATATAATAATGAAGAATGCATAAAATGGATTGAATGTATTTCTGGCTTGGCTGAACTGTGGAACATAGATAGAGATTTTATTAATCGTCAGCAGGTGAGACTTTATTGATACACACTTAAATAAAGTAGGTATAGAAAGAAGGAAAGAAATAAAGAAAATACATTTATTCGACATCACAAACAGCACCATTATAGCTACTGAATTCTTATTTCATTATAGTTCAAATTTATTTCAGGTGATCGGTTTATACCACTTGGGCTATGACTCACTAGCAGAGATTGTTGTGAGCTCTCTAAAGGACCCTATCTCAGTACTGCCATCCTTGCTGGCGATAACACTCCAGCGATTTAAGCAAAGTCAAGCGCATTCCAGTAACCAGGCTGAGTGGATTGTAACAGTTCCTCCACACCTTTACAAACGTATTCAGATAACGGTGAGCATTTTATATATTTTTTTATCTGGCTAATATAAAACAGACCTGGAATATAATTAAAGATGTATGTAATATTAATAAATCGAAAGGCACCAGCGAAGAACTTTTAAATTTAGGAGATAGCCCAAGCCAAGCACTGGATATAGTTAACAACAAAGAAGTTTTATATCGTCGCTCCGCTCCTCTAGCGGGGTGCATGTCTGTGGTTAACAACTTATTTTCTAATATTGGTAGTATTTTAGCAGAAAATACGCTTAACAAACTAAAAGTCACGCAATTAGAGCTTGCACAGAAAATACGTAGCAATGATACAGCACCGTTGAATTATATTTTATTATTACCTACGGATGAAATAGAGGTCAGATCCACTATTCTCCAATTGAGAACAGAAAGTGCGTCTGGATTAGATAAAATTTCTACAGCCTTTATGAAGAAGTGTCTGCAGAATCTTTTTTCACCTATTACTTTTATTTGTAACCTCAGCTTTGAGACTGGTAAATTCCCCACTTTATTTAAAACGGCAGTAATAACTCCTATATTTAAAACAGGAGATAAGTCTATTCCAACAAATTACAGACCAATCTCACCCTACCCTTTCTAAAGTAATTGAGAAACTGGCAAACAAAAGACTAATGACATACCTGTGACAAATAATCTACTAGCTCCCAATCAATATGGGTTTCCCCAGGGTCACTCCACTGAAGATGCCGTACTCAGTCTGACAGGTCTAATAACATCTTATATAGATCAAGGCAGTAAATGTGTTGGTGTTTTACTAGACTTGCAAAGAGCTTTTGACACCGTATCCATTTCTATACTACTTACGCGACTGGAAAATGTGGGAGTAAGAGGTACTCCACTACAATGGTTTACTGATTATCTAGCGGAAAGAGAGCAGTTTGTAAGGATGGGAGAACTCCAAAGCAACAGTAGCAAATGTACGCTCGGCGTCCCGCAAGGAAGTACCGTCGGTCCTACTCTGTTTTTACTGTACATTAATGAGCTTAATAAACTAGAGATATAGGGGGCCGATATCGTAATGTTTGCCGATGATACCGCTCTAATCTTTAAAGGAAAAACATGGGAACAGGCACGATCTCTAGCTGAAAAGGGGATGGCTAAAGTATCGGAATGGCTTGAAGATAACCTTTTATCCTTGAATGTTAGCAAAACTATTTTCATTTGTTTTTCAAAAACTGAAGCTACTACTCCAAAACAGCAATTTTCTATAACCCTACATGTGTTTCCTTGTAACAGAGACAATAAACATCAACACACTTGTGCATGCGAAAAGCTAGTGAGAACAGATTATGTCAAATACTTGAAGGTGCACATTGACAAACATCTGAAGTGGAATAAGCAGATTGATACACTTACAGCTAGGACTCGAAAACTTATTTATGTTTTTAAAAATTGAAGAAAAGTTGCTAATCGTTTGTTGCTTACTCAAGTTTACAAAGCACTTTGCGAAAGTTTACGTACTTACCTACTGCATTTGTTCTTGGGGAGGTGCTGCTAAGACCCAGTTAATTAAGGCAGAAAGAGCTCAACACACACACACACACACGCATACGTACACGCTAATATTCTCATTGGTTTTTTCCCTTAAATTATATTTTGCATACTTTTATCTTGTACAGTGAATGCATGCCACTACCTAGATGATTATACCTAATATTATTATTTTTGTACTATTGTATACCGTTTAATACATTTGTATATTGAACATTATCTGTGGGAAGGACCCGATTACCATCACACAGTTTTTTAAACCAGTTTGGTATCGGGAATTTCATATATTTATTAAGAAGTGTGTTAACTGGTAAAAGAATAAAGATTTTGATATTTTTTATAATGAGCATATTTTTACTGACCAGCACGGCACTAGGGAATGCAAAACCGGCCGAAAATAAAACCCGTTTTTTTTTCGGTTTTCGTTATAAAAAACCCGGTTTTCGGGTAAACCGGTTTTTAAAGTAAGATTTTTTTATCACTTTAAAAATTTTATTTTTAAATAACGTACAATTCAGGCCTCCTACATCTTGCAATTTTCCAATAGGAAAACAAAGAAAATTCAGAATTTCAAAGAATATTCAGAGTTTTGTTTAAGAAAAGGTTTACTTGCTTTTTGTGCTTAAGCTGATTGAGTAGGTGCAATATTAATCAACAGTATCAACTGAACATACACGAAGTAGGTAAGTATAATGATAACTATCACACAATTCATGCATGATTTAATGGAAGCCTTAGTCTTGTGACACTGCTGTATTTTGGACGTAAAGATATGCTTCCTGAACGCTGCCCAGCAGAGTTTGATTTGACGGTTGAGAATTCGATTCAACGAAAGTTGATCTCCATTTCGAAGATGGATCTACCTAGCTGGACCGTTTGTCCCAGTTAAACATATCCAGGCAGATACGAGTATACCCGTCAAAAATATCAAGTGTAGTCTCCAACCTCAACCAACCAGAGGAGTAGATATGACATAATTTTCGTCTTGTCCATGTTAAAACCACCTTGTTGAGAGGCCCTGCTAAGTCCATCGAGCATTGTGCCTTAGTCTTCCAAGGTCTCAGCTCAGCCATGACCACGATAACGTTAGTGAATCGAAGGTTGGTATTAGGGCGTGCAATACCGGTATTGCACGCCCTAGTTGGTATGTACTCGCCGTTGATGTTCATACCAAGTCTCCTCTCCAGAAGCTTCTGAAGCTATTTGAGAGCCATTCTAATATCGTACAAGTTGATTTTTATCCGGGATATCTTCATTATTGTGTCGGGTTAATCTGGTTCTCGGGTCTTTGGCCAAATTACTGACAAATAAGCGTATGGTCGTGTATGACCAACCAACTTCCATCTTCGGCTTCATCGTCACTTGCCATGAGGTGAGATGATGCCAAGGGCTTACCAATGGATAAAAAAGGACTTCTCGGCCTCTTCCAGCAGCTCAGGCTTGGATGATATAATTCTACCCTCCTCACTTTTCAGCTTTGGCAGTTAGTTTTGTTTCGCGGCACATCCTTTGCAATACTTTGTAGCTCTGATTACATTAAAACGCCTCTTTTATACGATTCGTTTTAAATTGGCGTAAATCGTGATTCGGGGACTTAATGATCTGTATTTAAGTCGCTGATGCTGAATAGCATCTTCCAGAGAACTGCGAAACTAAACTGTCATTCTTCCGTGAGCTTGCTATGATTATAGTAACGTCCAAGATCTTCTGGGTTTTTTTTGAACGGTGGGTTTTAAAAGCATTATTACCAGCCGTTTGAAATTTACTACGATTCCTGTCGTTATAATAATCCATTTTGTAGTTTTTTGCAATTTGAGCTGAAAACTTACAGAGTTTATGAGCTAGATAGGCGCTTGTCGGAGCGTAGACTTTATCAGCCGACATATTCCTAGCTTAGTTTTTAGATTCAATAAGTTGAGCTTCCAGTTTCCACTGAGCTGATCAAAGAGACATCATTGAATATTTTCCTCTGTGTCAACAAGATAAGGTCAGTTTTATTTTTTGTCTCGCCATCACCGTCAGCTGAAAGACGTCCACTGCTGGACACAGGGCTCCCCCAAGGATTTCCACACCGACTGGTCCTGTACTACCCGCATCCAGCCGCTTCCCGCGACCTTCACCAGGCCGTCGGTCCACTGCATCGGAAGCCTGCCTACACTGCGTCTTCTGGTGCGCGGTCCCACTCGGCACCAGTGGGATGCAACCATGTCCAATTTCACTGTTTTGGCTTTTTGAAGGAGTTCATCATAAAGAGCCCTCCTTCTCCATAAAGCTGACCAGCAGCTGACATAGCTCACAGGATCGCTAAACTGAAGTAGCAGTGAGCGGGCATAAAGCTGGTATAAACAGAACAGACCATTGGAGCATTGAAGTTCTTGGGTGGCGACCACCTACCGCAAGACGAACGAGTAACAGGCACGCTTCCTACTCAGTGCGGACTCTCCATATAAAAATAACCAAATAAGTGATCAATTTGTCCAAATGTCCAATGAAAAGTCTACATTTTTTTGCGATTTTCATAACGAAAACTAAATTTTAAGACACTGAAACTCTGTTACTGTTAAGCAATAAAATCAAGGCATCTGTAAAATCATTTATATTATAAACTGTTTAATTATAAACTACTAATAAAAAAACCGAAAACCCGGAAACTAGAAAAAAAAACCGTTTTTTTTCAATCATTTAAAAAATACCGAAAAACCGGTTTTTTGGTTTTCGGATAACCCGGTTTGCATTCCCTACACGGCACCGACGCCGACGTTCATATACAGGTGTTAAAAAAATTCGTTTGAAATTTTAAGGGGTTACTCAGAATCAAGTATAGAATAGAGGTAAAATATTGACAAAATCCGATCTAAAATTATTTTTTTCAATTTCCCATACAAAGTCTTGATTCACTGTTCAGATTTAGTATAGGAACGTGAAAAATAATAATTGAAGATCGATTTTTTTCAATATTTTTACCGTATTCTATACTTGATGCTGAGTAACCGCCAAAGATTTTGGAACGCACTTTTTAACACCCTGTATATGTCGTAGATGGATTGCATAATTCGTGGTTTCACAAAACCGTTAGCGATTTTACATAACGGAGCCGTAATGTAACAGCTAATGGACGTTCAGCTAGATTGCCAGCTACGTTTAACAAAACTGCTAACCACGTTTAGACGTATTAATGCAAAATGCCTTATCTGCAGTCACAATAAGCGTTTGGTATAGGGATAGGTAAAATAAAATAATATGAGTAGGTACTTAAACTATTATTACTCTTAAAAAGAAATACTAGGGTTATTTTCACTCATATTACTCGTTTTATTTATTAATTTCGGCAAACGACTTTCTGTTTCGGACGCCATTATTGTTGTTAGTTAATGTTATGACACTTATGACACAGAGCCATGGGTGACAAAATTTAGAACTATGTATGTAAAATCTACGATAATCCGAAGTCGTATTCTGTGGTTCTCCTACCAAAGTCAAACCAACTGATTAACTGGATTTTATAGATGGTTTGGCAAAAAATCCATAAAATTTTAGATTTGAAACCCTATTAAAAAAAAGTAAGACCTCATGTGTATAAAGCAAACTAAAATGATAGAAACAAGATGAACAAAATCATCCCAATTTATATGATAAATAATTGCAGTCGGAATCATACACGTAGCTGGTAAAACATAAATCCGATGCTTATGTTCAATTTAATTTACAGCCTCTGGATTCTTCTATACCAGCTCATCCCGATATGACAACAACAATGGAAGTACTGCAAAAAGTTCTATATCAAATAGACAAGCTGTCAACAGGCGCGCCGTCCGATCCACAGAGCATTAAATTGGCTCAGCTGATGATAGATACGTGCGAGGTTTTACTACAGAGAAAATTATAGATTTAAAAACATTTGTATATTTTAGTTAGGTAAGTAATTAAGAAATAATGTTATTTAATGATGTGGTAATATTTGATGTTAAAATCCTTTTGTTGTTCAAACATTGTCTTTGATTTCGCCTTATTCTTGACACAATGTCTCGCGTGCTGAGATGCTCGCTGCGAGGCTAAGTGGTTCCCATATCATCAATGATGATGATTTCATCATGTACAGGTGTTAAAAAAGTGCGTTTGAAATTTTAAGGGGTTACTCAGAATCAAGTATAGAATACACACCTTATTAGCATAAGGTGCCTCCCATACAAACTTACAGTTAAGGGTTAAAGCTCATTAGAACCACCCGGCACCGTGGCCGCCGCGTTGTCAACACGTTGACGGCGAGTGGGCCACGCGTTAGAGCGAGTGGGCCATAACATAACACTTAATAATATAAAGAATACTAGTGACCATCCCCAGGTTTTCAAGCTGCCTATAAGGCCTCCAACATGGCTTAACGACTGCCATTTATTGATAGGTGCCGGACCAACCATAGGCGATCGATGTGGCCACGCCAGCGATCAGGATCAGGATGGCGGGTGCATGGTTGCAAATCTGCATGAAATACATATGAAAAAGTTTGAAAGATATACCTGTAGTTCATTCCAATCAAAAAAAAGCAAAAGGTAAACAAACTACTACTACTACTAGGTACTGTAGAGACTATATCGGTTAGGAGTTAGGTCTGCATAGGTTTGTATAAAAAGTAAATACGATGTTGATTTGAATATGTGAAATAATGGAAAACAAATGTATTGACAGACTAAGTTGGTACCTCGCCCCGAGTGTATGTTTTTGTGAAAACGTATAAAATAAAATATATAAAGAATTCAAGAGTTTCCATAAATCGAAGATCCCTACATGGTGGAGGTGCGGGGTATTTATTTGAAGTAGACCCTACATGCGCCTGTTCTGGAGCTAGGCGCTACATGGTGAAAGTGAAGCCTTACATAGTTTGGTGAAATACGAAGATAAGTATTCTCAAATGTTATTTTATTTAAGGGGATATAAAGTGAAGTATTTTAAATATAGATATATAAATAAATAAATAAAAGATGGAAGAAGAAGTAGTACAACAATTGTACGCTAACAAGTATGATGGTTTATCAGGGAACGCTGATAATTTTTTTAGAATCTTTGAATCACTTGCAAACCTTAAAGGATGGGGTGATGTAACGAAAAAACAAGTACTGGCTGCATTTTTAACGGGGGCAGCCCGTTCATTTTATAAAGCGATATTTGATATGTATGATAATTATCACGACATAAGCAGTAAGCTAATCGCAGAGTTTGCGCCATTCTCGCGCTTGGCTTGTGAAGAAGTGGAACCGCAAAAAATTTGCGACTTACAAGTGCAGCTGCACTTCGGACTTCGGGTCAGTTCGTTCCAATTATGCCCATTGTAATTAGGAACACCCCCATTAAAGCTTTTGTTGACTCTGGATCAACTAAATCGTTTATATCTGAAGAGCTGGTAAACAAATTACACTTGTCCTACGAGGTATATAGTGGTGCAGTCGTTGCAATAAACGGCAAACTAATGGACACAGTTGGATCGGCCAAGTGTCGTTTTTTAATCGATTCAGTAGTCTTCGCGCAGCAATTCATTATAGTCAGACACCTGCAGCATGATGTTGTTTTGGGTCAAGACTTCTTATCGCGTGAAAAGGCCATGGTGAATTATGGGGAACGAGTTTTAATCTTGAACAAATTTTGGGTCAGATTTATTCAGAAAGGGGACGAGAATGTTATAGTTAATACTGTGGACGGCCACAAACATATTCAGGAGACAGAGTCGATAGAAGAAATTCTATTTTATCCCGAACCCACCGAGGATTTGCAAGGGATAGAGCAAGATGGTTTATTCAGGGCTTTGCGAGGAAGCCTAGTTGATGGTGCTACTTGCGGAGAGAAGGAGTCGGCAGAAGAGAGTGCAGGCGAACCGGACAAGGTTGAGCTTAGGATCTGTCCAGTCGAGGTGGAAGATCAGGTCCGGGTTGGTACGACTATATACAGAAGGAGAACTTGGGGTGATGCAAACAAGTGAGGAATGCACTGAACCTCCTGTTCCTTTACCCCTTGGTGATATTATTATGAAAGAAGTTGTCACGTTTAGAGTGGACGATCTAATGGAAATAACTCCTGGTATAATAAAAAATCCAGATAAATCGTAGGGATCTTCTATTTATCGAAACTCGTTGAATTCTTTATATATTTTATTTTATACGTTTTCACATAAACATACACTCGGGGCGAGGTACCAACTTCCAGTCTGTCAATACATTTGTTTTCTATTCCATCATTTCAAATATTCAAATCAACGTCGTATTTACTTTTTATACAAACCTATGCAGACCTAACTCCTAACCTATATACCAATGTCATCTGCATACTTCCTTTGTTTACCTTTTGCTTTTTTTGATTGGAATGAAGTATACTATTTAAGTAGTTTATACAGGTTTAATAAAAAGGTGTGGTAATACTTCAAGGTGGGCTTCTACACATCAAACTGAACAACTTTTGTTCTACAATTTTGTTGAAATCGCATAAAAAATATTTTGGACTTTTCATACAAACTTCGCTCGCCAGCTGATATATAGTCTAAAGCGATTTCAACAAAAATGTTTAGAACAAAAGTTGTTCAGTTTGAGTAGTAAAAGCCCACCTTGAAGTATTACCGCACCTTTTTGTTACACCATGTATACATACATTTTAAATGTACCTTTATTTTACGCTGACATCAAAATTCTGATATCAGTCTAGCAGGTCCATTTTTATTTTACAATACTGCTGAATACAGTCCATCTACGATCTTTTGGCAGGTAGTGAAAGGCCGGAACTAACGCCGCCATCTTGAAAAATTACACTATTTGTATGAAAGAAATATCAGATTTGCGACTGAAGCGCCGCTCTGTCAATGTCATCCATCTGCCAAAAGATCGTAGACAGACTGTAGATATGATATTGACTGCATATTTACTATTTTACCGGGCCTAAAAAATTAACTATTCTAATATTCTTAAAATTAAATCTTAAATTAAGCCTCCCAGAGTTCAAGATTAGTAATGTCTGTCAATCTGTGAAGTTGCCCTTACCGCACGAGGCGAGGCAGTGCTGGTTGGGTGCCGAGTGGCTGCCTTAAGTTACAGTTTAAAACCCCATAATATTGTCCTGTTGGGACACCCTGTATATTTATTGCATATCTATACATATAATAAAACTGTAGAGGTCGATTGTCTGTACATAGAAAAAAAAAGATAAAAACCGAGTCAGGGGGATGTAAGAAGAGCAATAGAACAAATCCAGTTTTTTTTTATTTTTTTGTTTCTCTGTCTGTTTGTCTGTTTGTACGGGCTAATCTCCGAAACTGCTGGACTGATTTAAATGAAATTTTGCGTGGTGGTACCTTATATCCCCGGTCAATATCTTAGATACTTTTCATCCCGAAAAATTAAAGAGTTCCCGCGGGATAGTTAAAAAACTATAGTAACTTATACAGCTTAGTACACAACAAATTATGCACCTAATTTAGTAAAATTTGGCATGCTGATACCTTATATTGCCTGTCAAACAATGTGTATTATACAATCTATAAATCCCATAAAAGTTACGGATTCCCGCGGGAAAGTATAACATTACATAAACAGTGTCTAGCATAGCGTCTTTCATCATCATAGTAATAAAACTTTAACGGGGTCGATTCTGTACATGGAATATTTTTTGAAAATAATAACGGTAGGGGGGGGGGGCATGTCTATCGATATAGAGACAAAAACAAAATTATTTGGAATTTTTGTCTCTCTGTCTGTTCGCGCATCACGCAGAAACGGTTGGGCCGATTTTGACGAAACTTTGTACGATTATATTACGTAACCCGGAGTAACATCATAGATACTTTTTATCCCGGAAAAGTCAAGGGTTCCCGAAGGAACGGTTAAAAACCGAAATATTTGAATGCTTCAATACTCAATAACTATTAGTACGATTTTATTGATATTTGGCATAATGATACCTTATGTCACGACTAAACACCTGGTAATTTTATCCCGGTTATATCGGTAAAAATATCAGTTGAATGAAATTAACAAGATTTCCTAATGCAGGACTACTATTACTAATAAGCAGTCGATAGATGGCGCCATAAGTAATTTAAAACGCGCTATAATGTTGCGTTCAGTTGACTACCTTAGTAACGCGATTAGGTACAGCGTCTTTTTTTCGAGAAAAAAAGCGAGATTATCTACAATTAGTATCTATCTACATCTATACATATACCTAACTAATATAATAAAACTGTAACGGGGCCGATTCTGTACATGGAATATTTTTTTAAAATAATAAATGTCTATCGATATACAGGGTGTAACAGAAGTGTGTGACAATACTTCAAGGTTGGCTTTTACCCATCAAACTGAACAACTTTTGTTCTACAACTTTGTTGAAATCGCAAAATTTTTTTTTGGACTTTCATACAAATCGATCAGCTGGCGAACCAAGTTTGTATGAAAAGTCCAAAAAATTTTTTGCGATACCAACAAAGTAGTAGAACAAAAGTTGTTCAGTTTGATGGGTAAAAGCCAACCTTGAAGTATTGTCACACACTACTGTTACACCCTGTAGAGACTAAAACAATTTAATTTGGAATTTTTGTATGTCTGTCTGTCTGACTTTGTACGATTATACTACGTAAGCCGGAGTGAGTAACATATTAGATACTTTTTATCCCGGGAACCAACCGATAAGTCCACTCAAAAAAATAGGTATATGCGTCTTGCGACTCCGCCTGGAGTCGTGGACTGTGAACGTGTTTAGGGTTCCCGGAGGAATGCATAAAAACTTTAATTCTTAAAAACCTTATTACTCAAAAACTACGAAGCCGATTTTATTGTAATTTGGCATAATGATACTTTATTATTACTACTAATTATCCAAAGTTTTTCATCTCGGTTTCATGGAGGGTTCCCACAGGAAAACGACAACACCGTATCTCTCAATTTATTAAGATAAAACCCTAACTTTTTGAAAGGCGTGTCGATTACGGTACTTTCGTATCATTCGATACATACTATTGGTCCTGGAAATTCAAAGGGATTCCGAGGGAAAAGCTGGAAACTGTAAAACCTTCACTCTTAGGCGAATCAAAGGTATATTCAGTTGACATTTTTGACCCGGAATTGTCAAGGGCTGTCCCGAGGGAACTAACGGGATCCTCTTTTTAGATATGTTGATATAGTTTTACGGTGTAGGTAGCTGTAGAATATCGAAACTATACGTATAACGTAGTGAAGCTGAAATAAGCAAACTACGTTTGTAAATGGTATTTTTATTTCGTACCCAACTATTCAAGTGTAGGGCATACTTATCAAATGGATACAGGATGTTAAATTGGGGTAGGCATTATCCTGGACCTGTTCTTCAACTTTTTCTTTAACTACCTAATATAGGCGGCTGAAAAACTTCTTAAGCTGGAGTTGGCCATTAGCCTCACATCTTACCATTATCCAAACTTGGACCCTGTGTGTGGAGAATGACCTAACCTTCCCTAGCTATAAGAAGAGATCCATTCCCCAGTAGTGTTGGTTGTGAACATTAATTCTATGCAATTATATTTTCTTTTTCTTTCTCTGTATTTTCTTTTTCCTTTTTTCTTTTTCCTTTTTCCTTTTTCTTTTTCTGTTTCATACATTCGTTTTATTGTTTACTTATTTTTTTTATTTTCTTATTTCTAAAGAATAATTTAGCAAAACATGAACTATTGTAAAAACCCCAACACTAACGCGTACGAAGTCGCGGGCACCAGCTAGTTTACTATATAAGTGTACCTAAAATATACCTAAATAAACTCACAAATTACAATTGTACGGCATATTATTTAAGCGTATTGATTTTTTTAAATAATTCTTAAGTGTTTTTCTTAATTTTTTAACACTTGAAGAAATTCTAATTCCTCCAAGCACTAGCCCCACAACCCCCATCCACCAATCCGGTCTTGGCGTGAGTGGAGTATGGCCTAACCTTCCCGAGGTATGGGTGCACTGCAGTGGCACTGGTCTTTATCCATACCTCGGGAAGGTTAGGCCATACTCCACTCACGCCAAGTCCGGATTGGTGGATGGGGGTTGTGGGGCTAGTGCTTGGAGAAATTAGAATTTCTCCAAGTGTTAAAAATTAAGAAAAACACTTAAGAATTATTAAATCTACTATATTTATTCGCCCTTTTGATCATCGATATCTATGTTATCTTATTATTTACGAGATGAACCTCGGTGTCGACCCATAGTGCCTGCCACATTCTATTAAATAGTACTATTTACATTAAATATGAATAATCCCTGTTGCTCTTAAATAAATAAAAACATTTTGAGTTTCAATTTGAGTTTGAGTGTCGACCAAAGAGAATATAACACTACGTTTTGTGTCGACTGGCGACTGTATGGACTGTCACCGGACCTTAGGGGTGGTGGGTGGGGTCGCCTTCAGAGAGCTTGCCCGTACTATAAAGTAAGCGTTCGTCGCGTCGTTGTTATTGAATAGTGTTGTGCGCAGTACATGTGTGCCCGGCTTTAGCCAACACCAATTATTGATGTTATTGTTATTAATACAGCGTAAAAGTATAAGCATACCTATGCTTGATTTATGCTGTATTAAAATACTTGGTACCTACCTAGGTAACCAAGTGTTTTAATACATCTAAAATTGTGGTTATATCATAGAACTTTTCATGTTAAAAATACCACATCATTATATGAAACTGCATATTCTAAAAGTGTATGTTAATCCGACTGTGTCGGATGAGTGCAGCACATTCATAGAAAATATACAGCGACTAGTGAGAGCCGATAGAATAAGATCCGTTTCATAAGTTATTATAAGTCCGGTAAACTGTCGGAGTCGGATGAGCACACCCGCCCTGATACAAAATGTACAGCGACTGGATCGGACTGTGACATCATCTGCCGGATCTGATCGGATTGGATGAGTGGTGTAAGTGACCCCTAGCAAGCACTTTTTACTGGGGCTCCTAGGAGAATCCTACCTATCTCAAATTTTATTGCATAATTAGAGCAATCATTATGCCAAGGGAAAAAATTGAGCAAACATGCTTTTCGAGATACGAGCGCCTAAAGGTGTGCTTGCTGGATGGAATTCTACCCAGCAAGCACAACTGGTGCACAAAAACTACGAAGACTTTGGAAAAAATTTTGATGCACAGATTTAGAGCATCATAAAGTGAGTCGGACTGCATATTTTCATGAATGTCATGTCAATAGTTATCTCGCTACAACGCAAAACCTGCTTCACGTTATTTTCACGAATCTTTCTAGCAGTCACATCAGATCTCAGCAATTACAGCATCTTGGTTCAAAATTTTTATGCCAGGATTTAGAGCAACACTAGAAACCTATGCTCAATTATTTTTGTATCCCAAAAATCAGTACTTTTTGTGTTACGAGCCAATGTTTTTTCCTTGCTGGGTGGACATGACAAAAGTGAAAAAGCAGTATAGCTTTGAAACTCAGATTTAGAGCAAAATTAGAGCATTCTGCAAAAAAAAACTAGAATTGCAAACGTTATAGTTACAGCGGTAGATGCTAAAAACTGATTTTTCCCGCCAACTTTTTGAATAATTACGGCGACTCGCGGCAGATTGCGACGTTGCCGCTCTTATTTTTTTTTTAGTTCAAGCAATAACTGACTTTGTCCTGTGAGTATAAGGTACATTTGAGTTTCAAACTATCGATTGTCATTTTCATTGATAGACAAGAAACAAGGGCGACCCATGTAAAACTCATATGTATGTAAATTACTGTTTAAATAAATTATTTGTATTTGTATTGTATTTGTAATACAAAAATATCGTTTTATTCAAACTGTCTTGTCATAGGCGCACATGGTTATAATAAATTTTTCCAAAATTTTTTTTGGCGCTTTCAATGTCTCCACAACCCATCGTTTTAAAACAGAGAGTTGCTGGAGGAGAAACATTCCAGGCTTACGACGCGGTTTTCTTTCCTCCTCCATTAGAGGCTGAAATGGTATCACCTCCTGTTAGAGCATAGAATATGGACAAAATTAATTCTTTTTTCGTCTTGTAATGTCTTGTGTTACCAATATTTTTTATTTATGCCACTTGCATATTTTTTAAACGATAGCATATTAAAGCAAAATCTAGTAGATTTTTTGGAGAGTTTTTTCATTTTCTTATTTTTTTTTTTCACAATAAATGTAGTAAATTGAACAAAAATTAAATGAAAATTGAAATTGAAATGCCAAAAATGAAAGCTACATTCTCGGTTTATTCGAAAACGACACCAAGTTCAAGATGATAGGTCAAATAGATAGTTTTTTTTCTAAAGCACGCCAAAGTGAGACTTTGTACGCCCTCCCTCATCACCTGCCAGGGGGTGAGGGGTGGCTACTGGGCTAAATCAGCTTCTATTTACTTAACATACACGTGTGCCAAGTGATTTCCTTTAATCATCAAATTTTACCTCCCCATACACATTGGATTACGTATAAAACCCCACTATGTAACTTTATTTATAATAAAACCATTTAAAATACTTTAAGTAAAAGACTCTCATCAAATAGATTCTGTACAGTTTTAATATTGTTTTATGTAAACATAAAACTTATAATCCTGTTTATCCTAAGGCATTTTGGCTATGGTAACCTTATGATGTTCCGATTCGGAGTAGGTATTTATTACACTAATAGTTAAGTATCTGTTCCGACCCTTATTACTAAATTGAACCATAATTTCGATTATTCATAGCCATAGCAATCACTCCAGAGTAAAAATAAGTTAGGCAAGCATTTTCAGTAGTCTGTGATAAGTTGGTAAAGGCATCTATTTTATAAATTAATTTTACAAATGGTGAACTAATACCAAATACAATTTCAAAAATCCCAATTTCTCTTCATCTCTCAGGAACTTAATTAAATGCATTAAAATTTATAGTTGCAAACTAGGACATTTATGAAAAATTTCAAATAAAAACCTAAAATTGTTCCCCACCTAAGAAATCCTTCGCTCATTCATTTTATTTTGTTACCTAAATAACATTTTTTTTTTTCTATTATTTTGTTAACATAATGACCGTATTTATGTATTATGTATTATTATGTTAACACGCGTTATCTAACTTTTGTTATGACCATTGGGTCGAACAACCAATAATTCTTAACAAGAATTTCGATGGATGCATATTTTTTTGATAATATTTTATTTATAATACAATATTTCATTTTTTTTGGTAATAAGGTTACTGCAGGTACCTAGATTGATTTATCTGTGATTATTTCGTTATAATTTTTACCTACCTAACATTTTAGTACTAACCAGTATTATTCCAATAACATTAACAATCATTGTCACCCTATTTCGTGAGCTACATACAAACTTTCGCTTTGAATTTCTCCATAATTACTGCAGATATTAACAAGTTCATAGAACCTTTGTACCAGCAAAATATTTCAGTAATACTTCATTCTTATCATTTGTACCGCACTCGTTATGGAGTTATCGATGAAAGTTTATGGGCCCGACGGAGTAACGCTTGAAAAATGTTATTCCCTTTTTTTTATTATTAGGCCTTTTTCCGAGCAGATTTGAAGGGCTAACTAGCGTAACATATCATATGTAACGGGGCTGATGTAATAAACTGGTATGTAGAGTACCTAGTTTTTCTGTAATTAGCATGGGAAAAAAAGCCCGTCGGGCTTTTTTTGGAGGTTAATTACAGAAAATCTAGACAATCTAGAAACAAACTGAGTACACCAGCCCCGTTACAAATGATATGTAACGCGTGTTAGGCCTTCAAATCTGGTCGGAGAAAAGCCAAATTATCAAAAAAATGGAAAACAAATTTTCAAGATGGCGCCGTATGGCCCAAACTCTTTTGTCAATCATTCCTCACAGACAGCGGTACAAATGTTGTGAGTGTCAAAATAAGAAATCATTTTTCAGGTACAAAGGGTTTTTTCAGGTCTGAAGCCTCTTTGAGCTATGGGCCCGAGGAGATAACGTTAATAACTAATCTCCCCAAGAAAAATACAACTAAAGAGGAGGCGGTATGGCCTTAGAGCCTTAGCCTACCCTGGGAAGGGCAAAAAAAAAAAAGACTATGATAACATGACATATGCATGACATTGACGTTTATTTAACGTCCTAGCGTCCTACTACCACCACATTACTACACTGTGATCTTTTCTTCTGTCGTTTGTTTGTTCCTTTTCTTCTCTTCTTTCTTTTAAATACTGAACCGTGACTATTGTGTACTTACGAAATATGTGAAAATGTAACTCTTATAAAGTTGCTCAACTTTACTTAAAATATCCATTAATAATGATAACATTTCTCATGATATGAAGTGGAGATGATTCTCTTTACAATGAACATCGAATACAAATTGCGTAATTTCCATGTTATCTAGGTACATTATCTAAAACCTAAACCGGTAATTGATTGTTATTTTTTATAAACAATGAAATATCAGCATTGTTGTAGGTATTTTGTTGCAAACATTAGTGTTTTTTCAGTTTTTACAATGGGCTGCTTGCATAGTAAGAAAGAGACGTCCGATCTTCATCCAAATGTTTTCCGAGTCGTGAACATTGACGAAAATGGCTTCGATTTATGTTCAGGGCAGCTGGAGATAACAGAGTCTGATATTATATTGTATAGAGAAGGAAGAGACTCTACTGTGTGGCCTCTACATTCTCTCAGAAGATATGGGTTTGAAGGAGAGATATTTAGCTTTGAATCAGGTAAATAAAGAAATCCAAAAAATTAAGGTCACTGCACTGACACACTGACCTAGTAATCAATTTTCATTTACAAGCGTTTACAATTGTTTCTATTTAATTATATTTTTGTATTGGTCATATTTATGAATATTATTGAATGAATGATGCAGTACTTAGCAGTATTATTCCAAATAATATTGAAAACCATTACGTAAATTAATTGCGAGACCCTCAAACCAAATCTGGCTAAAAATATCCTTTACCTATAAAGCTGTTGAAACAGTTTCACTCCAATCTGTGTAGTTGTCTAGAAAATTGTGTACTGCATTTCCAAAGCGACCCGCATGCGTGTGACACACATGACAATAAAAGGGCCCTAGAAATGTACTGAAAAATAATTATGATACGTACATAATTTATGTATATTAAAATTGCAGGAAGAAGATGTGAAACAGGAGAAGGCATTTATGCATTTCGGTGTCGTAGAGCTTCTACACTCTTTAGAACTCTCCAGCAGCAAATCCAGTTGAGAAATGTCATCCATGATTCTGTGCCATACCCAGTCTCAAGATTAAGCCCATCGCCGCAAGGGAGACAAACTTTACAAGCCAGTGTTGTGCACCGCTCCTCTATAGACAATGGAATTCCAGACAATGCTGCGCCAGTGCAGAATAACAATGTTTCAAACCCAGTGTCACAGATGGGAGTGTCAAGAATAACTAACCAGTCACCTCGATCCCCTTCCAGTGCAGATATTCTGGAAGTTATGCCACTGTATCCAAGATCTCAGACCAACAATAAGCATGCTACCAATGTCTATCAGTTGAGAGACTTCAAGAGAGAGCACAACAATAACCAGTCTGAGACAAACTCTGATGTACGCCATGTGTATTCCAATGATCTCAACAGAGATTTGGCTTTGTTAAGAAACTCACTCAGACAAGAAACTGCTTTAAATACAATAAGAGACATTGAAGATGAAACACGATTTCTGGAAAGTAGATATATTAATGATAGCATTCTCAATAACAAAGTGAAGTCTCCAACAATGAGTAACAGCAGTGAGCATTATGCACAACTTAGTATCGAGCAGCAGGAAGCAGCACGGCTGTACATGAATATTGCACCGGATACAGCAGTAGCACAAACAGATGTTAATAGAAATGAAGCTCCTACTACTCCACTTACTCCAAAACAAGTAGAATACTGTAATTTAAATGTGGGTGTCAAACAAGAACTGAACACTTATGCAAATCTCTCCTTGGGTGAAATGGCTGACACTGTGAAAAATACAAAATTAATGTTAAATTTGAATAATCCAGAACATAATCAAAAATTCTCTGAGTCTGACACATTCACATCTATGTCACCTGTGGAAGAGCTGGAAGTAAACTATGCTGTGTTGGACATAGACTCAAATAAAGAAGCTGCTAAAGTGACAAGAGAAGTTATTTCTCCAGAGTCACCATCATATAATAGTTCCAAAAACGAAAGTACAGCTTCTTGCTCCTCAGTATCTAGGGGGCGGCTCGTCTCACAGGGCAGCTTGGAAAAGCCGCCGGCCGCGGCTTTAACCGCTCTGGCGCCGCCAGCTAACATAGGTTACACTACTATAGATTTTGACAAAACGGTTGCGTTGACGTCAGTAGCATCAGGTGGAGATGGCGATGTGGATGGTCCCAGGAAAACGAGACATAACTCATCTAACATTATGTGTGGTAGTCCAAGTAGTGCTGATAGGAGTAAACCTAATTAGGCTTCTGTAACAAAAACAGATCAGAGGTCTGTAAATTTGAGTCAGTATTTAGGGTGCCACGTCTACAAATGAAGCTTTTTTGTGATTCTGTTTTCTTCAAAGTTTTACTCACAAAAAACTAATTCAAATTTATTTCGCCTATCTTTGATGAGTCATGCATGATAACAAAAAAATTACGAAGCTGTTCTCAAAGGCTTTTTTATTCAACGCCTCATTAACAGAATAAGCTAAAAATGAAATAGGGAGTTTTCAGATGACGTATGTCACACCGTTCATAAGATTATCAATAGATGGTGTTCCTAAGCTTTGGCAATGTATTTTTAAAAGCAGCGTACAATTTACGGTAGCAAAATATATTTAATATTGTTGAAAATATATAAAAAGCCACCAGAACATAGATTCTTATTAATTGAATTAACAGAAATGATACATTTCCAACTTGCTCAAGTATGGATGACATGGGTGCGTTCTCGTTTCCCTGTTATATGTAATTTCTTCTTCCGAAACAAAAATAAATTGATTTTAAAACATTTTTTTGAGTTAATTTCCATTTTATAACTCGGTATCATGTTAGAATTCTTTTAAGAAATACAAAAACAATACTATAAGCTTTGTGCATCAAAAATTATTTTAAAAAAAATTGTATCAAAATAAGAAAAAAAATTTTACGAAAAGTAATCTTCGAAATAATGACGAATTTATTATGATATTAGTCGGTAATATCAATCAGTTTTGACGATTTTTTTGAGATTTTTTTATTTCCAATGTTGATCAGCGCCATCTAGTTGAATTTAGAGAAAGCCGTGGAAAATTCCCTATTATATAAAATTCTTTACATATCTCTTTTTTGTGCATCTAAAGTATAATTATTTTTTTTGTACCATTTACGTCAAAGTTAAGCAATGTATACTTGAAAAATCCAGAATAAGATTTGTAACTAAACCTACAGGGTATTATTAAATTTAGTTTTTTGAAAGACTTCTGCAATACAGACAGAGAACAAAAGAAATTGCAAAAATCCTACGTTTATAGACGTGGAAGTCATAATACAACCAATATTAAAGATTTTCATAAATTTCGTCAAATTGTCAATATAATATCAAAACTACGATAATTTTACTTTAGTCAAATTTATACAATATATTACAGTTATGCATGAGTTGCATGACCTACAGTCCAGTCAATGAGTGCGTTTATCTGAAGATCCTATAATTAATTCCTGTGTCCAAAATTTGTTTGCAGTGTTATAGAGTTAGATGGGTACATAAGAAATGTAAAATTATCCATTAACTATTTTATGTGGAAGTCAGACAAAATAGACATAAAAAATCTTCTGGCTCTTGTTTTTCACACTTACATGTGTCTATGGATGACGAAATTGTACTTCATATCACAACAAATAAATGTATCCACTGTACAAATGCATTTCGGACAGAGGACATAATGTTGAGGTCATTTGCTTTGTTGACTGGACTAAATGAGTAATGAATGACTAATGACACCTCTATATGTGTATACTCTGTGAAGCTGTACTACTATATTATAATTAATATCCTAGTGAATTACAATTTATACCAAAAATGTAGTACCTCTGAATGTATTTCATTCATTATCTTTTTAGGTGGTACACATCGACGTAGAATCAAATGGACGACGGTTCTAGTAATTCACGAAAAAAGCGTCCGCAGTTAACCTATACACAGGTAGTTATATGCCTAGAAACAACACATTTGCATTTAGATCGTGTGTCATTGCATTACGGTTGTTTTTGTTTGCAACAATTTATCACCATACGAAACTTCGACTGGAACGTACTTCACCTTACGCAGCTTCGAGTGAAGACAGAGAAGTAATGGAGTAGCTTTCACTTATAATGTTTTTTGTTGGTTATGTTTTATAAGTATTTTTTTATTTTTGCAGAATCTTGTTTTTTTTTTATAACAAACAGAAACACGCTTAAATATGAATTATACAGGGTGAAAATGATTCGAGCAAACAAAGTGTATTTTTTTCGGAACAAAGTATTCCTCTCGTCATGATTCGGCTATAATGTTTTTCCATAGTGCACAACGTATAGGATCTCGGGGAAAGCTAAAATAAATAAAATATTTCATGTAATAAAAGCAATAGTAAAAAGTTACAAAATATTTTAATAAGAAACTTTATACTTGAAAGCGACTCTATAAAAATTTTGTTCCAAAGTTGTGATGTTCGAAAGTTCGCTCATGGAAATCAAACTAAATGCGTAATTCAAATTAAAATAAACTACTGCGTTTCTTAGCAAAACAATACTTTAAAATGATAAAGCAAAAGTTTACTTAGCGGAAATATGATACTCCATCCTGTTTTTTCCAGGGTTCGAAAATATCCGATATTTATAATAAATATCAAAATATCAGATATTTTTGATATATATCCGATATTTTCGATATCTTTGATATTTATCAAAATTACATACTAATTTCAATTTCTTACTTTAATACTTGATTTTCGAAGTAGCTTAATTTAAAATGTAGGTATATGTTTGATAATTTGAAAATTTTTATTAAAATAACATTCAAATTTTATACTCTGATATGTTTTTTCGAAATAACTGAATCTAAAATGTATATTTTATTTTTGCAAATTTGAAGATAGTTAATTAAACTAAACTCATTTATTTATTATTGTGATAATCATATCTTTATTATTTGAATTTGGCACATTCATTCGTAAGAAGCAGCTCTTAGAAGCTAGGAAAATATAAATATCAATATTGATATATATCAAGCATAAATATCAATTGATATATATCCGATATATATCAATTGATATATATCATGCGAACCCTGGTTTTTTCACTTTACTTTAATAGTTTTTACAACTTTTCACGACGCAGTACGCCATTTTGGACGTTCAGTCAGCCGGCCGACCGAAATAAGACTGACCTCTTTTTGCGTTTTACTACTCTTTTGTTTCGGACACTTTTGAGTGCTGACCCGAAGTCCATTGTTTCTACGTCGATGGTGGTACGAGTACATATGTATAATGTATGTATGTACTTGCAAGTAGTTATCTAAATGCGAATGTCGTTAAGCTAAATTTAAGTAAGTACGCGCGCTGTTTAGTTGTACAGATTATACTTATATGTATTGTACTATTATAATAGAGTAGGTATTTACAAACTTGATTTATATTGATGTAGCTGCTTTATAGTTAAATAAAAAAATGAACATTTTTGTACAAATATTTTGTGATGCCAAAGATAGAAGATAAGATAAAATAAAACCCAAACATAATAAGAGAAAAGTTTTTTTTTTGAAATATATTTGTAGCGCCTAGATAGAAACTTTTTAATACAGAAAAGTGATAGTGATTACACTTCCGGACACACATCTATCGGCCGACGCACTATTAAGTTTTAAGCATTAAGTTTTTATGGACTATAGCTAAATAAATGTTAGGTTTTATGAAGTTTTGAAGCTGGCACATTAGCAGTATTTTTTGTATGCCATTAGTTCCAAATTTAAACTCAGGAATAGTCTATAGTCTATAGCTAAATGTTATATTTATAGGCTATTAAAACTTTTAATCCTAGGTGGGTCGATAGATGTGTCTAAAGTGTATTTACCAAAAACCACACTTCCCGGCGTGTCCATGACGCCAGCGGAATGTTGTAGCTAAGAAGGATGTGAGTATAATAGGGAATTAGAGCATCATTAGAACTAATTGTGCGCCAGCAGCGGAATTTGTGCGTC
Source organism: Coleophora deauratella (assembly GCA_958295455.1). NCBI lineage: Eukaryota > Metazoa > Arthropoda > Insecta > Lepidoptera > Coleophoridae > Coleophora > Coleophora deauratella. The sequence goes on along the minus strand of OY282396.1, from coordinate 10,730,882 downwards.
TTACAATTTCGGAGATATTCATAAAAAACCGATGCCGCCAGGGTAACGTTCCCTCAGCGGCATAATTTTGAAAAAGACGGTCTAGCTCATAACAAAGTACATGACTGAGTAGCTTTCGTCGTGTTATAAATGTGCGCAAATAGCGGAATTTGTGCATCTTACGGTTTTCGAATTATTCAAGATTCCGCTGCAGTAACGTTTTTGAGTTTTCTGTATCTCGAAAACGGCTGATAGGAGAAATTTAAAAAAAAAACCACTAGTACACCTTAATTTGTGCGTAATTTGAGCAATGTTACTTTTTTGAAAATTATGATATTTTTTTAGTAATTAATTTGTTTAGAAAATCAGGAAATTCTAATTTACAAGGAAACGAGTGAAGTTGCAATCAAATAAAGAGCACTCAAATATTCCTCTAGTAGACCCTAATAATGTGTGCAATTGTGGATTGGAAACACCTGATGGTAAGTAATGATGACGCCGAAGATGGAAGCGGGCTTATCAAAGAATCCCCAACGCAATGGGGAATTGGCTATCTTCATGCCGGAACACATCCATGCTGTTAACATTCATGTTTGGCGGCAAGACTTAGATAAGATACTTACTATCTAAAAATCTTATTACAAGTATCTTTTATAATAGCTTTGTCCCGGCCGCTATACGAGTACGTAGGTACTAAGAAAACAATCGTCAATAAAACATTTGCACGCAACTGTACTTACAAAGCTTCCTTCAATATACCTTTCATTTAAGAAGGTTACCTTTTTGTATGGCGCGGCCGCTTTCTCGTATACATTCTAATTTGGTCGGGTTATAGGGAAAATGTTCGTTCTTTCTTCTTTTGGGTAAATCTTTTTAAATCAACGTTATTCAAAGCTGAAACTTACAGGAAAGCTTGCTAGCAGGATGCTCTAATTTTATGTAAAATGTCATGTTACATAGTCTTATGGGAGCACTGAATTCAATCTTTAAAATTTCGCTACCTTAATATCGTAATTAAATGGTATATCTCACTAATTGCCTAGATAATACAATCCACAATTGCACACATTATTAGGGTCTACTAGAGGAATATTTGAGTGCTCTTTATTCGATTGAAACTTCACTCGTTTCCTTGTATATTAGAATTTCCTGATTTTCTAAACAAATTAATTACTAAAAAAATATCATAATTTTCAAAAAAGTAACATTGCTCAAATTACGCACAAATTAAGGTGTACTAGTGGTTTTTTTTTGAAATTTCTCCTATCAGCCGTTTTCGAGATACAGAAAACTCAAAAACGTTACTGCAGCGGAATCTTGAATAATTCGAAGATCGTAAGATGCACAAATTCCGCTATTTGCGCACATTTATAACACGACGAAAGCTACTCAGTCATGTACTTTGTTATGAGCTAGACCATCTTTTTCAAAATTATGCCGCTGAGGGAACGTTACCCTGGCGGCATCGGTTTTTTATGAATATCTCCGAAATTGTAAGACGCACAAATTCCGCTGCTGGCGCACAATTAGTCCTAATGATGCTCTAATTCCCTATTATACTCACATCCTTCTTAGCTACAACATTCCGCTGGCGTCATGGACACCTTCCCGGCAGGACTTAAATTAGGGCCTATGCAGGGCTGCACTCGGCAACAGCAGCAGCAGTTTACTTGCGTGTTAGGTAATCCGGTAGTTGACTGGAGTGCTAGTCATCTGAGTTTGGTACTTTTTATCAAATCAAATGTAAAAAAGGAGATGTTTTTCTGCAATTTGGACGATATTGCATACTAATTTATTTTTGATGCTGTTAACTCCCGGATTGCACGTAAACTCCAAATGGGCTGCTGTCTTACTGATTGTAGCCCGTTACCATCTTCGTAAAAGTACTCAGTTTTTGCCTCCCCTTGTTCCAAAGATGTGTGGTCTGAGACGCGATCCAAAGCGATTACAGGAAGCAGGCGTGACTCAGTTCCTTGTAGAGCACCTACTCAATTTTATGTTTTCGGCGAATGCTCATACCCTTGGATCCACGAGGAATAGTTCAGGTACTCAGTGTGCTCTACGAGGAACTTCTTTTGCTTGCGTGGTCACGCAGGTTCACTGACTACAGAGACGGTCATAACCTGGATGACTTTGACAGTTGTATACATATCTTAACCATTTTCGTGAAAACTAATGGAGAACGAATTACATTCACATATGCCATATCTTGGAGTATCTCAATATCTCTATCACATAAACAAATTACACCCTTAATTTTATACAATTTAAATACTTATAATATATAAGGTGCTACTTTATTAGTGCCCGATATTTTATTCAGTGCTTCTACTCCAGATTCTGATCAACTTTCCCCAAGGAACCCATAGTCAAATTGTAAAAAAATTTTTGGACTCTTCATACAAATCGATCAGCTGAGCGGCCAAATTAATATGAAGAGTCCAAAATTTTTTTTGCGATTTGACTATGCGTTCCTTGGGGAAAGTTGATCAGAATCAGGAGTAGAAGCACTGACTAAAATATCGGGCACTAATAAAGTAGCAGCTTATATAATATTTTAATTTAGTCATAAAAAAGTGTCCCGCTGGCTGGAACGCCACTTTATAACAGGCTGTAACTTCGTAAAAACCCGGAACAAATTCTAGGACTAGTACTAACTGAGAGCTTGAGCCCTGTTAAATTCAAAATGTCGTGGAATCTCCCATATTAACCGTAGTTCAGGCGTTTACAGCACTAGGTTTAGCTCATGAGTCGACATGGTTATCCAGGGCACATATACAGCTATACTTGGAGCCACTTACTGCTACTAGTGAAGAGCTTCCCGCAAGATAGAAAGAGCAATATGCATTACTAATTTATGTTACGAAGTAAAAACAAAATCATAGCATAGCATACTTACACTTATCACTTCAAGGGAAATCACAAGACACCCGTATAGGTATAAGTACTCGTACAGCAAAACCGGGTTCATGCCTAAAAACATTTTGCGGGCAGTTCATACAATTTCTTAAAGCGGACCAGACACTATCAGTAATAATGACAGTATTTTCAAGTAATGACAATATACTGACATTATACTGACAGTGTAGTGGTTGGAATGATGGTCTGATGCATACTAAACGATGGAATGTCATTATACTGATGTAAAAATACTGTCATTATTACTGATAGTGTCTGGTCCGCTTAATGATTTTGTAATTAAAGATACACGAATAGGGAGTTTGCTAAATATAAATAAATAAATTCTCGGACAAATCACACAGGGTTATCTAGCCCCAACCCCAAACTAAGATCCCTGTATTATGGGAACCATATCGAGACTGATATAAATACACATGTTAATACATTAATATACTCATCACACAACAATTATCACAGAAATGTTTGCCCTCGGTGTGGATCGAACCAACGCCTCTCGGATCAGTATAGTCAGAAGTACTAACCACTGAGCCACCGAGCCATTCATCTTCTGGATTTGCCGTAGTCGAGTAATGATGGCAGCAATTTTACCTGAGATTGTATTCTCTTCTTCTCAAATGCATGTCTATCACATTCCGATGTCGACTGTGTGTGTGTGTGTCGTTAGTTACTCTCTCTTTCTTGCGCACGCGTCTTAAGTATCGGTCGCCTCTGTATTTCACTTTTAATAACTTTTATTGGAAAATGTGTTTTTGTAACCAAGTATATTCAGTTCTGATATTTATGATTAGTTAGTACATAATACTTACTTGAGATTTGTAGCATGTGACAATATAAGTTCCTGATAATATATTTATACACGTATACCTATACCTAATTCCCGATGAGAGATTATTGTATTAAACTGGACCCTTATTCCTGCAGCAATACTGAGAGAAATAGAATCGGTGAGAATAGTGAAGCTCACAGTGCCTGAGGTGGTCCAGAGCGGCAGTGCAGGCGCGCTGCTGGAGTGTCACTACTCCACGGGGGGTATTGCGGACCCAGCCGTCACCGTCCAGTGGCTGTTCAACTACAGGGACGTCATCTACCAGTGGAGCTCAGGCTCGCGGCCGATGACGCCCCCTCGTCTAGAAGGCAGAATGGACTTGAGGCAACAGGGTCTCAGCTTAGTGAACGCTACCTCTGAAGATTACCAGCCGCTGCAATTGGTTAATTTGGTACCCGAACAAAGTGGTGAATATACATGTGTAGTAGACGTCAATGGGGTTGAAGTCCGGGAGACCAAGCCGATGTTAGTGTTCAGTAAGTTATCTTCTATTCATGTTTAAGGTTCTGGAAAAAGGAAAAACAGAGCCTTTGAAACGAAGTTCTTCAAATTCAAGTTGAGCCTTGCCTAGCAGATATTTTAAGAGCATCTTATATACCTAAAATTATCCTTTAAGTATCCTTAATTGTATATAAGTATTAGATTATTTTGTATGAGGTGGGTATCCGTGACAATTGGCGAACTTGCATAAAAAGTTTTCCTTTACATTTAAATACTAGAGAGAGATTAGAACAACTTAAACATCTGTGAATCCACCTAATTAGTAAACCAGCGAAATGTCGTATTAGGTAGACAAAGTGAAAACCTATCGTAACTAAAATATTTTCATTTCATTTTTTTTTCTTCAGGCCCAGAAGAAGAGATTGAACTGAAAATTGAACAGGTTCACAATGGAATAGAAGTCAAATGTAACGCCCGAGGACTCTACCCTCAGCCCGATCTGACGATTGAAGTTGCTGGGTAAGTAAGAGTTTAATCCGAAGAAGTCGGTCCTTGATAAAATATAAAACCAAACAAATGTAGCATTTAAGTCGCAGATTTTTATTATGTGTGGTTTTTGGTTGGTTTCAAATAGGCACGCACGCAACTATATTGATGCTTGCAACGGATCGTTCCTACTAGTTCCATTGGACTTCCAACTGATGAGAAGAAAAAGTTGCACTATAGTTCCATCGTGGAACTGCCCCATGGAACTAGCGGGAGGTTATTATGCGGTGCATCGGTTTTGGCTGTTGTTTTTTTTTTACGATCAACTACGTTGATGTAATAAACCGTAGTCCGAACCGTATATCGTAAAACTGCGTGAAATCGATTATAATAACGGAAAGTTTAAAACACTACCTAAGTTTTTAACCGCCTCCTTGGTCTAGTGGCTAGTTTGCTTGCATCACATCAGGAGATCGCGGGTTCGATTCCCAGCGGGCTCCAACTTTGTAGGACTGCTTGTTTGGTGGCAGGTATGTGGCAGGGCATTTTCGGAGCCCGCCTGGCTAGATAGGTACTTACCACCACCTTACCTAACCATAAGTCTCGCCGCTAAACATCAGTGGTAATAGCATTGATGTGTTTCGACATAGACATAAGATAGCAGTTCCCCATTGCGTTGGGTAAAGTAAAAAAGCGGCCAAGTGCGAGTCGGACTCGCCCATGAAGGGTTCCGTAGCAGCAAGTAGACATGGGCGCCGCGCCGGCGCGGCACGGCCGCGCCGATTTGTTCGCGCCGCCGCACTGTAGGCTGAGATTCGTCTTTCATAGACATTCAGCGTTTTTTTTCTTACATATATATTTTTTTTTCGAAACGGGTACTATAGATCATGCTTATGCACACTTATATTAAGAAAAGTCATATAGTCTTGTTTCCAATTAATGAGAATTTTTTTTCGAAAAAAATGTATGGAGCTGACGTGAAAAATCATTATATCTCAGCTGTCGCACATTTGGCCGTTATTCTTTTGCAGGTGAATTATCTTTGAATTATTTTGATTTTTTGACATACTTCAGTACACGGCCACAAGTGCGAGGTTTTTTTGAAAAATGATCAAAAATTTTAAATATTTGAAAATTATTTTTGTACAAGTGTTTTATTTTATTTGAAACCAACGGTTATTAACAATGTTCTAACAATAAACCCTACTACTCACTCCCAATAATCGCTCTATAATCGTGACTTAAGATAGTAAAAATCACAATTTATTGAATTTAAATACAGTAAAAAATAATTTAATGATTTTCTAATGTGTCGTGGCATGGCATATATGGATGTAAAAGACCTCTTAACCTGTTTTTGGACGTTCCATACTAACTATACATATACATAATATTTTATACATAATATTTATTGAGATAAAACTTAAATGACAATGTAATAACTAAGACTAAACATATTATTAGAATACAGAAACACGTGCCTGAACTAGGTTGTCCAGTGTTTCAGGCGAAAAAAGGCTTACATAACTAACTTAAATGTTTACTTGCAAAATACAATTTTCTCCTTAGTAGTAGGTAAATGATTAATTATAAATCTAAATTTTAAAAAAGCAAGATATTAACCGAATATAATTTGTACATATCGAAAATAACAATATATATTCATTTTGTTACAGTTAATAGATTCTCTGTATCGTCATAGGACAGGGACGTATTTTAGATTTTCACGCCCTGGGCGAATACGATCGGGCCGCCCCTCACCCTCCACAGCCAAAGGAAACAACAGTAAAACAGAATTAAATATAGCAATAAATAAAAATAAATAATAATAATTAAATAGTTAAATATAATTAAATAGTTAAACGAATTTATTAGCTGATTACGATGAGCGACAATGCGACATTTGTTCTGAAAAATCATCGAAATCAAGTGCATTCGATAAATCAGCCTCAATTATAAGTATTGTTAAATAATTGAGTCGTTTCTCATTCATGCGACAACGCAAATAATTTTTAATTCTTTTAAACACTTAAAATGAGTTGTGATCAACACCGTCTTTTTTCCGTCTGTCTGTCTGACTGACTAATATTTTTATTTCTTTACATAATGCCTATAAGTAAAGAGACTGTAACATTCCCACCTTCAGTATTGCAAGGCAATACTCACAATACTAGAGGTAGGTCAGTCAGTGTGTGTCATTTGTCGGTCAAATTCGTCAGTCAAATCCTTTCGATAGTTCAAGTCATAGGTCAAGTCGGTCAAGTCACAATATTAAGTCAAGCATTAAAATAAAGTTAAGAAGCCAAAGTCCCTTGTCTCTGAGTCGAAGTCGTAGTCGGAGGTCTAACGTCTAGTCTACAAAGTTTCGTCACGGGTCGCTTGTACGTCCCAGAGACGGTTCGTACGTCGGCGATTCTGACCTGTCCGTCAGGCCCTGGGTAGGTCTGGGTGACTATGCCCTTCGGCCACAAGTTAAGTCACCAACCTTCAAGGGCTCGATCTCGCGGAACCACTTACCACGTTTGGTCAGAGTCGGCAAGTACTCTCTCATCCATCGCTTCCAAACGACGTCCGCGAGTCTTTGAGACTGTCGCCAAGATTTCCGGAGTAAGTCGTTGTCGTCGAAACTGTCAAAGGTTTGTGTCGTGAAATCAGTTTGTCCTCCAAAGATAAAATGGTTGGGTGTCAAAGGAACATCGACGTTATGGTCTAAAGAAACATGAGTCAGTGGTCGGCTGTTTACAAGATACTCGGTCTCTGTCAGCACTGTCAACAAAGTCTGTTCTGCCGGAACTTGCTCCTTCAGCGTCGTCTTAAGCGCAGACTTCACAGAACGCACCATCACGCTAGCCAAAGTACATTGTTGTGATTCGATTTTACTAAGTATTATATTTTGCTGAAATCCATGTGTACCTGTTTTCCTTCTCACCTCCTGTTCTCGCTGCTAAACTAACTCGATTCTTCATCGAGGAAGCGATCACCGAATGGTAAGAGGCACATTGAATCTAAAAACCAAGCTGGAAAGATGTCGACTAATGAAGCCCACGCTCCGACCAGCGCTTATCCAGCTCCAAAACCCCGATAACTTTCAGATTGAGTTGCAAAACCGCTTCGAATGGCTAAGAGACTGCGAAAATGTGGACGATTACTACGACAGGTTCGAGAAAATTGTCGTAACGACTCGGAATAAATCAGGCTTTCCAAACCAGCCGTTCAAAAAGAACATCTCGGATTCGGATCACACCAGCAAGCTCATAGAGGAAAGATGGAGCCTGATTGTGAAATCATCTGAAGATGCTTGTCAGTATCGGCGACTAAACAGACAGGTCTCCAAGTCCTTGACTCGCGATATACGCCAATTTAATACTAATCGTATTAAAGAGGCTATCGACCGCAATAAAGGGTCAAAAGTATTCGCAAGAGACCTGTCTGCTGATCAAAGCCAACTGACAAAGCTGAAGACTGAGGATGGCAGAATCGTGTCGTACAACCCTGAGCTGTTAGAAGAGGTCGAGAAATTCTACGGACACTTATACACGACCACACGCTTACCTGTCACTGACAGGCTGTCAGTAATCTAGCCGAGAGCCAGATTGACCCGACATATACAGAAGATATCCCAAACGTCAGCTTGTGCGAGATTAGAATAGCTCCCAAAAAGCTTAAGAACATCAAGGCACCGGGTGATGATGGTCTTAAGAGGTTGTTTAATTCCGTCATGCTCGAGGGACGAACGCTTACAACATGGCACAGGAGTGTGGTTACACCAGAGGCAAATGGTTACACTCTCTCCAACGGTGCCAAATCGACTATCGATATATCGAAGTATTGGAGTGCCTGTATGAAAACGCCACCGTGTCGGTCCGTCTACAGGATCAAAATTCGAAACTGGGTGCAGCGTGAGGTGACACAGGGAGACGTTACATATATCTCCGAAATTCTTCACTGCTGCCCTGGAAGACGTTTTCAAACTTCTGGACTGAACAGGACTCGGCATTAATATCAACGCCGAGTACATCACTCACCTTCGATTCGCTGATGATATCGTGATCACGGCTGAGATCTTCGAGGACCTAGGCACAATTCAATGCCCGATTCGATGCTTCTCAACAAGTGGGTCTCAAAATGAACAGGTACAAGACGAAAATTAAGTAAAATATCCGCCCACTCCTCTGAATGTTGGAGACTCTACACTCGAAGTATAGTTGACGAATATGTATACCTGGGACAAACAGTCCAGCGACCTAGGTTCAACTTAGAGAAAGAGATCAATACTCATCGAGCCTTCCGCGCCCGTGTAAATTGTAAATTACCTACAATTCTTCGCAGTCAGCTAATGAAAAAATTAGAGTTGTTGGAGAACTGGGGGGGCCGCCCCTTGGGACGGGCCGCCCCTTGGGACGGGCCGCCCCGGGCGTTCGCCCGAATGACCCTATGGAGAATACGTCACTGTCATAGGACATATTTTGAAGTGCCTCACGAAGCGTTTTTTTAGTTTTATTATAATTAAGAGCATATATACATAATTTGGCGTTTAATCTATTGTAGAGAAGCGGTCCTAGGAACACGTAAAATCTGGAAGAGAATGCATGGTATGTTCTAGTATTTTGAGGGCAAACTATATCTTTTCGTCTTTTATTAGTAGATTCTGTGTTGTAGGGAAGTGCAGCATGCTGTTTGAGGACAGTGCTCAATATAAATAATTGCCTAACTGTGAGTACCTTACAGGCTTTATAAAGAAGTACTGTGGGAAAGAGGAAAGGACGGGATGTTGAAACCTTTAGAATCGCTCTCTGGGCTCGTTCAATAGATAGTAATGAGGTTTTAGCTGTGCCACCCCATGACGAAATGCAGTAAGTTAATATCGATTGGCATAAAGCAAAGTAAACTTGTTTAATTATTTTTGATTCTGCTATGGAGCGTAGTTTTTTAAAAATGAATATTAACTTACGCACTCTGCCACATAAAGCATTGATATGGTCTCGAAACGAGAGAGTTTCGTCAAGCATAATACCTAAATATTTTATTTTGTTAGTAATACCTATGTCTGGACACTTGCACGAGTTGTTCGTAGTGTAATTACAATGATGAGCATGGAGCTGTGGAATAGGTTGAGACGAAATTGATTTACGCATAGAAAAATGAACGTATTTAGTTTTATCCGCGTTTAAGGTTAGTAAATATTGCTGGAGCCAGTTATTAACAATATTAAAGCCTCGCTGTGCATTTTCATAGACCTGTTCTTCTGTCTTTGCAGAAAATAACAAGGCAGTATCATCGGCGTAGGATATGATTTTACCACCGTCTAATTTAAGGTCACATAAGTCATTAATGTAAATTAAAAATAAAGTAGGACCTAAGATACTTCCTTGGGGAACTCCAAATGAACTATTTTTCAGATCATTGCTGAGTACATTGCCTAGTCTTACGCACTGGGTACGCTCTGAAAGATAGTTTGCGAATAAATTAAGCTGAGTGCCTCTTATTCCTAGCGATTCAAGCTTCTTTAATAGAATGGGAATAGAAACTGTGTCAAAAGCTTTAGCGAGGTCCAGAAATACTCCTATTGTTCTATTACCCTTGTCAAGTTCCTGCACTATATAGTCTGTGAGTTGATGTACAGCGTCATTTGTTGATAATTTAGACCTAAAACCAAACTGAGCCATTGACAGTATTGAGTTTTTCTCCAGGTATTTGACTAGTCTGTTATTTATAATTTTTTCGAATACTTTAGACATTGCTGGAAGCAAATAGTAAAATAAGAAAAGTATGGAGCTGACTTGGAAAATATTTTTTTCTCAGCTGTCGCACATTTGGCCGTTATTCTTTTGCAGGTAATTAATTTTTGAATTATTTTGAATTTTTTGACATACTTGAGTACACGGCCACACGTGCGACGTTTTTTTGAAAAATGAACAAACATCTTACATTTTAAAAAATTATTTAAAAAAAAACGTCGCACATGTGGCCGCGTACTTAAGTATGTCAAAAAATTCAAAATAATTCAAAGATTAATTACCCGCAACAAATTAACGGCCAAATGTGCGACAGCTGAGAAATAATTATTTTTCAAGTCAGCTCCATACATTTCTTATTTTACTATCTTAAGTTGTTTATAAACGTTGGTTTCAAATAAAATAAAACACTTGTACAAAAATAATTTTTAAATATTAAAAATGTTTGTTCATTTTTCAAGAAAACCTCGCACTGTGGCTGTGTACTGAAGTATGTCAAAAAATTCAAAATAATTCAAAGATAATTCACCTGCAAAAGAATAACGGCCAAATGTGCGACAGCTGAGATATAATGATTTTTCACGTCAGCTCCATAAATTTTTTTTCGAAAAAAAATTCTCATTAATTGGAAACAAGACTATATGACTTTTCTTAATATAAGTGTGCATAAGCATGATCTATAGTACCCGTTTCGAACCAAAAATATATATGTAAGAAAAAAAATGCTGAATGTCTATGAAAGACGAATCTCAGCCTACAGTGCGCCGCCCCCGCCGACTCTTTCAAAATTCGCGCCGATCAGACCAAGCAGCAAGCAATTTTGGTTCAATTAAATGTAGTTTTATTCTACATGTGGTACGGTACTGCACCTCATATCAATTAGATTGCAAACATAGAAATAAATCGATTCATGCATGGAGATACAAAATACAACTCGTGTAGCTTTTCTCAGACCACATCAACGAGTATATAAATTCTTATAGCCCTTATTTTACAGAAAAATGTTAGAGATACCTGCATGACCCGATTTCAAAGATTAAGTTAACTTTAATCCAAATCGATCCGACATCGACACTGTAACGAAGATATCTCGGACATTCGCTTTAAGAACAATAAGACACTGGGTGATGGATGATGGAATTGCGGCTGAGCTTCTGAAAGCAGTCGAAAACCGGTACATGAAGCTCTTCAGAAGTTGCTTAATTTCATTACGAACGCCTACCACATAGCATAAAAGTGTGGTGGGTGGTGGTGGTGTGTGCTGACTGACTCGGTGGCTAAGTGGTTAGCGATCCTGACCTCTGATCCGAGAGTCGTGGGGTAGATCCCCACACGGGGCAAACTTTTCTGTGATGAGCAGAATTGTTTGCTCTGAGTCTGGGTGTATTATATCTATATATGTATGTATTTAAAAGTATATGTGTATGTATATCAGTCTCTGGTTCCCAAGATACAGGGAATCCTAGTTTGGGGCCAGATGACCGTGTGTGATTTGTCCCAGATATTATTATTATTATTATTACTTCTTCAAAAATGGTAACGACCCAGCTGAGCTGCTGATTGTGAGACCCTACAGACCCACATCACTGTATTTAGTTTCTGAGAGTCATCACAAATTGTCTGGACGCTTGTTTTATGAATTTCCAGGGTTTACGAAAAGATTTAAGTATCATAGACCTCAATTCTACATTGAAGCTGACAACACAAAAAAATGAAAGACATAATCGGCCACTATTATAGATGGGTTTTTGCCCGGGCATTTTTGGGCATTTTGAATAAATGCCCAATAAACGTCCATTTGCGCCATACAAATTGGGCATTTATTGGGCATAAATGGACGTTTATTGGGCATTTACTCAAAACTGCCCGGGCAAAAACCCATCTCTAGCCACTATGCTTCGCGTTTGTAGAATGTGGACTATGAGAAAGCCTTTCATTCAGTCGAGACTTGAACTGTGTTACAGTGTCTCTAACGGTACCAAATTAACTACGAAGTTATTGAAGTGTTTTAGTAAAACGCCACTGTGTCGGCCCGTCTTCAGGATCAGAATTAGAAAAATATATGGCTGCAGTGAGGAGTGACACCAGGAGTGAGGGAGACGTTAAATATCCAAAACTGTTCACCAGAAAAGATGAAAGATGTTTCAGAGCTTATGGACTGGAGAGGACTCAACATCCATGGCGTACATTAACCACCATCGATAAGCTGATATCTTGGAAGTTCTATACAGAATTCTCAATAGTCTCAGCAGATCATTTTCATAAGTGAATTTCAGTATCAATATCCGTTTCACACCCATTTCTCTGAAGGTTAGAGACTCTACACTTGAAGTTGTTAATAAGTATTACAATGGCTCTTTAACAGCTTAAGAACAATAAGCTATGGGGTGATGGATGATGGAGTTACGGCTAAGCTTCTGAAAGCAGTCGAAAACCGGTACTTGAAGCTCTTCAGAAGTTGAAGAAAGAAGAAATATTAACATACATATACTAGCTGGTGCCCGCGACTTCGTACGCGTTAGTGTTGGGGTTTTCACAATAGTTCATATGTTGTGCTAAATTATTCTTTAGAAATAGGAAAATAACAAAATTAAGTAAACAATAAAACGAATCAAAGAAAAAGATAAAAGAAAAAAAAAAAGATAAAGGAAAAAGAAAAAATAAGAAGATAAAGAGAAAGAAAAAGAAAATATAATTGCATAGAATTTATGTTCATAACTAACACTACTGGGGCATGGATCTCTTCTGATAGCTAGGGAAGATTAGGTCATCCCCACAGACAGGGTCCAAGTTTGGATAGTGGTGAGATGTGAGGCTAATGGCCAACTCCAGCTTAAGAAGTTTCTCAGCCGCCTATATTTGGTACTTAAAGAAAAAGTTGAAGACCAGGTCCAGGATAATGCCTACGCCATTATAACAACCTGTATATCACCACTTAATAAATATTGTCCTACACTTAAATACGAAATAAAAATACTATTTACAAATGCAGTTTGCTTTGCTTATTTCAGCTTCACTACGTTATACGTATATTTTCGGTATTCTACAGCTACCTACACCGTAAAACTCTATAGACATATCTCATCTAAAAAGAGGATCCCGTCAGTTCCCTCGGGACAGCCCTTGACAATTCCGGGTCAAGAATGTTAACTGAATATACCTTTGATTCGCCTAGTGAAGGTTTCACCTTAATACTTAGATACAGTTTCCAGCTTTTTCCTCGGGATCCCTTTGAATTTCCAGGACCAATAGTATGAATGATATGAAAGTACCGTAATCGACACGCCTTTTTAAAAAGTTAAGGTTTTATATCTTAATAAATTGAGAGATACGGCGTTATCATTTTCCTGTGGGAACCCTTCATGAAACCGAGATGAAAAATTTTGGATGTTTAGTAGTAATGATAAAGTATCATTATGCCAAATTACAATAAATCAGCTTCGTAGTTTTTGAGTAATAAGGCTTTTAAGAATGAAAGTTTTCATGCATTCCTACGGGAACCCTTGAACTTCTCGGGATAAAAAGTATCTAATATGTTACTCCGGCTTACGAAGTATAATCGTACAAAGTTTTATCAAAATCGGCCTAGCCGTTTTTGCGTGATGCGCGGACATACAGACAGACAGACAAACAAAAATTCAAAATTAAATTGTTTTCGTCTCTCTATCGATAGACATGGCCTCCTACCTACCGTTATTATTTTCAAAAAATATTCCATGTACAGAATCGACCCCGTTACAGTTTTATTAGATGATGATAGATATGATGATGAAAGACGCTATGCTAAACACTGTTTTTGTAATGTTTTACTTTCCCGCGGGAACCCGTCACTTTTATGGGTTTTATAAATTTTATAATACACATTGTTTGACCGGCAATATAAGGTATCAGCATGCCAAATTTTACTCAGTTAGGTGCATAAGTTCTTGTGTACTAAGCTGTATAAGTTACTATAGTTTTTTAACTATCCCACGGGAACTCTTGAATTTTCCGGGATGAAATGTATCTAAGATATTGACCGGGGATATAAGGTACCACCATGCAAAATTTTATTTAAATCGGTCCAGCAGTTTTGGAGATTAGCCCGTACAAACAGACAAACAGATAAACAGACAAACAGACAGAGAAACAAAAAAATTGAAAAAAATCTGGATTTGTTCTATTGCTCTTCTTGCATCCCCCTGACTCGGTTTTTAGCATTTTTTTCTATGTACAGACATTCGACCTCTACATTTTTATTATATGTATAGAGGAAGTTACATTTTACCACTTTGGAAGCGTCTATCGCGCAAACTATTCAGTTTAGAAAAAAATGATATTAGAAACCTCAATATCATTTTTGAAGACCTATCCATAGATACCCCACACGTATGGGTTTGATGAAAAAGATTTTTTGAGTTTCAGTTCTAAGTATGGGGAACCCCCATTATTTATTGTAAATATATGATGTACATTACCATGCAAACTTCCACCGAAAATTGGTTTGAACGAGATCTAGTAAGTATTTTTTTAAATACGTTATAAATCGTAAACCGCAATTTACCTACAACGAACTACAGAACTTTTATATTATGTGACTTGCTGCTACGGAACCCTTCATGGGCGAGTCCGACTCGCACTTGGCCGCTTTTTTTTCTATTTTTGTGTAAAAATCTTAATGCGGTTCACAGAATACATCTAGTTACCAAGTTTCAACAGTATAGTTCTTATAGTTTCGGAAAAAAGTGGCTGTGACATCCGGACGGACAGACAGACAGACATGAGCGGTGTGAAGTTAGCCGAAAAAGTTAGACGAAAATTATAACCCGACCAAATTGAGGAGTTCGAAATTTTAAATTATCTAAATTGTTTCTAATCGTCTTAAATTTACTTGAAAACGAATAAATATGACGCTATATAACAAAAAAAAACGACTTGTGTTTTACTGTTTTATATGCGTTACAAGTTTAAAAAAACATATTTCTTCGAAAGGTCGAAATTTTTAAATTATTTCTAATTGTCTTAAATTTACTAGAAAACGAATAAATATGACGCTATACAACAAATAAAAAAAACCGTACTTGTGTTTTACTGTTTTATATGCGTTACAAGTTAAAAAAAAACATATTTCTTCTAAAACATAAAAGGGGAATTGTTTTAAATTTTTTGACCTGATTTCAGCCTGTTTTCCAGTAAAAACTAAGAACGAATATGCTAAGCCTGCTCAGAAAACAGATATCGAAGAGAAAATTAAAGAATTCAGTATGAAAGAATCTTGTTTTTTTATTTATCTAGAATTCATAAATTTTTCGCCTAAAAAGCAAGATCCATGACGATTTTAGAATATACTGACAACAACAGGCTTACCGAGTTGCACATCGCTGGATATCTATTGAAAATATCTATCATTTGGTACCAGACTCGAGACTGTACGACATAATCGAAAGCTACAAGCCACTGAAATTCTTCAAAACCTAGCGACTCACCCACTAATTCAGCGGCTCTTAACTCCTTTCACCCATGACGTACATAATATGGTTGGTGTACCCTTAAAATGTCAAAGAATTGCTTTCTCCCGCCGATTGTATAAAAAATGATTGACAGCTCATAGCGCTGCTCGTAGACAAGGTTCATTCTTCAAATGTAGTTTAAATGAAAGGTAATTTTAATAGCTATCCAACGATATACAACTCGATAAGCCTGATATGGTGGGTGTACCCTCGAAATGTCAAAGAATTGCTTTCTCCCGCCGATTGTGAAAAAAATGTTTGACAGCTCATAGCGCTGGTCGCAGACAAGGTTCATTCTTCGGATGTAGTTTAATTGAAAGGTAATTTCAAAAGCTATCCAACAATATACAACTCGATAAGCCTGATATGATAGATGTACCCTTAAAACGTCATAGAACTTGCTTTTTCCCGCCGGCGGTGAAAAAAATGTTTGACAGCTCATAGCGCTGCTCGTAAATAAGGTTCATTCTTCGAATGTAGTTTAAATGAAAGGTAATTCCAATAACTATCCAACGATATACAACTCGATAAGCCTGATATGGTGGGTGTACCCTTGAAATGTCAAAGAATTGCTTTCTCCCGCCGATTGTGTAAAAAATGTTTGACAGCTCATAGCGATGGCCGCAGACAAGGTTCATTCTTCGAATGTAGTTTAAATGAAAGGTAATTTCAATAGCTATCCAACGATATACAACTCGATAAGCCTGATATGGTAGGTATACCCTTAAAACGCCACGGAACTTCCTTATTCCCGCCGATGGTGAAAAAAATGTTTGACCGCTCATAGCGCCGCTCGTGGACAAGGTTCATTCCTCGGATGTAGTTAAATTGAAAGGTAATTTTAATAGCTATCCAACAATATACAACTCGATAAGCCTGATATGGTAGGTGTACCCTTAAGACGTCATAGAACTTGCTTTTTCCCGCCGGCGGTGTAAAAAATGTTTGACAGCTCATAGCGCTGCTCGTAAATAAGGTTCATTCTTCGAATGTAGTTTAAATGAAAGGTAATTCCAATAGCTATCCAACGATATACAAATCGATAAGCCTGATATGGTGGGTGTACCCTTGAAATGTCAAAGAATTGCTTTCTCCCGCCGATTGTGTAAAAAAATGTTTGACAGCTCATAGCGATGGTCGTAGACAAGGTTCATTCTTCGAATGTAGTTTAAATGAAAGGTAATTTCAAAAGCTATCCATCGATATACAAATTGATAAGTCTGATATGGTAGGTATACCCTTAAAACGCCACGGAACTTCCTTATTCCCGCCGATGGTGTAAAAAATGTTTGACAGCTCAAAGCGCTACTCGTAGATAACGTTCATTATTCGAATGTAGTTTAAATGAAAGCTTATTTTAATAGCTATCCAACGATATACAACTCGATAAGCCTGATATGGTGTGTGTAACCTTGAAATGTCAAAGAATTGCTTTCTCCCGCCGATTGTGTAAAAAATGTTTGCCAGCTCATAGCGCTGGTCGCAGACAAGGTTCATTCTTCGAATGTAGTTTAAATGAAAGGTAATTTTAATAGCTATCCAACGATATACAACTCGATAATCCTGATATGGTAGGTATACCCATAAAACGCCACGGAACTTCCTTATTCCCGCCGATGGTGTAAAAAATGTTTGACCGCTCATAGCGCCGCTCCTGGTCAAGGTTCATTCTTCGGATGTAGTTTAATTGAAAGGTAATTTCAATAGCTATCTAACAATATACAACTCGATAAGCCTGATATGGTAGGTGTACCCTTAAAACGTCATAGAACTTGCTTTTTCCCGCCGGCGGTGTAAAAAATATTTGACAGCTCATAGCGCTGCTCGTAAATAAGGTTCATTCTTCGAATGTAGTTTAAATGAAAGGTAATTTCAATAGCTATCCAACGATATACAACTCGATAAGCCTGATATGGTAGGTATACCCTTAAAACGCAACGGAACATCCTTATTCCCGCCGATGGTGTAAAAAATGTTTGACCGCTCATAGCGCCGCTCGTGGACAAGGTTCATTCTTCGGATGTAGTTTAAATGAGAGGTTTTTTAATAGATATCCAAATATATACAACTTGATAAGCTTGATATGGTAGGTATATACTTAAAATGTCACAGAACTTGCTTTCTCCCGCCGATAGATTAAACAATGATTGACAGCTCATAGCGCCGCTCGTAGACAAGGTTCATTCTTCAAATGTAGTTTAAATGAAAGTTAATTTTAATAGCTATCCAACGATATACAAATCGATAAGCCTGATATGGTAGGTGTACCCTTCAAACGTCATAGAACTTGCTTTTTCCCGAAGGCGGTGTAAAAAATGTTTAACAGCTGACAGCGCTGCTCGTAGATAAGGATCATTCTTTTAATGTAGTTTAAATGAAATTTTATTTTAATAGCTATCCAACGATATACAACTCGATAAGCCTGATATGGTTGGTGTACCCTTAAAATGTCAAAGAATTGCTTTCTCCCGCCGATTGTGTAAAAAATGTTTGACAGCTCATAGCGCTGCTCGTAGATAAGGTTCATTCTTCGAATGTAGTTTAAATGAAAGCTTATTTTAATAGCTATCCAAAAATATACAACTCGATAAGCCTGATATGGTTGGTGTACCCTTAAAATGTCAAAGAATTGCTTTCTCCCGCCGATTGTGTAAAAAATGTTTGACAGCTCATAGCGCTGCTCGTAGATAAGGTTCATTCTTCGAATGTAGTTTAAATGAAAGCTTATTTTAATAGCTATCCAACGATATACAACTCGATAAGCCTGATGTGGTAGGTGTACCCTTAAAATGTGAAAGAATTGCTTTCTCCCGCCGATTGTGTAAAAAATGTTTGACAGCTCATAGCGCTGCTCGTAGACAAGGTTCATTCTTCATATTTAGTTTAAATGAAAGGTAAATTTAATAGCTATTCAAAGATATACAACTCGACAAGCCTGATATGATACGTATACCCTAAAAATGCCACGGAATTTTGTCATTCTCGCCGACGGTGTAAAAAATGTTTGACCGCTCATAGCGCCGCTCGAAGACAAGGTTCATTCTTCGAATGTAGTTTGAATGAAAGGTAATTTTAATAGCTATTCAACGATATACAGCTCGATAAGCCTGATATGGTGGGTATACCCTAAAACCGCCACGGAACTTCCTTATTCCCGCCGATGGTGTAAAAAAGTTTGACCGCTCATAGCGCCGCTCGTGGACAAGGTTCATTCTTCGGATGTAGTTTAAATGAAAGGTTATTTTAATAGCTATCCAACGATATACAACTCGATAAGCCTGATATGGTTGGTGTACCCTTAAAATGTCAAAGAATTGCTTTCTCCCGCCGATTGTGTAAAAAATGTTTGACAGCTCATAGCGCTGCTCGTAGATAAGGTTCATTCTTCGAATTTAGTTTAAATGAAAGTTTATTTTAATAGCTATCCAACGATATACAACTCGATAAGCCTGATATGGTAGGTGTAACCTTAAAATGTCAAAGAATTGCTTTCTCCCGCCGATTGTGTAAAAAATGTTTGACAGCTCATAGCGCTGCTCGTAGACTAGGTTCATTCTTCAAATTTAGTTAAAATGGAAGGTAATTTAATAGCTATTCAATGATATACAGCTCGATAAGCCTGATATGGTGGGTATACCATAAAACCGCCACGGAACATCCTTATTCCCGCCGATGGTGTAAAAAAGTTTGACCGCTCATAGCGTAGCTCGTGGATAAGGTTCATTCTTCGGATGTAGTTTAAATGAAAGGTTATTTTAAAAGCTATCCAACGATATACAACTCGATAAGCCTGATATGGTAGGTGTACCCTTAAAATGTCAAAGAATTGCTTTCTCCCGTCGATTGTGTAAAAAATGTTTGACAGCTCATAGCGCTGCTCGTAGATAAGGTTCATTCTTCGAATGTAGTTTAAATGAAAGTTTATTTTAATAGCTATCCAACGATTTACAACTGGATAAGCCTGATATGGTAGGTGTAACCTTAAAATGTCAAAGAATTGCTTCAATTGTAGTTTAAATGAAAGTTAAATTTAATAGCTTTTCAACGATATACAACTCGACAAGCCTGATATGGTAGGTATACCCTAAAAACGCCACGGAATTTTGTCATTCTTGCCGATGGTGTAAAAAATGTTTGACCGCTCATAGCGCCGCTCCTGGTCAAGGTTCATTCTTCGGATGTAGTTTAATTGAAAGGTAATTTCAATAGCTATCTAACAATATACAACTCGATAAGCCTGATATGGTAGGTGTACCCTTAAAACGTCATAGAACTTGCTTTTTACCGCCGGCGGTGTAAAAAATATTTGACAGCTCATAGCGCTGCTCGTAAATAAGGTTCATTCTGCGAATGTAGTTTAAATGAAAGGTAATTTCAATAGCTATCCAACGATATACAACTCGATAAGCCTGATATGGTAGGTATACCCTTAAAACGCAACGGAACATCCTTATTCCCGCCGATGGTGTAAAAAATGTTTGACCGCTCATAGCGCCGCTCGTGGACAAGGTTCATTCTTCGGATGTAGTTTAAATGAGAGGTTTTTTAATAGATATCCAAATATATACAACTTGATAAGCTTGATATGGTAGGTATATACTTAAAATGTCACAGAACTTGCTTTCTCCCGCCGATAGATTAAACAATGATTGACAGCTCATAGCGCCGCTCGTAGACAAGGTTCATTCTTCAAATGTAGTTTAAATGGAAGGTAATTTTAATAGCTATCCAACGATATACAAATCGATAAGCCTGATATGGAAGGTGTACCCTTCAAACGTCATAGAACTTGCTTTTTCCCGAAGGCGGTGTAAAAAATGTTTAACAGCTGACAGCGCTGCTCGTAGATAAGGATCATTCTTTTAATGTAGTTTAAATGAAATTTTATTTTAATAGCTATCCAACGATATACAACTCGATAAGCCTGATATGGTTGGTGTACCCTTAAAATGTCAAAGAATTGCTTTCTCCCGCCGATTGTGTAAAAAATGTTTGACAGCTCATAGCGCTGCTCGTAGATAAGGTTCATTCTTCGAATTTAGTTTAAATGAAAGTTTATTTTAATAGCTATCCAACGATATACAACTCGATAAGCCTGATATGGTAGGTGTAACCTTAAAATGTCAAAGAATTGCTTTCTCCCGCCGATTGTGTAAAAAATGTTTGACAGCTCATAGCGCTGCTCGTAGACTAGGTTCATTCTTCAAATTTAGTTAAAATGGAAGGTAATTTAATAGCTATTCAATGATATACAGCTCGATAAGCCTGATATGGTGGGTATACCATAAAACCGCCACGGAACTTCCTTATTCCCGCCGATGGTGTAAAAAAGTTTGACCGCTCATAGCGTAGCTCGTGGATAAGGTTCATTCTTCGGATGAAGTTTAAATGAAAGGTTATTTTAAAAGCTATCCAACGATATACAACTCGATAAGCCTGATATGGTAGGTGTACCCTTAAAATGTCAAAGAATTGCTTTCTCCCGCCGATTGTATAAAAAATGTTTGACAGCTCATAGCGCTGCTCGTAGACAAGGTTCATTCTTCACATGTAGTTTATATGAAAGGTAATTTCAATAGCTATCCAACGATATATAACTCGATAAGCCTGATATGGTAAGTGTACCCTTAAAACGTCATAGAACTTGCTTTTTCCCGCCGGCGGTGTAAAAAATGTTTGACAACTCACAGCGCTGCTCGTAGATAAGGTTCATTCTTCTAATGTAGTTAAAATGAAAGTTTATTTTAATAGCTATCCAACGATATACAACTCGATAAGCCTGATATGGTAGGTGTACCCTTAAAATGTCAAAGAATTGCTTTCTCCCGCCGATTGTGTAAAAATGTTTGACAGCTCATAGCGCTGCTCGTAGACAAGGTTCATTCTTCAAATTTAGTTAAAATGGAAGGTAATTTAATAGCTATTCAATGATATACAGCTCGATAAGCCTGATATGGTGGGTATACCATAAAACCGCCACGGAACTTCCTTATTCCCGCCGATGGTGTAAAAAAGTTTGACCGCTCATAGCGTAGCTCGTGGATAAGGTTCATTCTTCGGATGTAGTTTAAATGAAATTTTATTTTAATAGCTATCCAACGATATACAACTCGATAAGCCTGATATGGTTGGTGTACCCTTAAAATGTCAAAGAATTGCTTTCTCCCGCCGATTGTGTAAAAAATGTTTGACAGCTCATAGCGCTGCTCGTAGATAAGGTTCATTCTTCGAATTTAGTTTAAATGAAAGTTTATTTTAATAGCTATCCAACGATATACAACTCGATAAGCCTGATATGGTAGGTGTAACCTTAAAATGTCAAAGAATTGCTTTCTCCCGCCGATTGTGTAAAAAATGTTTGACAGCTCATAGCGCTGCTCGTAGACTAGGTTCATTCTTCAAATTTAGTTAAAATGGAAGGTAATTTAATAGCTATTCAATGATATACAGCTCGATAAGCCTGATATGGTGGGTATACCATAAAACCGCCACGGAACTTCCTTATTCCCGCCGATGGTATAAAAAAGTTTGACCGCTCATAGCGTAGCTCGTGGATAAGGTTCATTCTTCGGATGTAGTTTAAATGAAAGGTTATTTTAAAAGCTATCCAACGATATACAACTCGATAAGCCTGATATGGTAGGTGTACCCTTAAAATGTCAAAGAATTGCTTTCTCCCGCCGATTGTATAAAAAATGTTTGACAGCTCATAGCGCTGCTCGTAGACAAGGTTCATTCTTCACATGTAGTTTATATGAAAGGTAATTTCAATAGCTATCCAACGATATATAACTCGATAAGCCTGATATGGTAAGTGTACCCTTAAAACGTCATAGAACTTGCTTTTTCCCGCCGGCGGTGTAAAAAATGTTTGACAACTCACAGCGCTGCTCGTAGATAAGGTTCATTCTTCTAATGTAGTTAAAATGAAAGTTTATTTTAATAGCTATCCAACGATATATAACTCGATAAGCCTGATAAGGTAGGTATATACTTAAAATTTCACAGAACTTGCTTTCTCCCGCCGATGGTTAAAAAAATTATTCACAGCTCATAGCGCCGCTCGTAGACAAGGTTCGTTCTTCAAATGTAGTTTAAATGAAAGGCAATTTCAATAGCTATCCAACGATATACAACTCGATAAGCCTGATATGGTTGGTGTACCCTTAAAATGTCAAAGAATTGCTTTCTCCCGCCGATTGTATAAAAAATGTTTGACAGCTCATAGCGCTGCTCGTAAACAAGGTTCATTCTTCAAAGGTAGTTTTAATCAAAGGTTATTTCAATAGCTATCCAACGATAAACAACTCGATTAGCCTGATATGGTAGGTGTACCCTTAAAACGTCATAGAACTTGCTTTTTCTCGCCGGCGGTGTAAAAAATGTTTGACAGCTCACAGCGCTGCTCGTAGATAAGGTTCATTGTTCTAATGTAGTTTAAATGAAAGGTTATTTTAATAGCTATCTAACGATATACAACTCGATAAACCTGATATGGTAGGTGTACCCTTAAAATGTCAAAGAATTGCTTTCTCCCGCCGATTGTGTAAAAAATGTTTGACAGCTCATAGCGCTGCTCGTAGATAAGGTTCATTCTTCGAATGTAGTTTAAATAAAAGGTTATTTTAATAGCTATCCAACGATATACAACTCGATAAGCCTGATATGGTAGGTATATACTTAAAATGTCACAGAACTTGCTTTCTCCCGCCGATGATTTAAAAAATGATTGACAGCTCATAGCGCCGCTCGTAGACAAGGTTCATTCTTCAAATTTAGTTTTTGTGAAAGGTAATTTTAATAGCTTTCCCACAATGTAAAACTCGATAAGCCTGATATGGTAGGTATACCCTAAAAACGCCACGGAACTTCCTTATTCCCGCCGATGGTGTAAAAAAGTTTGACCGCTCATAGCGCCGCTCGTGGACAAGGTTCATTCCTCGGATGTAGTTTAAATGAAAGGTAATTTTAATAGCTATCCAATGATATACAACTCGATAAGCCTGATATGGTAGGTGTACCCTTAAAACGTTATAGAACTTGCTTTTTCCCGCCGGCGGTGTTAAAAATATTTGACAGCTCATAGCGCTGCTCGTAAATAAGGTTCATTCTTCGAATGTAGTTTAAATGAAAGGTAATTCTAATAGCTATCCAACGATATACAACTCGATAAGCCTGATATGGTGGGTGTACCCTTGAAATGTCAAAGAATTGCTTTCTCCCGCCGATTGTGTAAAAAATGTTTGACAGCTCATAGCGCTGGTCGAAGACAAGGTTCATTCTTCAAATGTTGTTTAAATGAAAGGTAATTTCAATAGCTATCCAACGATATACAACTCGATAAGCCTGATATGGTAGGTATACCCTTAAAACGCCACGGAACTTCCTTATTCCCGCCGATGGTGTAGAAAATGTTTGACCGCTCATAGCGCCGCTCGTGCACAAGGTTTATTCGTCGGATATAATTTAAATGAAAGGTATTTTTAATAGCTATCCAACGATATACAACTTGATAAGCTTGATATGGTAGGTATATACTTAAAATGTCACAGAACTTGCTTTCTCCCGCCGACGGTTTAAACAATGATTGACAGCTCATAGCGCCGCTCGTAGACAAGGTTCATTCTTCGAATGTAATTTAAATGAAAGGTTATTTTAATAGCTATCCAACGATATACAACTCGATAAGCTTGATATGGTCAGTATACCCTAAAAACGTCACGGAACTTCCTTTCTCCCGCCGATGGTTTAAACAATGATTGACAGCTCATAGCGCCGCTCGTAGACAAGGTTCATTCTTCGAATGTAATTTAAATGAAAGGTATTTTTAATAGCTATCCAACGATATACATTTTGATAAGCTTGAAATGGTAGGTATATACTTAAAATGTCACAGAACTTGCTTTCTCCCGCCGACGGTTTAAACAATGATTGACAGCTCATAGCGCCGCTCGTAGACAAGGTTTATTCTTCGAATGTAATTTAAATGAAAAGTTATTTTAATAGCTATCCAACGATATACAACTCGATAAGCCTGATAAGGTAGGTATATACTTAAAATTTCACAGAACTTGCTTTTTCCCGCCGGCGGTGTAAAAAATGATTGACAGCTCACAGCGCTGCTCGTATATAAGGTTCATTCTTCTAATGTAGTTTAAATGAAAGGTTATTTTAATAGCTATCCAACGATATACAACTCGATAAGCCTGATATGGTAGGTATATACTTAAAATGTCAGAGAACTTGCTTTCTCCTGCCGATGGTTTAAAAAATGATTGACAGCTCATAGCGCTGCTCGTAGACAAGGTTCATTCTTCAAATTTAGTTTATGTGAAAGGTAATTTTATTAGCTATCCAACGATATACAACTCGATAAGCCTGATATGGTGGGTGTACCCTTGAAATGTCAAAGAATTGCTTTCTCCCGCCGATTGTGTAAAAAATGTTTGACAGCTCATAGCGCTGCTTGTAGATAAGGTTCATTCTTCGAATGTAGTTTAAATAAAAGGTTATTTTAATAGCTATCCAACCATATACAACTCGATAAGCTTGATATGGTCAGTATACCCTAAAAACGTCACGGAACTTCCTTTCTCCCGCCGATAGTGTAAAAAAACTTTGAGAGCTCATAGCGCTCCCGCCGATGGTGTAAAAAAACTTTGAGAGATCATAGCGCTGCTCGTGGATAAGGTTCATTCTTTAAATGTAGTTTAAATGAAAGGTTATTACAGTAGCTATTCAACGATATACAACTCGATAAGGCTGATATGGTAGGTATACCCTAAAAACGTCGCGTAACTTGCTTGTTCCCACCGCTGCTGAGAAAAAAGTTTGACAGCTCGTAGCGCCGCTCATGGACAAGGTTCATTCTTCAAATGTATTTCATATGAAAGGTAATTTTTATAGCTATCGAACGATATACAACTCGATAAGCTTGATATGGTCGGTATACTCTAAAAACGTCACGGAACTTCCTTTCTCCCGCCGATGGTGTAAAAAAACTTTGAGAGCTCATAGCGCTGCTCGTGGACAAGGTTCATTCTTCAAATGTAGTTTAAATGAAAGGTAATTACAGTAGATATTCAACGATATACAACTCGATAAGCCTGATATGGTAGGTCTACCCTAAAAACGTCGCGGAACTTGCTTGTTCCCACCGCTGCTGAGAAAAAGTTTGACAGCTCATAGCGCCGCTCGTGGACAAGGTTCATTCTTCAAATTTGTTTCACATGAAAGGTAATTTTAATAGCTATCCAACGATATACAACTCGATAAGCTTGATATGGTCAGGATACCCTAAAAACGTCACGGAACTTCCTTTCTCCCGCCGATGGTGTAAAAAAACTTTGAGAGCTCATAGCGCTGCTCGTGGAAAAGGTTCATTCTTCAAATGTAGTTTAAATGAAAGGTAATTACAGTAGCTATTCAACGATATACAACTCGATAAGCCTGATATGGTAGGTCTACCCTAAAAACGTCGCGGAACTTGCTTGTTCCCACCGCTGCTGAGAAAAAGTTTGACAGCTCATAGCGCCGCTCGTGGACAAGGTTCATTCTTCAAATTTGTTTCACATGAAAGGTAATTTTAATAGCTATCCAACGATATACAACTCGATAAGCTTGATATGGTCAGTATACCCTAAAAACGTCACGGAACTTCCTTTCTCCCGCCGATGGTGTAAAAAAACTTTGAGAGCTCATAGCGCTGCTCGTGGAAAAGGTTCATTCTTCAAATGTAGTTTAAATGAAAGATAATTACAGTAGCTATTCAACGATATACAACTCGATAAGGCTGATATGGTAGGTATACCCTAAAAACGTCGCGTAACTTGCTTGTTCCCACCGCTGCTGAGAAAAAAGTTTGACAGCTCGAAGCGCCGCCCGAAGTGCTCTTGGACAAGGTTCATTCTTCAAATGTATTTCATATGAAAGGTAATTATAATAGCTATCGAATGGTATACAACTCGATAAGCTTGATATGGTCGGTATACTCTAAAAACGTCACAGAACTTCCTTTCTCCCGCCGATGGTGTAAAAAAACTTTGAGAGCTCATAGCGCTGCTCGTGGAGAAGGTTCATTCTTCAAATGTAGTTTGAATGAAAGGTAATTACAGTAGCTATTCAACGATATACAACTCGATAAGCCTGATATGGTAGGTCTACCCTAAAAACGTCGCAGAACTTGCTTGGGAACCGCTGCTGAGAAAAAATTTGACAGCTCATAGCGCCGCTCGTGGAGAAGGTTCATTCTTCAAATTTGTTTCACATGAAAGGTAATTTTAATAGCTATCCAACGATATACAACTCGATAAGCTTGATATGGTCAGTATACCCTAAAAACGTCACGGAACTTCCTTTCTCCCGCCGATGGTGTGAAAAAACTTTGAGAGCTCATAGCGCTGCTCGTGGACAAGGTTCATTCTTGAAATGTAGTTTAAATGAAAGATAATTACAGTAGCTATTCAACGATATACAACTCGATAAGCCTGATATGGTAGGTATACCCTAAAAACGTCGCGTAACTTGCTTGTTCCCACCGCTGCTGAGAAAAAAGTTTGACAGCTCGTAGCGCCGCTCGTGGATAAGGTTCATTCTTCAAATGTATTTCATATGAAAGGTAATTTTAATAGCTATCGAACGATATACAACTCGATAAGCTTGATATGGTCGGTATACTCTAAAAACGTCACGGAACTTCCTTTCTCCCGCCGATGGTGTAAAAAGACTTTGAGAGCTCATAGCGCTGCTCGTGGACAAGGTTTATTCTTCAAATGTAGTTTAAATGAAAGGTAATTACAGTAGCTATTCAACGATATACAACTCGATAAGCCTGATATGGTAGGTCTACCCTAAAAACGTCGTGGAACTTGCTTGTTCCCACCGCTGCTGAGAAAAAGTTTGACATCTCATAGCGCCGCTCGTGGACAAGGTTCATTCTTCAAATTTATTTCACATGAAAGGTAATTTTAATAGCTATCGAACGATATACAACTCGATAAGCTTGATATGGTCGGTATACTCTAAAAACGTCACGGAACTTCCTTTCTCCCGCCGATGGTGTAAAAAACTTTGAGAGCTCATAGCGCTGCTCGTGGACAAGGTTCATTCTTCAAACGTCGTTTAAATGAAAGTTAATTACAGTAGCTATTCAACGATATACAACAGTGGGTGAATCGCTAGGTTATGAAGAACTTCAGCCGCTCGTAACTCCTGTCGCTTATGACGTACAGTCTTAATCTGGTATTAATTGATAGATATTTTTAATAACTATCCAGCGATATGCAACTCGATAAGCCTGATATGTTCAGTATACCCTAAAATCGTCATGGAACTGGCTTTTCTAGGTAAAGTTCTAGGTAAATAAAAAACATGATTCCGTCATAATGAATTCTTTATTTTTCTCTTCGATATCTGTTTTCTGAGCAGGTTAAGTATATTCGTTCTTCATTTTTAATGGAAAACAGGTTAAAACCAGGGCACAAACCTTGATATAATGCCACTTTTATGTTTTAGAAGAAATATGCTTTTTAAAACTTATAGTGCATATAAACAGTTAAACACAACTCAAAAAAAATATTATTTGTTATTTAGCATCATATTTATTCGTTTTCTAGTAAATTTAAGACAATTAGAAACAATTTAAAGAATTTAAAATTTCGAACTCCCTAATTTGGTCGGGTTATAATTTTCGTCTAACTTTTTCGGCTAACTTCACACAGCTACAGACATGACGAATCCATAAGGGTTCCGTTTTTTGCCATTTGGCTACGGAACCCTAAAAATCTTGGTAAGCCTGCTTCCATCTTCGGTATCATCATCACTTACCACTAGGCGTGATGATATCAAAGGCTTACCAATTCTCGGTAAAAAAAATATGTCAAGGGAACATTTGTAGCAACTTTGTTTTCTACAGTAATTTTTGCCAAGATTCAAATTAAGTTGGCATGTTGTTGTTGTTGTTACTTTCACTGCGGGGCACGGGTCTCTTCCCAAACCTCGGGAAGGTTATGTTAATGAGGCATAAATTATAATTACACACATATAAATTATAATTTTTTTATGTTGATGCATCGACGTAGTGTTGATGTGTAAAAATTTGATTAAAGTAAAATTTATAAAAAATCAGCACTGAAATCAATCGTATTAAGATTACGTTAACAACCCATTTCGTCCTCACTGCAGGGGCACGGGTCTCTTCCTATACTTCGGGAAGGTTAGGCCATACTCCACACACGGGGGCCAAGTCCGGATTGGTGTAGGTTATGGGGCTAGTGGCCAACCCCAGCGTCAGAAGTTTTCAAGCCGCCTATAAGGCCTCCGACTGGGCTTAACGACTGCCATCTAGCGATAGCAGCCGGCACCAACGGCTTAACGTGCCTTGCGAAGCACGGAAACGGTCGAGATAAATGCCACTAACAGTCAAACCCATACAGGTTATGACCGTGTCTGTAGTCTTTTATTATTATTATTAAAGATATTTTCTTCGAAGGCTTTCGATGTAAGTCAGTTGTTAGTACCAAAATTTAGCTTTAGTGCAAAAAACAGCGGAAGAATAATGAAAGTGTGATATTTGCAGACTGTTATCAAAATGTATTCACTTATTCGGACTGACTCGGTGGCTCAGTGGTTAACAGTGCTCCTGACTACTGATTCGAGTCGTGGGTTCGAATTCCACTCAGGGCAAACATTTCAGTGATGAGCAATTTGTTTGATCTGTGTCTGGGTGTAGTAAATCTATATATTAAAACGTATTATGTGTATGTAAATCAGTCTCTGGTTCACATAATACGGGGAATCCTAGTTTGGGTCCAGGCGACCGTGTGTGATTTATCCCGGATATTTATTTATTAATTCAGGTGGCATTTTTTTGTCCATGGCAACGTTCCTTGCAGGGAGGTGGTCCCGAGGCAGCGTGCGCGAGTGTGGCGCGAGGGCGCGCGGTTCGACGCGGAGAGCGCGGCCGCGCTGCCCGCGCCCGCGCCCACGCCGCCGGGGCCTGCAGACGTCGCCTCAGTCGCCTGCCGCCTGCAGCTCGCGCCCGCCGGCTACACCGCCATCAAAAGGGCGAAGTACGTCACTGGAGGTAGGCTCATCCATCACTTCATCGCATCTAAATTTAAAAAAGTGACATGCGACAGTAAGCTGTAGCTAATTTCAAGCATGAGATACATATCTAGTTACCACAGACTTGCAGCCCGCTCCGGAGCGACGATATAAATCTTCTTTGCTACTTACGTACGTATACGACATACGTCAGGCATCTCTTCATTCATCTGGCATTTAGCTTTCTTTCGCCCCATCCCTTTTTAGGGTTCCGTAGCCAAATGGCAAAAAACGGAACCCTTATGGATTCGTCATGTCTGTCTGTCTGTCTGTCCATCCGTATGTCACAGCCACTTTTTTCCGAAACTATACGAACTATACTGTTGAAACTTGGTAAGTAGATGTATTCTGTGAACCGCATTAAGACTTTCACACAAAAATAGAAAAAAAAAGACAATAAATATTGGGGGTTCCCCATACTTAAAACTGAAATTCAAATATCATTTTTTTCTAAAATGAAAAGTTTGCGCGAGAGACACTTCCAAAGTGGTAAAATGTGTGCCCCCCCCCCATTGTAACTTCTAAAATACGAGAATGATAAAACTTAAAAAATATATGATGTACATTACCATGCAGGCTTCTACCGAAAATTGGTTTGAACGAGATCTAGTAAGTAGTTTTTTTTTTATATGTCATAAATCGTAAACCGCAATTTACTTACAACGAACTACAAGAACTTTTATATTGTTACTTGCTGCTACGGAACCCTTCATGGGCGAGTCCGACTCGCACTTGGCCGCTTTTTTTAGGGTTCCGTAGCCAAATGGCAAAAAACGGAACCCTTATGGATTCGTCATGTCTGTCTGTCTGTCTATCCGTCCGTATGTCACAGCCACTTTTTTCCGAAACTATAAGAACTATACTGTTGAAACTTGGTAAGTAGATATATTCTGTGAACCGCATTAAGATTTTCACACAAAAATAGAAAAAAACAATAAATTTTGGGGGTTCCCTATACTTAGAACTGAAACTCAAAATTTTATTTTTATCAAACCCATACGTGTGGGTATCTATGGATAGGTCTTCAAAAATGATATTGAGGTTTCTAATATAATTTTTTTCTAAACTGAATAGTTTGCGCAAGAGACACTTCCAAAGTGGTAATTGTACACATTGGTGTGTGTCCCCCCCCCTGTAACTTCTAAAATAAGAGAATGATAAAACTAAAAAATATATATGATGTACATTAACATGCAAACTTCCACCGAAAATTGGTTTGAACGAGATCTAGTTTTTTAGAGTAGTAGCAGGTGTCTTTCAAATCAGTGTTTACACTTATCTAAATTAAGGCTGTCAGATGCTTCATTAAATAATTGACCACGCTGAATACGTTAAAAACAACCGACTTCAATCGTAGCAACTCCAATTTTGCTATGTTTTTGTTGATTTTCTCAAAAACCGCTGAATCGATTTCGATAAAATTAATATGGGACCACCTGTGAAGTATACCCTTTCAAACAAAAAAAGAATTTTTGAAATCGGTTCAGGCGTCTTCGAGTAATCGGTGAACATACATAGAAAAAAAAAGAAAAAAAAAAAAAAAGATTCCGACGAATTGAGAACCTCCTCCTTTTTTTGAAGTCGGTTGATTAAGAGTAAAGGGGGTATCGCCCGAAATTAGTGCACTTGTTCGTAGTTGAGCTACTCCGATCTTCTAACTATATTACATTACTATTTAGAGTAATATGTTATTTATTATACTTTTCATATAGTTTTATCCGCGCTTTATTTATTAAAATATTTTATTCAGGTACACATCACAGCAGGGGAGGCTCTTCTTCATCGAACTTTTTGGTAAAAATTATGTTACTGAGTGTACTGACAACGACGTTCAGGTATTTTTGCGTATAAATAGTCAGTGAAACAGAAACCATAGATTAAATAAATAAAAACAGTTTATTAACAACGGTTGTTTATATATAACAATGAGTATCACGTGAGGAGACCAGCGGGCGCGGCGGCAAGCAGCGCGGCAGCGGCGGACGCCAGCAGCGCCCAAGCCGGGCTCCGCGCCGTGCCAGCATTCGCTGCAAAGTTGGAACCGCGTTCTTGTAAATGTGTAAAGGTGTTTTTCTTTTAAAGGGAATAATTATAGATGAAAACTTGACCCATTATGATTAGTTTACCGAGGTAGGGTTTCGAAACGAGGAAATCCGTTGAAGAATTAACGGTACCAAAAGAACAAGTAGGTGGACGTGCGTGGCAATGGATAGGCTTTGCTCGCAAAACTGATAACCGTGGGGGAAGTTAAGTTCCGAGTGGCGACCGCGGGCATTTCAGCAGGTGGATTTTTAATGATAATAGGCCAATCTAGTCATGTATATACGATTATATTATTATATGGGTATTAGTTTCTTCAGCACTGGACCTCTTTACGGCCGATATGATGACAATGATTAAGGTAGGGTAGGTAACACGGAACTTGAATAATACTTTCTGTAGTTAAATATGACCATTCTGAAGTTCAGAAGTTGTCCCTCTCAAAAGATCTGAACATAATTTAACCCAAGAAATCAAGGGAAAGAAACCTTCCGGTCGGTTTGGCTTGATTCTCATTTTGTAATAACTAACTATTTAAACTAATCATTAAACTATTTTCTAAAAAGCTTTTAGCATCTTGAATCAAAACAACCAAACCAACTGTAAGAACATTTTAAAAAGTAAGTATTCGATATTCTCTGATTTAGTTTACATACCAATTGTTGTTAGTGTAGTGCAGTCAACACGGAAACAATAAGGGGGTCATTGATATAGGATCTCTTTCCTGGGGGGTGGACTTACGCGCTTCTTCCGTGGTGGAGTTCAAGGCGCCGGCAGGCTCCTCCGGCGCCGGCGGCGGCGTCGAGACCGCCTCGCCTGACCCACGACAACCACAAATGTTAGTGCACAACTTCGGTAGCCATCACAGTTAAGCACCTTTTGCTGCACGTGGTGTGGGTGCGAATACTCGTCCGGTGGCAAAAGTATTGAGTTTTTTTAACAGTATGTAAGGTCCGTAATCCAATAAGAGAAAATAAATAGCATAAGTATATATACAAATAAATAAATAATAATAAAATAACTTCCTTCTTATAGTTCAAACTGCGACCCACATATTTGTGACCCACAAAACGTGACTTTACCTACTTACTACAATGACTTTTGGCGGGGACTCGGTAGCACAACAGTTTGTAGTTGAATGTTTATTATAAAAAACATTTCGTGGTTTGTAATCCAAAACTCAAAACATTGATGTAATATTGATATAACAAGTTTAAGTACAGCTGTGAATGTTACCAGTAAGTAACCCAGCAGTGGGGATGGACGATATGGGTCATATGGGTTATGATTATGAACCTTTCTAGCTTGGAGCATCCGTCTAAATAATAGCAATATTTGTATTTGTTTTGAATTTATTATAGTTCTAATCCTAGAGCTGTACGTTAAAAATGTAGGTAAATGATAATACAATCATAATCGGTACGAATGGTCTTTAGGCGGTATTAATAGATTTCACCATGAAAAAAATACGCTTACATAATTATTCTTCTCCTTATCGCGTGGAACACAGTTATTACCCGTCTATCCCAAAGTTTTACACGGCGGTTACCAGGTGTTGCACTTAGCATCACTCGCGGTCTCGTGTATGGAATATTTAAGGACGTGTGCAACTCGAAAACATAAAATACGAAATCCTAAATTTAATGTTTTCATTTTATTGCAGCTGATCTGCATTGTGCAGTAGCCATATACATACTATATGAATCCAGCCTAACCAACGCTTACGCAGTACTGGAAATACGTACATGGTAGTTAGGCCCACACCATATGCCGCAAAAAGTACAGCAAAGACAAGATCAAGTTAATACTGTCAAACTTTAACCGTTTCTAACACAGATTTTCACTTGAAATTTAAATAATCATAAAGTATACAAAACTGGTAAGGAATCCGTCTAAAAGAATATTAAGTTATTCAACAAAAGCCATGAAATACAGGTCTGACTTATCTAATTAACTGTAATACACAAAATGGCATGCTACAAAGGTCATGCTGTTCGTTCATTCTCAGTTCTCATCCACGTGAAAAAGTAACGAAAAATTTTTTTAAAATAAAATAACCTAAATCATTTACATTAATACCATAATGTCTGTTGACATTGTCAAATCTATCGATCAGCCGACGACACCTACACTGTTATTTGAAAAAAAAAACGCCATGCTTCCTTACCTTTCTTACTACAATATAATAATGTAAATGAACATGCATACTTCTAGAAATATCAAATTCCAAACTTTTGAATTCCAGAACATAAAAATACATGTCGCAAAGGATTTAATAAACACTTTGGATGTACTTTTACGACGACGTAACAGCGCAGCGGTAACTGGCATTTCAAATCTTAAACGCTCATGCTGGAAGAAATTTACAGTACCCATTCCCATACCCATTCTAACCGCAGTCTATGTACGTTATCCAAATAATAAAAAAACTAAAACTGACAGTAAGTCTAAGTCTAAGCCAATACACCTCCCGCTGGCCGCTTTCAATCTCCATACCGATCATTAATTTCCCCACCCAAGAATACAGATATACTCACTGAGCTCCTCATAGGTGTGGTCCACGAAGAAGGCCTCGTGCGTGACCTTGGTGTCGGTGTAGAAGAGCTCGCAGCGGACCGTCCCGCCGAGCGCGGCGGCGCGGCTGAGCGTGGCGTTGGTCGCGATGTCGAACAGCCCGTCCGCAAGCTCCGTCACCTGCGTGTCAGTGTCCGGGATCTCCTGCCTGGGCCCGTGAGAATGCAACATCTAGTAAGAGTTCGCCAAATCCGCGAGGACCGTATTTACCATCCGATGGACCACTCGCCATTTACAATATAAAAGCTTGTGTATAAATTGTTCCAAAATATATCACTTTCTGGAAATAACAGTAGATGTTCCGGCATGGAGATAAAACAGCCAGTTCCCCAGTTGGGGAATCTTTGTGTGATGATGATGCCGAAGAATGGAAGCCCGCTTCCATTCTTCGGCATCATCATCACTTACCACCAGGTGAGATAAAGACCAAGGGCTTACCAATTGTAGATAAAAAAGTAAGGTGTACCTTTAATTGGCAAGGCTCTGTGTTACCTTGTCAAGCTAAGATTAAATTATTATTTATTTAATTTCTCAGATTACATAGATCCATAATTGGTTAGTAAAGTTAGCCTAGGTTAGTTTAAAAAAACATGTTATACCTAATGTCATCAATTGAGAGAACCAGTGTTCTTTAAAGGGTGGGGCTGTTTTATAAAGCAAAATCTGCGCATTCTCTCTACGGCAGTCATAAAAACGATATCCACGAGAGTGAAGCAGCAGGTAAAAAATAGTATTACATAATTACTACTTTGGATGCCTACAGTATTATGATTATTTTATTTAATTATTTGTTACTATTAATTTGAGTGCGTTTGACTATATCTCACCTTATAGAAATAACGATATAGTCGAGGGTGGTATATGCAATTTCAAATAGTGCCAATTCATTCTGGCCTTGAAGATCCCCACATTATAAAATTCAGGAAACACAGACGCAGACAAGGACTTATTTCCATCCGACAATTTTGGCTCACGCTCCGGTCTATGTGACAATGAGTGTACAGTCTCGTGCACTAAAAAGTATACAAGGTAAACTCAAACTCAAAATGTTTTTTATTTAAGTAGATGCTTTACACATGCATTTATTTTATTATTATTTATTTTAAAAAATGTGTTGGAGGGAGTTTCTTTAGGGCCCGACGTTTCTTCTCTCTCCGCAAACACTTCCCGAAACGTTGGGTATACGAGTTCCGAGTGGTAGGAACTTCGTATTAGGTAGAAAAATATGACGTTCGAAAAGTGTACAGAGATACCTACTTCGAATAAATATTATTTCATTTCATTTCATGCTTTTAAATCGTCAATTTTTTTTTCTACCTAGTACAAAGACCCTACCACGCGGGACTTGTACACTCAAAGTTTCAGGAAGTGTTTGCGAAGCGAGAAGAAACGTCGAGCCCAAAAGAAACTCGCTTTTTTTTTTTTTTTTTTTTTTTTTTTTATGGCATAGGTGGCAAACGAGCAGACGGATCACCTGATGGTAAGCGATTACCGCCGCCCATAGACACCCGCAACACCAGAGGAGTCACAAGTGCGTTGCCGGCCTTTGATATGGGAGTACGCTCTTTTCTTGAAGGTTTGAATGTCGTATCGGTCCGGAAATACCGCAGGCGACAATTCATTCCATAGTTTGGTTGTGCGAGGCAGAAAGTTTCTAGTGAAACGCACAGTTGTGGACTGCCAACCATCTATGTGATGGGGATGAATATATTGTCGCGTAGAACGATGGCGAAAAGAGGCGGCAGGGATCAATCCGAACAATTCCTCGGAGCACTCCCCATTGTACATGCGATAGAGAATGCAGAGCGAGGCTACATCTCTACGCAGCGCCAAGGAATCAAGCCGATCTGAGATATCCTGGCAGCCGACGATTCGAGTTGCTCTCCGTTGAATACGGTCCAGAGGGAGAAGCTGGTACTGGGGT
Organism: Coleophora deauratella; assembly: GCA_958295455.1. Taxonomy (NCBI): domain Eukaryota; kingdom Metazoa; phylum Arthropoda; class Insecta; order Lepidoptera; family Coleophoridae; genus Coleophora; species Coleophora deauratella. The sequence goes on along the minus strand of OY282396.1, from coordinate 10,694,363 downwards.
GCCCCTGCCCAGAGATGAGAACAGTATTCCATGTGAGGCCGAACCTGCGCCTTATAAAGTTGCAGGCGATGGGCCGCAGTGAAATACCGTCTCGATCTATTGAGCACACCAAGCTTCTTCGAGGCTAATTTAGCCTTACCCTCTAGATGACCACGGAACTGGACTTCACTCGATATGTCGACACCAAGGATTCCGATACTAGCTGAGGCATTAAGGGGAGTGTCCTCAAAACGAGGTGATACGACAAATGGCATTTTCTTGGCAGTGAACGCGCAAACCTGTGTCTTAGTGGGGTTAAATTGGACCAAGTTAATCCGACCCCATTCTGAGACTTTCTTTAAAGAGTCCTCAATTTCTGACACAAGTTTGTTTCGGCTCTCGATGACGTTTTCCCGAGAAATGTTAGCACGGCCGGTATAAAAGGCATCACCTGTGCTGTCATCCGCATAACAATGAGTGCTGCTGATTTGCAGCATATCATTGATATGCAGAAGGAACAGTGTAGGCGAAAGCACACAGCCTTGAGGGACACCAGCATTCACAGACATAGAATCTGAGCATGCACCGTCGACTACGACCTTTATGCTTCTGTCTGCAAGAAAACTAGTGACCCATTTGCATAATTCCTCGGGAAGCCCATAAGAAGGAAGCTTCGCAAGAAGTGCTTTGTGCCAAACCCGATCGAAGGCCTTCGCTATGTCCAAACTAACCGCCAATGCTTCCCCCTTAGTCTCGATCGCCTGTGCCCAACGATGTGTCAGGTAGACAAGAAGATCACCAGCGGACCGGCCCTTACGGAAACCGTACTGTCGGTCGCTAAGCAGCTGGCGGTCCTCTAGATACTGAAGGAGCTGGCTATTGATAATGGACTCCATTATCTTTGAGAATAAGGGGGTTATGGCTATCGGCCTGTAGTTGGACGGATTCGAGCGGTCACCTTTTTTAGGGATCGGGTGCACCAAAGCTGTTTTCCATGACTTCGGGACTACGCCAGAAGAGTAGGAAAGCCGAAAAAGGCGCGTTAAAACTGGAGCCAACTCTGGAGCACACACCTTCAACACGATGGGAGGGATTCCATCGGGCCCACTCGACTTATGAATGTCGAGGGAAAAAAGTGCTTTACGCACTGAGCGTTGGTGGAACCGGATATCCGGCATACAGCTCTTGCACCGCGGTATGGTCGGCGGCTCGTTTCCCCCGTCATCCAATGTCGAATTGGACGCAAAGAGTTTGCCTAGAAGATCGGCTTTCTCCTTTGCGTCGTGGGCCAATGAATCATTTCCCATGTGCAGTGGTGGAAATGATGGCGTGCAGAAATTCCCCTGGACAGCTTTGGCCAGAGACCAGAACGCACGAGTTCCCGAAGGAAGACGCTCTAGTCTCTCGCCAATTCTGCCTATGTGCGCCGACTTCTCCCTGGCGATGTCTCTTTTTAACTAAAATCTTAAATTCTACACATTTTTTAAATAAAATCTTAAATTCTATTACAATTCATGTTAACAATAAAACTGTGAGCTGGAGGATCTATACATGTCCATATATCATTGTCATTTACATAATCTAGTATTTTGTAGTACCCTTTAGAGCATAAAGGGTATTACAAAATACTAGATTATGCAGGTAGCAGTGCCATCTAGCACTTCTTGCACTACTTGGCAGTATACTTTTAGGTGCACGCAGGACTTGAAATACCGATACTTTTGGGAACCGGTACCACATTCACCTTGATATAGTACCGGTACTACATAAGTACCGGTACCAGACGTAGTACGATATCTAAGTCAATGGTACCGGTACACGCCATAAGGTCGTAGTCACATTATTAGCATGTCACAATAATGATTGACAACCTGGTAATCCGTGTATTACCTAAAGCAGCGAGAACTGCACGAAATGGCGGGTACCGGAATTTGGTACCGGTACATTTTAGTTTCCGTACCGGTATTCATTTGGAACTGGTATCCGATTATCGAAATGGCAAGAACCTCTAAGTACCGGTACTTTTGGTACCGGTTCCAAGCCCTGGTTGCACGAGACGGTACAACGTAGCTGGGCGTACCCGTTGAGCGTGACGACGAGGTCGGGGCGCGGCGCCACGCCGGCGGCCCCGCAGCGCACCTGCACGTCATCTTCCTCGTCCTCGTCGGGCCCGTCCGCCACCTCGGAGATGTTCATCGCTGGACCGCTGCCGGCCGCTGCAACAAGCATATTATTATTATTAACATATATTTTTTAATCTAAACTGTTTATGTCGGAAGGAGAAGTTTCACAAATAAATATTTACATTTATACTCGGATAGCAAAATCTGTAGTATAGATTGTTTTTATAGATTCTGTTTTCGTGTTTTTAGGGTTCCTTAGTCAACAAGGAACCATTATAGTTTCGGCATGTCCGTCTGTCTGTCTGTCCGCGACTTAGTTCAGAACTATTAGTTCTAGAGAGCTGTAATTTGGCACGGATATACATGTTAATCACGCCAACAAAGTGGTAAAAATTATTTTTTTCAGGGTTCCTCCCTGTACGTATCCTTTTAAAGCTGCAGTCACGCGGAAGAAAAGAGTGCCCACGAAATGGAAAGTACAAGTTAATTATTAAAAGGGCACATGTTCTTGGAAGCGGTCATAGCTCAGTGCGGCTTGCGTTTGCGTGGTCGCGTCGATCACGCAGGTTAACTGACTACAGACACGGTTATAACCTGGATGGGTTTGACTGTTAGTGGCATTTATCTCGACCGTTTCCATGCTTCCCAAGGCACGTTATGCCGTTGGTTCCGGCTGCTATCGCTAGATGACAGTCGTTAAGCCATGTCGGAGGCTTGATAGGCGGCTTGAAAACTTCTAACACTGGGGTTGGCCACTAGCCCCACAACCTCCACCAATCCGGACTTCACCCCCGTGTGTGGAGTATGGCCTAACCCACACCCCGGACACTTCATACAAATTTCGCGCCATTGTTTACTACAAAGACATTCATGTTTGTACACATGTAAATGTGTGCATGATGTACTAGGGTTGAATCGAGATTCAGTTAGCCCTCATTGTTCTTTATTATTAGCTAGACTTTTACAAATAAAGTATAGGTAATATACACCAGACAAGGCTGTATAGCCTTAGAAGGCTTAGCTCTTTCCTTAAAAAATAAAATTGTCTTTGGTTATAATATTGTGCTTTGGAACCGTTTTGGAACTGTGCCAACCTCTTGACAAATGGTCACAGATCGGTCACACAGGGGGGGGGGGGGGGTGAGGTAGCCTTCAGAGAGCGGCTGGGAGTGTCCATACTGTATAATGTCCTTATACTGTGGGCCTAACCTTTCCAAGTTATGGGAAGAGACCCGTGCCCCTGCAGTGGGGACGTAATGGGTTGTTAACTAACATGTTATTGGACAGTGCCGTTTTAGTAATTCGTATTTTGGAAGTCCTGTCATGACGCGTTAAAAGCACGGATAAATGTCCTTTTGACAGAAAACGGTTTAAATATGTTGCCAAGATATAAAAAACAAAAAAAGTATTTTGGGTAAAAACATTGACAAGTGCCGTCCTTTTAGTATTTAGACATTCAACTATATTTGTACCAAAAAAACTGTTTTTTAACCCTCCATTAATTGGTAAACCCTTGGCATCATGTCACCTGATGGTAAGTGATGATGATGCCGAAGATGGAAGTGGGCTTATCAAGATTCCCCAACGCAATGGAGGAACTGGCTGTCTTCATGCTCGGACACATCAATGCTGTTAACATTGATGTTTGTCGGCAAGACTTATGTAGATAATATGCTGGTAGCTAACCAGGCGGGCTCCGAAAATGCCCTACCAAACCCGAGCCCTACAAAGTTGGACCCTGACGGGAATCGAAACCGCGAACTCCTGATGTGAAGCGAGCGAACTGGCCACTAGACCACGGAGGCGGTTTAAAGGTGTCCGTTGCAACGTTAAAGAAGTACAAACGGGTAAGTAATAGAATCTATAAACACAAAAGATATATCATTTAGAAGATATACAAACCAAACATATAATTTTCTTAAATATAACGATTGTCAGATATAATAAACTCTAGATATAATTTTAAAAAGAATAATTTCATAAGATATAATAAACGCTGCATATAATAAACGTACAATATAACAATCGTATGATATAATACTCATTCAACCTACTATTGATAACATATAACATATACTAGATATAAATTTAAAAGATATAACAATGGAGAGGACGATACTAAACGCCTCTTAATAAGAGCAATTCAAATTGAAAGATTTCGATATAATGAGCAATATAAAAGAATTGAAAATATATTTAAACGTAAATCGGAATATACAGAATGCGAGTTTTTAAGAGCTTTGGCCTCAAAAACTCAAAATGCTTTTTTATTTAAGTAGATGCTTTACACATGCTTTTAAATCGTCAGTTTTTTCTTACCACGCGGGACTTGTACACTCAGTGTTTCAGGAAGTGTAAAATGTTGTTTTCATGTTAATATTACAAAAGTAATGTGAAGTCTTTATATATTGTTGTCTTTATGTCTTTATATAAATATATTTTGTATACTAAATAAAAACACAAGATGCAAGTAAGCAAGCATGCAAGAAAGAATGCAAGCAAGCATGCAAGCAAGCAAGCAAGCAAGCAAGCATGCAAGCAAGCAAGCAAGCATGAAGGCAGGCAAGCAAGCAATCGATCTGTGGTTATTTTATCAATCAAACTTAACACGGCGACTGTGAGGGGAGGCGAGCAAGCTCGCCTCCACATCACAGTCTCCGAACCTAAATCATCCGAGTCGGGGTGCTCCGAATTCCCGAGCTCGCTTCGCTCGCTCCCGCATCCTATTTAGAATGCGTGAGAATTTTGTACGTATTCTGAATAATAGAATTTTTATAAGCAAAAAATCCAGTAGAAAATAAAACCTTGGTAATTTATTTGCTCACTCGAAACATTATATCTAAAGTTTATTATATATTATGAGCATTATATCTCGATAATGTTATACAATAATAATGAAATATATTATAAATGTTATATCAAACGATTTTATATAGTGTGATCGTTAGAGCTTATAATTGTTATATTCAACAAAATTATATCATTTGTTGGTATATCTCATCATAATTATAGCATTTGAGCGTTATTCAAATGAAATTATATCTCCCGTTTTTATATAAAATGAGACGCACCCAGTACGAACACATTTTAGTTTCTCCCATATTCAAGTAGGTTAGCATCCTAGGTCCTAGGAACGGGAACCATGCATATTTCCGGAATAAAAAGTAGCCTATGTCTTAATCCAGTACTTGATCTATCTACCTGCCAAATTTCATCCCAATTCGTTCAGTAATCTCGACGTGAAAACGGAACAAGTAAACAAACATTCACACTTTCGTATTTATAATATTATAGTGAGATACAGAGAGATATTTTATATGTGTCGTAGTTTTGTCTCGACACTCGATCAGCAGGGTTGTGTTGTCGGGTACCGTTCCTCATTTCAAACACAATGACAAAGCTTACTTGCAGCCTTTTAAGACTTAGACTTGGTCTCCTACTTACTTTGTCACTCTCCATAATCCGGCCCTAGCAGGCACCATATAGGTACCTATTAGAAAGAGGCTTGTATTTAAACGCCTTAGGTTTAAAATTAGGGTAATATAATAAGGGTATAATTAGGGTAATATTTTTTTGATGAGCGTTTTAAACTTACTATACACAATCATATCCTGTATTTTCTTTGCTTCGTTGTAGTTCACAGACACTTCGCATTCGTATGAACCGGAGTGCTTGGGCAGCAAATCTTTCAGCAGTAACGTATCGTTGTCCTTTATTTCTGTAAAGAACAGAATTAATTTATATCACCATTTATAATTTGATTTCATACATAACAACGTCTTGGCTATTTATGGACCAAGCACTTTCGTTCTTCCTAATATAATTTTAAATGGTCACTTTTTAATACAGGCCTCTAACTGTGCCTTCAAACGCGTTCTCTGTCTTTCTACGAACTTCACTAGATTACTTACTCCGTCTGCCCCCAGTCGAAGTTACAATCTTTTTCCTACATCTTTAAACGTTTTGCAAGATGCGACTGACCGATAGCTTACCTATATTGGTGAAATGCCTGTGCCACGGGCGCTGGCCCTGTATACGCTGATAGATGTGCTGGCGGCCGTCTGCGCCGGCGCCCAGCGGCTTCCACCACCACTTGACGTAGTAGTCCGCGCGCGCCTCGGCCGCGTCCAGCTGGTACTGGCACTGCAGCTCCGCGCTCTCGCCCATCTTTATCGAGCTCGGCACCGCGAACTCACTTATCGTTACTTGAAGACTCGCTATAAATAAAATGTTACCAAGAATAGTCAAAGTAATTAATGATCGTAACCAATGTAATAAATTATTTAAACGATTTAAAGCCAGACTACATTTTTTGGGTTCGCTAGTCCCTGAAGTGAATCATAAGGTCTGTTTGCTCGTCGACCCGTGTCGTGGACATGAGCACATCTAGGGCACTCCATATATAAAAATATCGCATTATTATTACCTACTACATATGTATAGTTGTCGTGTCTGCCTGGAGTATGAATCCATATAATTACATAATAATTTTTGATTGGGCTCCTTTGGAAAACTGAAAGTTACTACAAATAACAATTTCATAGACATTTCTTATCAGCTTTGAATAAAACTAAATATACTCATCAAAAGACTAGGCAACACTTATTTAATATCGTTATTATTAGTTATTGTATATTATTTTAATTTGATTAGTTACATTGATTTGAATAAAATAAGTAACATATGCCAAATTCCAGCATATGCTGAGCTGGGGCTCTGTGGTTGCAGTCTCTCTACACCTCATAATTGTTTAACACATTAACATTTAAAAGTTAATTAATAGTATTGAAATTAAGTACGTGTTGTTTTTTTTTGTTTATTAGGATAATTTTTGCTCAATCTGTCGGTAAGCGATGAGGTGTTTATTTATTATTATTAGCCCTCATTTATTTTCTACTCTTTCATATCGCACTGTACATCACTACCATATTTTTTGTAACAAAGATATTAAAATAAAATTTAGGTATTCAATTTTAGCCTTATTTTTTGTGGTATGAAACCGCATGAGTTTAGATACCGCAGCGATACCAGATAACGCTGTAACTTGGCATTTTTATGATAAAAACACACTTTTATCCAATGCTACCTCGATCATTGACAGAAATATATTGATTGAGAGATGAAAATTTAAAAAAAAAAAATATTTCTGTTTTAGGGCATCCTTGCGGCCATTGGCTAATGCTCTGTATTACTAGGTGCAAGTCTGTGGTACCGATATTTACAGGGTATAAAAAGACCGCTGCCAAAAATGCAGGATGTTCTAATCTTGAAAGAGAACAACTTTGCTATGAAATTTATTCTGTATTTAAAAAATAAAAAAAATATTTTTCATACAAATTGATCGGCCAATCAGCCAAATTTTGTATAGAGACTGGAGTCCTCTCTTTTGAAATTCAGTATGGGTTCCTTGTGAAAAGATGAACAGCCAGTCTGTATAGGTACTGTGACATGATTGTCTATGACGCATGCTGTAACAGCGTCATACATAAGTAAAATACATAAGTACGTATTTTGAACCGATCTGCATAAAACGCACAAAAATATTTGATCATAAATTTTAATTTTGAATTCCTCGCTCTCCGCCTGGGGTATAACTTGGTGAGAGAGGTGTAGAGATATAAGGAGAGAGACCTGACCTGCATCATAATAAAGAAACGCAGACCACCTCTTTACAATAATTTAATATTTTTTCGATGTAATAAGTTTTATACTGCACCAAACCTTTATGAAAAAAAAACCGACCAAGTGCGAGTCGGATTCGTGCACCTAGGGTTCCGTATAAATTCATAATCACACATGTCTTGACCTCTATATTTTTTATATTTGAGTTGATTGAATGAAAGGTTTACGATTTATGGCGTATTAAAAAAAACTACTTACTAGATCTCGTTCAAACCAATTTTCGGTGGAAGTTTGCATGGTAAACTAAAAAAAATATATGTACATCATATATATTTTTTTGTTTTATCATTCTCTTATTTTAGAAGTTATAGGGAGAGGGGGGGACACATTTTACCACTTTGGAAGTGTCTCTCGCGCAAACTATTCGGTTTAGAATAAAAATTATATTAGAAACCTCAATATCATTTTTGAAGACCTGTCCATAGATACCCCACACGTATAGGTTTGATGAAAAAAAAATTTTGAGTTTCAGTTCTAAGTATGGGGAACCCCCAAAATTTATTGTTTTTTTTTCTATTTTTGTGTGAAAATCTTAATGCGGTTCACAGAATACATCTACTTACCGAGTTTCAACAGTATAGTTCTTATAGTTTCGGAAAAAAGTGGCTGTGACATACGGACGGACAGACAGACAGACATGACGAATCCATAAGGGTTCCGTTTTTTGCCATTTGGCTACGGAACCCTAAAAAGGCGGTTATGCATGGAGAAGATGAGTATTTTCTAAATATAGTGCCTTTCAAATTTTGTTTTAATGAGGAGGAAAAAAGGAAGAAGCCTTACTGTGCTTTCATACTAGGCTAAATAAAATAATTACGCCGTAGTATATTTGTGACGTGACTTCAATATATTTTCTGACTTATTAGTTTTTTCCGTAAACAACACTGCGTAAAGATAACTTTGTATCTGTATCTATCTACCATTGCATAGTAAAGGACAAGTATCTGTATCTATCTACCATTGCATAGTAGCCTTGGAACGAACATTTTTAGCCCTGTTTAGCTCTATTATACTTAGCTGTTTTAGGGTTCCGTAGTGAACAAGCAACCAATATAGTTTCGCCATATCAGTCTGTCTCACTGTCTGTCTGTCTGTCCGCGGCTTAGCTCAGAGACTATTAGTACTATCTATCTATCTATCTATCTATCAGCCGAAAGACGTCCACTGCTGGACAAAGGCCTCCCCCAAGGATTTCCACACCGACCGGTCCTGTGCGGCTCGCATCCAGCGGCTTCCTGCAACCTTTACCAGGTCGTCGGTCCACCGAGTCGGGGGCCTGCCCACACTGCGCCTTCCGGTGCGCGGTCGCCATTCGAGAACTTTACTGCCCCAACGGCCATCTGTTCTACGAGCTATGTGCCCTGCCCACTGCCACTTAAGTCTAGCGATTCTGAGAGCTATGTCGGTAACTTTAGTTCTCCTACGTATCTCCTCATTTCTGATTCGATCACGTAGGGAAACACCAAGCATAGCACGCTCCATCGCCCTTTGGGTGACTTTGAGCCTTCTTATAAGGCCCATAGTAAGCGACCATGTCTCGGATCCATATGTCATCACTGGCAACACACACTGGTCAAAGACTTTAGTCTTGAGACACTGCGGTATTTTGGACGTAAAGATATTGCGAAGCTTCCCGAACGCTGCCCAGCCGAGTTGGATTCGACGATTGATCTCTTTCTCGAAGTTGGACCTACCTAACTGGACTGTTTGTCCCAGGTATACATATTCGTCAACAACTTCGAGTGTAGAGTCTCCAACCTTCAGAGGAGTGGGTGTAACACGGACGTTTGACATGATTTTCGTCTTATCCATGTTCATTTTAAGACCCACTTGTTGGGAGACTCTACTAAGTCCTTCGAGCATTGCGCCTAGGTCTTCCAAGGTCTCAGCCATGATCACGATATCGTCAGCAAATCGAAGGTGAGTGATGTACTCGCCATTGATGTTAATGCCGAGTCCTCTCCAGTCCAGAAGCTTGAAAACGTCTTCCAGTGCAGCGGTGAACAGTTTCGGAGATATAACGTCTCCCTGTCTCACCCCACGCTGCAGCCGGATAGGTTTCGAATTCTGATCCTGGAGGTGGACCGACATGGTGGCGTTTTCATACAAGCACTTCAACACTTCGATGTATCGATAATCAATTTGGCACCGTTGGAGAGACTGCAACACAGCCCAGGTCTCGATCGAATCAAAGGCTTTCTCATAGTCCACAAACGCCAAGCATAGTGGCCGATTATACTCTTCGGTCTTCTGTATAATCTGCCGCAGCGTATGTATGTGGTCTATGGTACTGAAGCCTTTTCGGAAACCGGCTTGTTCGGGAGGCTGGAAGTCGTCAAACCTGCGTGCGAGACGATTCGTAATGACTCTCGAAAACAGCTTGTAGACATGGCTCAGGAGTGAGATGGGTCTGTAATTCTTCAGCAGAGACTTATCACCCTTCTTGAAGAAGAGCACCACCACACTCCTGTGCCATGCTGTAGGCGTTCGTCCCTCGAGCATGACGGAATTAAATAGCTTCTGAAGAGCTATAAGTACCGGTTCTCCACCTGCTTTCAGAAGCTCAGCCGTAATTCCATCATCACCCGGTGCCTTGTTGTTCTTAAGCTGTTTGAGAGCCATTCTAATCTCGCACAGGCTGACGTCTGGGATATCTTCGGTATAGTGTCGGGACAATCTGGCTCTCGGGTCTTCAGCCAGATTGCTGACAGGTAAGCGTGTAGTCATGTATAATTGTCCGTAGAATTTCTCAACCTCTTCCAACAGCTCGGGCTTGGACGACACGACTCTGCCATCCTCGGTCTTCAGCTTTGTCAGTTGGCTTTGACCAGCAGACAGATCCCTTGCGAATACTTTTGACCCTTTATTGCGCTCGATAGCCTCTTTAATACGGTTGGTATTAAATTGGCGTATATCACGGGTCAAGGACTTGGAGATCTGTCTGTTTAGTCGCCGATACTGACAAGCATCTTCAGAGGATTTCAGAATCAGGCTTCGTCTTTCCTCCATGAGCTTGCTGGTGAGGTCCGAGATACGAGATGTTCTTTTTAAACGGCCGGTTTTGAAGGCCTTATTCCCAGCCGTTTGGACAATTTCCATGAACCTGTCGTTATAATTGTCCACATTTTCGCATTCTCCTAGGCATTCGAAGCGGTTGTGCAACTCGAGTTGAAAGCTTTCGGGGTTTTGGAGTTGGATAGGCGCTGGTCGGAGCGTGGACTTCATCAGTCGACATCTTTCTAGCTTTGTTTTTAGATTCTATGTGCCTCTTACCATTCGGTGATCGCTTCCTGTCTTCAGCGAGTTGATCACAGAGACATCATTGAATATTTGCCTTTTTGTCGACAAGATGAAGTCAATCTCATTTTTTACTACGCCACTGGGATGCAGCCATGTCCACTTGCGCTGTTTTGGCTTTTTGAAGAAGGAGTTCATCATGAAGAGGCCCTCCTTCTCCATAAAGCCAGCCAGCAGCTGACCCCGCGCATTCCTCTCTCCGTATCCAAATTTCCCCACTCTCAGCTCGTTGTCCCTTCGTTTGCCTAGTTTCGCGTTGAAGTCCCCCATCACAACGGTGAAATGGGTCCTGGAGCTATGTATGGCTCTGGAGATATCCTCATACATAGCCTCCACCTCTTCGTCGGGGTGTTCCGCGGTCGGCGCATATACCTGTATGACCTTCAGCGAATACCGTTTGGTGATTCTGAGTATAAGGTACGCTACCCTCGTCGAAACACTCTCGACCTGGACCACGTTGTTGACTAGGGACTTGTGGACAATAAACCCGACACCACCCTGGGACAGTTGGTCGCCCTCCCGGAAATAGAGCAGGTTTCCGGACTTAAGGATCATGGTGTCCTCACCCTCTCTTCGGACTTCACATAATCCCACAATATCCCATCGTAACTTGCTCAATTCCTCCTCCAGTTCAGCGAGTCTTTCGTCCGTTCGCAGTGTGCGCGTGTTATAGGTTGCCAGGGCCAAAGGTTTTTGTTTTTGGTAGCCTGGCCTCTGCCGGAGATTCTTCGCACCCCATGCCCCGCCGTTACCGTGACCGCTACCGGAGTCAGGAATAGCGGGGCTGCCGGGGACTAGGGGCCGTTGTTTCGGGTTCCTAATCATATTTGGGGGGTAGTTGCCATAATCGCCACGCTTGGCATGCGGGTTGGCGATCGCAGTGAGGCGTGAGCCAAGATGGTACGCGGGAAAGACGCTGCTGCCCATCCTCCGGTTTATTACTACTGTACTATTAGTATTATTAGTACGGTACTATTAGTACTAGAGAGCTGTAATTTAGCACGGATATACATATTAATCACGCCGACAAGGTGGTAAAATAAAATAGTAAAAACAATTTTTTAGGGTACCTCCTCTACACATGAAGTGGGGGTGAATCTTTTTCTCGATTGTCTCATGGTCGTTGTGCAAAATATTGTGGGTTTGTGAAAATAATTTTTCGATTCAGGGATCCGTTGTCGAAATATTAAGCTTTAAAGTGCAAATTGTTGTTAAAGTCATCTGTCCCCTCCACCCCTGTCAGCTAAACAGTTGTTTCTAGAAAGGTGAAAAAAACCACGGCAGTAGTATATATAACGAAGTTAAAAGGAAAACTATCACAGCTAAGTAGGCTTTACAAGTTAACAAGTAGTAGTCGATCGATCCACTTATCAAATTTCGTACCTACTTCACAATTCCATTGAAAATTACTTTGATGAAGTTATACTACGGAACCATACACACATGACACGCACTTGACCGCTTTTAAAATTTTGGAGACAAACGCAGCTCTAGCTACGCAAATTCTTGTTGGATTTTATTTTTTATTCCTTTTTTCAAAATATTCTCGATAAAAATTGCACTTATTTGAAGTTGTTAATCTGAGAACCCGCGCCGGGGCCTAAATTTTGTGTGTAATCCTACTGAGATACAATTATGTCGAATAAACACGAAAGTGTACAAGATTCAACCATTAAAATAAGTTCATTGTTAGATGGCTCCCATTATTCACGACTTTATGTTCAATTGCCTCGCCGGTCCACCCACAACGCACGTAGTGATCATTGTATTGGATTAGTTGTGTACATGTAAAAAATGTTCTGCTATGGCTAGGACACAAGTGCGTGTGATCATGAACTTGAAATTATTACATCTTTGGTCACAAACAACTATCTGTATGCGCATTCGAGCAAGTAGGCTTCCGATGCCAATCCACCATCTCGTTAAGCAATTAAAGACAATAAAACAGGACCGAATGGGGAATACACACTATAAATAAAGTTATAGAAAATTAGGTCATATCCCAATGAATAAGCGACTATCTTGGGCAACCTTGAGGCGCTCTGGGAATGTTAAAAATACCGCAAGCGGTTAGTGGCGGCCAACGGATTAAACCGTAGCATATTTGTTCTATGCTCAGATTTGTTTGATTCAATCAATGTAATAGGGAAGTCGTGGATATCATATATGTGTTAGAAATTCCATAGTCATTTATCTTATATACTGTCTATATAAATGTATTATCACTAAAATAGAGAAGTTTATGCACTGAAACAAGATTTAAATGACAACATAAAATATTTTAGCTAAGGTTAAAGTTAATGATTTTCGGGAAGGCCGGTCGTTGGGCTACACTACACTACACCCTGTATTGTGTATGTATGCAGCGGAAATTAGAATTCTAGTCACGTGGGCAGACGTGCCAAACATATGTATTGCTATATAAACCACGCAAAGTTATGCGTGAATAAATAAATTCCAAATATTTTTATTAACTTTCGGTTCAGTCTTAGGCAAATTGAATGTTACTCGAATATTACCTATACGACGTAACCGAACACCCATGTAATTAATTAGCTATCTTTATTTGTTCAAGTGCTTTGCACTGAAGATTTAAGGTTAAACGTCAGTGCTCCCTTGTTGAAACATCTGTTGGGCGGCGTTAATTGGACTGTAACTTGGTCTCTCGATTTAAAAATTGTATAAATAACCCTAAACCATACTACGTAATACACCGAGCAGTAACAAGATCAATGTACGTTATAAACCAAAATAATGTTAATTAATGTATTTTACATTTATATACTAAAACAAAAAAACTATGAATTTATGAAACATTAAGAAAATATGAAACATTTAAAAATTAAGCTGCATTCATTGTTTTATTTTGTAAACATTTTTTAAAGATTGGTTTGTTACGTGTGTGTTTTTATTCTTATACTACTTAAGTAAAGACCCCACTACTCGTCACAATGATTGCTTCTCCTAATCTAATTTGTTATGCCAATTTATACTTGATTTTGTTTTCCCAACTGTTACCCATTTGGTGATATTTGGCGTATTATTGTAAAAAAAAATGAAAATTATCTGCTTTCTTAATTTCTCGATTAAAACAGAAGGTTTTACGTCTGTCCGACAGTTAGTTATACTAAAAATAAGCAGCAAAAAACCGAAAGTTACTAATACGAAAATAACGTTTTTTTTTTATAAATAAATCCATTGAAAATAATGCAAGGACAAAATTACAAATCAATGTGTGCAAAAAATAAGATACGAAATGACGATCTTACCTCCAACAAGACACAGGATGAGGCAGGAGACGCGAAACATCGCGGAGATGGAATCCTTGATCACAAACATTTCACGTTAGCTAGAGTGAAGTCACAGTAAACACATGCGCGTGCGACTCGCGCATCGACCGACGGAGAGTCGGAGACTGCAGCCGCCACCGGCCACCGCCTAACTTCAAAGGGAGTAAGCGATTTACGAGTGGACGGACAGCGTTTCCAGTAGCGCCGCCCGCCCTTCAAGCCGATGGCCTTGAGTCGGTGCGCGGATAATCGCGTCAAACTTTAATGGAGTATGTGATCACGTCATACCTCTGTTTATTTAGTTTCGACACGACCGTAGCTCGTAAATTCGTCTTGCCATATTTGAACCACCTGCACTAATGGTTTTTATAGTATGGTATATAGGTAAATAACTTGTGAAAAAGTTGTAACAAACAGTTGTGTAATGTGGAAACTAAAATAAAACTGGCGAATATAAATATAAAAATATATATTTAAGTAACATACCTACTGTAAATAAGATAATATATTTTGTTTACATTTGATTATCATTCTTCTTATAACACTTCAGCCGATCTAGACTTACTACTCCATATTGATGTGATTATTTGTTGCCAACCGTCCTACTCGTATTTTCCCAGGACATGTCTTACCTTTAGAGGAGTCCTGAGATATCCTAGATAGTTTTCTAGTAGCGTCAAGCGTTCTGACATATAAAAAAATAAATATCCAGGGACCATATGATTATTAGGCTCCACACTAGAATTCCTGTATTAAGGAAACCAGAAACTGATATATCCTAGTATTTACACTTTTAAATTCAAGTTTTCAACGTAACTTGTAACGGCAACCCTGATTAGAGCAATACAGTAAATAAAGGCTGAAGTTAACACCGGTTACCATTCCTTGCGTCCCGCGACGCGACAGGATAAAGCGACCGTCTCGCTCTAACGCCGAGCGAATGAGAAAGACGAGGAACATTTTCCACGCTGTGCGACGAACGGTCGCTGGCCATCGAGGCTCTAGAGCGCGAAGTGCCCCAGCAGGCGGTCGCTGAAGGTGATGCCGGCGAAGAGCGCGGGCAGCGAGGGGTGCGGCGCGGCGCGGGCGGGGTGCGCCTGGCGCGCGGCCGCCACGTGCGCGGCCGTGTCGCGCGCCGCCGCCCGCGGCAGGTCCCCGCGCAGCGCCAGCAGCCGCACCAGCTGCTCCTCGCCCGCGTCCGGGCACTTGTCCAGCAGCGCGTGCAGGTCCAGCGAGATCATCTCCACGTCCTGGCACCGCAGCACCTGCGCATGTGTTTTTTTTACCCACCTGGTGGTAAATGATGATGATGATTGGAAGCGGGCTTACCAAGATTCCTCAACGCAATAGGAAACTGGCTATCTTATCTCCACCCCGGAACACATTAATGCCATTGATTGCGCAACATAGATGTTTGGCGGCTAGACTTAGATAAGATGCTGGTAACTAGCCAGGCGGTCTCAGAATTTTTTTACCACCAACCGAACCGGATCCACGTCCCCTAGGAGCGTGACCGGGCGACGGACGCGGCGATACCAAGCGTTTCTAAGTGGGTGGTGTACGAAGCTATTTTGGAAAGTAAACCGCAAATGTATAAAGAAGCTAGCCGGTTGGTTGTCCATATGGAAAACAACAGATCTGATTTGCCATAATAAACCGCGGGGGTTGCGTTCCAGATGGTTGAAGCGATGAGAAAAGATACTATTCAAATATCACTCTTAACTCTTAACTTAATTAAGCCCATAATAATTCCGACGGCGACGACGTCTATTAAATACTTCATAAAACAATTTTAATCGACTGATCAATAATTATTAAAACTAAGTAAAGTAATTACGTATAATATTTTTTATGCTCCAACTATTTATACTCCGAATTAACGTTCAAAACTTCATTTGAATATTAATACTCGGTGATAGATAAATCTAAAGATGCTTGGGAATAAAAATGAAGGTCATTCGCGTAGAGATGGTAAGAAAAATAAATATGAAGTGAAATTGAATGAAAAGAGCAAACAGGAGATAGTACACCGCATCGGCACTGGTGGGACACCAAAATGAGCAAGTATCCGCGCAATACGTCCGCGTTGCCGACGCCCTCGCAGGTAGGGGATCGTCCATTAATCACGTGAGACTCAGAAGGGGGAGAGGGGGTTTAGAAAAAAATCACGAAATATCACAAAGGGGGAGGGGGGTGTAGTGAGATATCACGTGTATTTATTGTTTCGTAAACGCGCGATTTCTAGAGTAAATTCTAAGCGTCGGACTGTTGTTGTTACCTTGTCTTTAACTCATCCCAAGGTTCGAAATGGTTTCAAGCAGTCTGAAACAACCTGCAACCTGTCTGGACATTTTTATCACGGTGCTTAATTTTCCAAAATTAAATTACATCATACCTATATTTAAAGATAACATTTTGTACCAAAAAAATGCACGTGATTTTGGGTAGGGGGTGGGGGTAGTCTAAAACCTCACCACGTATCACCAGGGGGGGGTATTAATTATGGTAAATTATGGTATGGTATATATAAATTATGGTATGGGGTATGGTATAAATTATAATCAACAGTGTTAAATGCGTTTGTTAAAGTCCAGGAACGTTAAAAATGTGAATCGCTGATTATCCATACAAGATCTAATGTCATCGGAGATTTTATTAAGTTCAATACTCGTACTATGGCCAGAGACGGAAACCGGATAGGAATGAGTTAAAAACATTATTTGAGACCAGGAATTGACTTAGTTGGCTATGGTTAAGTCACTTGAGGGCTTAGAAAGTAACGGTAGAATAAAGATAGGAAGGTAATGAGATAGAACCTGAGGGGTAAGACTTTTCAGGCATAGGTTTATAATTTATGTTTATAATGTAGCTTTTTAAATATTGGGGAAAGGGATTTATTTTTTATTAAGAATATTGGTAATGATAAGAAAATTATATCAATCAGATAATGCTTACGCTTACGAAGTGATTTCGCGAACGATCTATAGTAAAATTGTATGGTCCTTTATAAATCTAGCATAACTATAGGTAATGAATTTTGCCAAGTGACTTCGCTGCTACAGACAATTTAACACAGACTGTCAGTCAGTATGAAAATATCAATATTTTCAAGAAGCTTACCTCCGCTAGCGTGCTGATCACTTCAAACGGCCAATCGACATTGACGCCCTCTGGTGCGATCCGCCGGAAGAAAGACCTTATTTGGTTAGCTTCCTTCACTATCTTGGTGGCGGCCAGTTGAGCCTCCTCCACAGTTTTGAAAGTCACTTTCTTTGAAAGCATTGCTCGTATATATTTCGTATACACTAAATTCTGAGCTTCGTTTATTACATATTCGAAGTTTTTCTCCCTCAAGTGGTTATAGTCTTGAAAGTAATCTTCGAGGGTGACGCATATAGTATCGACTGGTATACTCGATGAAAGCCATTTCGGTGTGAACAAGTCATCGAAGTGAACTTCCAAATCTAGGAATGCTTCTTCAAGTAGGAATTTTGCAGCCTCATCTCTCAAATTCTAGGACAAAACACAAAATAAAGTTAGTGATTAGTCTACTTGATGGCACGCGGTCGAATACAAATAATACATAAATATATTTTCACCTCTCCTGCACGAAAAGGGTGCCTTTGGTCCCTAAAAACTCGCAGGAAAAGCCGCTTTTACTGCGAGCGTGAGAAAAAGTGATTTGAATTTCGAACACCACCTTTTGCGAGGCGTTGAAAAAATATGGGTGATTATTCGTTCAGAAACTCATTTTGGTCTAGCGATTAAACTCATAGGCAAAAAAAATTATGTTATTTAATAAAATTTAAGTTTATAAAGTGTGCTTTTGCATTTTTAAAGACGTAATATTTAAGATAAATATGTACTAGAAAACATTAATATCGCTTACTTAAAAATATTATGTTTGGTAAAATAAAATTAATAAATTAATAAAAATGTCAAGCAGCGCAGTTTCCGAACTCAACCTCTAAAGTAAAAACATTATAATAAAAAACTATATTGTCTCCAAAGAGAATTTAATCAACTACGTTTTTACTTTTCCCCTTGGCGAGGTGAAAAGTTGTATGTTTCACATGAGAGCAAGTTATTTATATGCATTTTATATGTCTCGTGCATTTAAATCACTCACTGTGCTCAGTAGTCTATATTAGACTAATTCGCTAGTTCGTGATTTAAAGTCAGCACTCGTAACAAAAAATAACTTTGCTCACTTGTTGAACAAATAACTACTAAATAAATATACCTACAGGTGTAGGTATCAAATAGTATGGTCCAGTTTTGGTGTTAAAATATATGCATTTTGATTCCAAAGATGCTATATACAAGGTGCGAAATTGAAAGCTAAAGCAGGCCATACACCCTCCAGTGTAACACGTGTGGGACAAGCTCAGGTCGAGAAGTAATCCGTATGGTCCACAGGTACGTAAAAATGTTTTTCGATTTTGCTCCGGTTGCGTGAACAGGTAAATATAACTGCACAGGTCTAATCACAAACACGCTTCGGTCTACCTGTACAAGTGAACTTGCGCAGGCAGACCTGCCGGGCACACCGGAGCGTGTGCGACCTGCTTAAGAAGGATTTGCGCTGGTCGCTGTAGCGCACGTGACACTCGACGGTCGCGGCACTGAGTGGCGCCGAGTGGCCCTGAGTGGCGTTGAATGGCACTGACCTGGAAGGTGGCGAGCATGGCGTCGAAGCGGGCCTCGGCGGGCGGATGGTGGCGCGCGGGCGGCCAGTGGCGCGCCTGCGTGGCCTGCGCCAGCCGCGCCAGCTGCTCGCTGTTGTTCACGATCGTGATCATGTGGTGCGTGAAGTACGCCATGCGCGACCGGTCCGCGAAGAACGAGTTCTGACGGCACAGACCACTTGATGAGTCATGCGTTAACAACCCATATCGTCCCCACTGTTGAGGCACGGGTCTCTTGCCATACATCGGGAAGGTGAGGCTATACTCCTCACTATAAGGCCTCCGACATGGATCAACGACTGCCATCTATTGATGGTAACCGGCACCAATGGCTTTACGTGTCTTGCGAAACACGGAAACGGTTGAGATAAATGCCACTAACGGTCAAACCCATCTAGGTAATGACCGTGTCTGTAATCAGTTAACTTGCGTGATCGAAGCGACCACGCAAGCTGCACTGAGCCACGACTGCTTCCTCACTCTGTCACTATTAACACATGAATTTTAATCCCAGACAAAATAGGCACACACAATCTGTAGGGGTTGGACCCTACACTTAGAAGATGCTGTGATATTGCTAAAGGTACGGCGACTCCGAAGAGTGATAAATAAAACCGACCAGATTGAGTGCTAAAAATAGACTAATTTTATTACTTATTTTCACCTACTGTACAAAGTGCAATGACTCGTACACAATCATTTATAATAAGTGGGTGGTAATAAAAGTAGTAGTAGTAGTGGTGGTCTAAAATACAATGACGAAATTGAGGCGTTTTATTGTTTATACTCATTCTTACTGTTTAAACTAAAGATACTTCAAGGATAGAAGCTCATGGTGATCTGACATGATATCGGAATCGATTCAGGCCGGTTGATTCCAACTCCTTTAGGTGAAAAAACTCATTTTGGTGGTAAAAAGACACGCCTATATCTTACTAGTCACGGCGGAAAGAACAACAGAGCTTTGTTTGGTTTAAACAGGGTGTACCGCTAACAAATTTGGTTGGATTGGGTTTATAATAATGTGACTAGATTTCTTACATTTCATCAGAAAGTCATAGTTACTTTTATAAAATATTGCTAAATACAGAACTCACCTTAAACTGCAAAACGCTTTCTCTATACATATTCCCATATCTCGTTACTTGATCAATACTTAGCAACAATGCCTTGAATGTAATGTCCTTACTTATAGTTTCAGTGACCTGCAGAAGAAAATATTTATTGCATGAACTAGTAATTAAAATTTATTGTAAACTACGGATGTATTTTTACCCATATTTAAAAGATTTTTATATTTTATCAAGCATTCAGGTGCGGTGCGGTGTAATGGCAAACATTTCGAGTAGCTGTCTATTTTCATATGTTTTTAGGTAGCAAATATGATAAATTGATAATACAGAGAGCGAACGTAGGTCGCACAGTTTTTCCTGAAGAAGGGGGAGGCAGTCTGCATCGAGCCGTCCACTCGATCTAAGATCGCGTCCAGTGGACGATCACATGTCGTCACGATCCCAAGCAATGAGGGGATAATGAAGAAGATGAGAGTGGGCGGTCACCTGCAGGTTTTGGTCGATCATCTGGAAGATGATGACGGGCGCGTGCGTGTGGTAGGCGCTGGAGTGCGGCTCCACCTCGGGCGCGCGCGCCGCCCGCCACTCCGCGCGCTCCGCCTCCAGCGTCTTCTCCATCCACTCCTTGTAGTTCGACTCCATTTTCTGTTCGATCCGGAAAAGTGAGTTCTCTGACACTATATGACATCTATAGGTAATTGCATATGTATTGGTATATTCATTGAAATCTTTAATTCGTTTTTGAAACACTATGACGTTACATGCCAATAGTGGAAACAATTATAGACCTAATTTAAAACAAATTTAATGTTTTTATTGACAGACCATAAAAAAATATTTAGATTGTATAGGTTCCATCCATGGGGCAAACGTCTATTTAACATTTTTCTATCCTTATTTTTTACTCTTTGTTTGTATATCTGCCATAAAAAATACAACCAATTTTAGATAAGACAGACAGACAGACAAACAGACGCACATACAGACAGAGACAGATTAACATGTTTTTGATAACATACAAATTGTCAAAATTCTTTAAATTTAAATACAAATATAATAGTAACCTGTAAATATTCATCCTCCAGTTTCTGCATGCTTTCGTCACTTAGCAAGGGCGGCAGTTTGGACACGTCGATGTTCAACTCCGGGTTGCCCATCAGCTCCTGGCCAGGGTACGTGTTCAGTACCCAGGACAGAAGCGTCACGTACTCGTTACCTTCGAGACCATTCTGCACTATGTCTTGGAGCTACAACAAAAGATAATAATGTCAGAGACAAGAATAAGTAATGAGAAGTCTTCCTTACTAAGTCGCAATAAGGCTAATGGAGTCAGATGCTCATGTTTACTTTTTGAAGAACTTATATGCCTATATCTGATTTTAGTTCTCTGTTCATTTTGCACTTTGTTGAATGAAAATTTTAATATTCTCTTAAACTAAGAGTATTTTATTACTTTTTTAAACAAGAATATTAATTATCTTCACATTTCAAGAGATTTGTTTTCTGTTATCAAAAATAGAAAGCTTCAACATAAATATTGTATGAAACAGTCATATTTATAGTTCGATACAGTTGACACTCATATAAGAAAATACTAGCCGGGAGACCGAGCGTCGCTCGTTCAATCGGAGTTTTTATAAACTAAGATAACTTGTTAAGTAGTACATATATAAGATATATTTTCTATGAACATTTTGCAGGGTGTTCTTTTAGTCGGTAGTGGGTAGTGGCCTTCTAAGAGACGAAAGGACAAGCAATATTTGTTGTAAAAATATCTACTTATCATATTTTTTTTACAATTTGATTCTATTGAAAAAAATACATGCAAATTATCCTTTTTTTTTGATAAAAAAAGAAAACAGAAAAATATTCAATGATACGTAATATTAGAAAGTTGTTCATCATTTATTATGATATGTATTATCACAGATTTTATAATACTAACGTACAGATACCTCATGTGATACAACGAAATGCGACTGCCGTAACTCGGGCTATTCTTCGGGCTATTTTTTTCAATCATTGAGAACTACCGCTACTAGCGACATCTAGGGCGCGGGCTATAAATGAAGACATTCTGGTTGCTTACCTGTACCTTCATTTGCTTTTGTTGTTTTTTTTTTTTGCACATAATCTACTAGTATTATATTATCTGTGATATTACTAAATAAAAATACATAATTTGAAATATGAAAAACAAAACGTAAACCACCTATTACGTTTTTCAATCGTATTGTATCAGCGCCATCTATCAATTCACGCTATAAACTGGTACTCAATTAGTACGTGTCATTCCTCAACTCTGAATCGCCGTCATCAGATAATTTGTAGTAATTGATAATAAAGTGCATTATCGGCCTTTGTCATACTTTTTTGGTTATTACAATAATCAAAACTCTAATTTTTAGCAACTTAATGGGTTTTTTCTTCGTTTTGCATGAACTTCGATTACAAATCGATACTTATCGTGCCATCTATTGACATTTTAATGAACTAAGGTTTTCGTTGTATGCAATGAGACCCCGTGGTATTAGTTAGTAACATCAATCAGTTTAGGCGACTTTTTACGAGATTTTCCTATTGCAAATGTTATCAGCGCCATCTAGTTGAGTTTAGTGAAAGCCATCGAAATTTCCCTATTGTCAAACAAGGGGCAGGGCGGCACAATCATCAGGTATGTAATTCACTTGTATGGCGAAAGATGGCGCTATTTGTTTCTAAAATATAGAGGTTAAAATGTATATTTTTTTTATCACTCTTAAGTCTTTTTATTTATTTACATAATATTTACATAAGTTCAACAAAATATAAAATAAAAAGACAAAACTATAAAGCCTCATGGGTGGGATTCGAATCCGGACCTAAAAGCAGCAAAATGTAAGTGGCTCGCACCAAAACCGCTAGCTAGTCTACCAAAGTACTTACAAGCGATGGTTAAATTAAGCATTATATGCGTTCTCCTTTTATGTAATTTCGCTCATATCTCCCTTAAATGACTTTTTTCGAAGATAATTCCCTCATAGATCGATTTCTGGTGATTTTTAACCCCTAATCCTAGATTTTCGTCAAAACGTTTCAAGCCGTTTTCGAAATCGTCGGGACACTTAACTCGTTTAATAGTATAGGATGTATGTCTTATTTTAATAAATTATGAAATAATGGAGGAGAATTGCATATTCTTACTGTACACTTAGAACATGTAATCCCCAGGCAAACACATACCTTTTCCATTGCATCAACACAACTAAAAAATATTAAAATATAGGTTATAACTAAAAAATGACAATCAACATACACTAGCAGACAGGCAGGTGTGGTACATGTCGACGTATTTGTTGACGATGTCGTAGTGCGGCGGGAAGCAGGGCACGCAGAGCGTGGTGACCACGCGCAGGTCCTCCAGCACCAGCTGCCGCGTCAGCTCCAGGTGCCGGACGAGCCACAGCTTGTTGTCCGCGCGCTCGTCCACGCGAGTGCCCTCGACGCGCTGCGCCACCGCGCTCTCTAGCACCTCGAATGCTTTCGCGCGCCAGTTCTTCGGGCGGCCAGGCGGCATGAAACCTGATTGTGACTGTTGCTAAAATAATTTAGAATTCAGCGATTAGTGACCTTGTTGAGCATAAAATATTTTTATTAATGAAAAAAGTTAAAATATCTTTAACTATCTGTCTAAAAAAAAAGGAACAGTGAATATCTTTACCTGTAAAGCCATTTGATCTCTCTTTTCCTCCCTCTCAATAATCCTCAGAGCTGTAACGATCACGGTTGGCTCCTTGCGCACTGTATTCAAAGTTCTAGCCAAAATTAGCTTAATTTGCTTTTCAAGGAGGTTGGAGACCATTTCAACGTCTTCAAAGTATGCTTTCAACATGATTTTGTCGTGGGAGGATTGGTTTGGCAATCTATGTAGTTCATACAGTAAATCGTCTCTAGAGTTTTCAAGATCATTTAAACACTGCAACATCCAAAAAATACAACCAGTTAATGTACGGCAACGGCAGTTATTTTTCTGCAATCATGTGACTTTTTCGACAAAGGGAGGCACCACTGTCAACCCAGTTCTTCCGTAGAGTCCAGCAACCCCTAAGGTCACTAACAACATCTTGAATCAGTTGAACCTTAAGACCCAGTTATCGATATGAACATTTTAGAATGTAATCAGTAAACAAAACTAACTCTTTATAACAAAGCCAGATGTAAACCAGGTTTCACCAATGTACCTGATGGGCATGCAGAAGTTTTCCCTCGCCAATCCACTGCTTAGTCTTGGCGACACTTTCGGGCACAGTGAAGATGTGCTTGAGGCTGTCCATGGCGGTGACATACTGCGAGTGCCGCGAATCCTCCTCACGCACGGCCTGCAGCGACGCCACCAGAGGCGGCACCCCACGCAGTAGCTCTTCCAACTCATCCATCCTACGTTAGATACACATATTTTAATTTATTTATAACTACGGCAACCATGTAATTTTCCTGAATAAAGAGTAGCCTATGTGTTGATCCAAACGCTGGGCCGATGATCCAAACGCTGGGCCGATGAGATCAAGGCAATCGCAGGCGGTCTATGGACTAGGACAGCGGGGAATAGGACCAGGTGGAGACAGTTGGGAGAGGCCTTTGCCAAAGGGCAAACAGAACATAATGAAGATGTATTAGGTTAAGTAAAAAAAAAAAAAAAAGAAACTGTAAAATTTCTGAATAAAGGCTATTATTATTATTATTATGTGTTGATCCAATACTTGATCTATCTACCTACCAAATTTCATCCAAAGTTCAGTACTTGCAATGTGAAAGTGGAACAAATAAACAAACAACCATATTTTAACATTTCTTATTACAAGTGAGAACTTACAGGTTATCTCTATATGCAGTACTGTACTAACACTAAAAAATAACTAAAAATGACTTAAATGTGAATTAGATCAATTAGTTTTCATGTAACAAAGTTCTTTATAGGAACATACATTATAGGAACTCAGAACTTAGTTCATAGCTTTCATGTATAATGTACGGTACGTCCTGTCACGGTCGCCACAAAATGTGATGGATGTGTGAGAAAAACTGTTGAACTGACGTAATTATTTATATCTGTTTCTGAGGAACAGAAACAAGAAACTAATCCATCACAATAATTATTATTACCCTAGTTTCATTATACCTATTACTGCAAATGCAGTAGTGTCTCATACATACAGTTACTCATAGAGCTACCAGGGTCAAATTCTCAATCAAAACTCATGTACGTAGTTGAGTTGCATGTAAGAACAAAAATATGTTAAACAAATGAAGATTCTATAATTATTCACTGACTTGGAGCTAATAGTTGTAACATCGTCAAGGCATTCTTGCAATTGCTTCAGGCCAACACTGACTCCATCCAACTTCCCTTGCACAGCTGACTTAAGCTGGGCTTCAATGGATGCCTTCTTGTGAGTTATCCTCCTCTTGTATTGCTCCACCTGAGGGGCACAAAAAGTATTGTTTCAAAAAAGTTATTAGTACCCAAAGACCTTCTCTGCGCCGTTATCTTTACACCCACCAGAAAAGCATAAAGCAGCAGACTCTTGTCATCATGTGAAAGACGTCCACTGTTGCACAAAGGCCTCCTCCAAAGTTTTCCACACCGAGCGGTCAAGTGCTGTCCGCAACCTTCACCAGGTCATCGGTCCATCGAGTGGGACGTTCTTGTGTTTCAAATAAAAAAAATATGGGTCAGAGTGTATTTACCTTTTCCAATTGTCCAGGTCTTTGCATCATATTCATGACCATTTTTTCAGCGGCCGTTTTAGCTTCTTCTTCGATTTCATCCATAGTACTCATTGCAGGGCTTCGCTCTGATTATCTTTCAACCAATACGTTTAAAACAAAGAATACTATACACCTCTCACGAGGCAGTTTAAAACAAGTAAAAATAAGAAGAGAGTTTTTTTTTTGTTTGGTTCTTTCCTGCTTTTGCAAGGAAAAGGCAAAGGCTTCTCTGGCCATAAAGCCTACTACGTCTCTTTCATTTCTCCGAGTTAAATTCTACCTCACCCTACCTTGGTTTTGGAACGACTTCTAAAACGTAGTGTTATCAAAGAGGTTTATATACAAGAGCCGCAATCAGCTATTACGCTTCCATGACAACGTGGAGTAAAGTAACAAAAACTAGGACGTAGCTTTGAAACATGAACTTAAGTGAAAGTGACACTATATTTGTCTCACTCTTACTAAGCGAATCTATACAACTAAACGTCAAGTAAGAAAAAGAGGGCGATATGTTTTCAATGACACTTGAATAATGTTGCCAGTAGTAGTATCATATTCCCCCAATGAATGAATGAACGAATGAATGATAGATCGATATTTTTGTAACTGTAATGTAACACCGAGTGGATGATATCGTATTATCTAATTACTAGTAATAATTTAAAAGCAAAAGTGAATAGGCGTTATGAAGCTTACAAAGGTTTTTAAATTAATAGAAACTTTTTATTCAGTTTTCTGTTTATTCAGTCAGAGTGTAATAAAATGTTAGTGATGAAACAATAAGAATTAATTGTAATTGGCAATTATTGGCATTTTAACAATTAATTGTAATGAGAGGTTTTTAAGAAAAAAAAGTTGCCGAATCTCTTCAATAGGTGGCGTTGATGGAAAGTTAGGTATTAAATTAAACAGCTGGCAACCCGTACTCGGCCTATATTTCCATGGGAACTTTGTATGGAGTACACAATTTTTTTACAAAGATGTGGGACAAAAGTTTTTCAGTTTGATAAATATTATAGAATCTCTAAATCGCCCCTCAAAAGTACCTAGTTCTAATTTTCTTAATACTCTGTATAAGGCTGCCGACCATTTTAATGGTATTAATATGTGCGTGTTGTATTTAATAATCTTCTTTAAATGTCCAATAAAGAATTGTAATTACCTAGAAAAAGAATTACGTACAAACATGAAATCTCATAATTATTTATGACATTAACGCTCGACTTCGGTGCAGCGCCATCTATTGTCACTGTTGAAAATCACTAAATTGCTTGAAAATGAAAATTTTTTACGTTTATTACGTTTTATTGTACCTTATTATTGTTACGTTTACTGAAATGATTTAACAATTACTATTTCAACTTTTTAGTCAAATACTTGTTAGTAAAACATTCAGATGTGACTTCCGAAAGACTTTTCTCAATAGCAGGATTAATAAAAACTGAAAAACGAAAGAAAACCTAAAGAGCTGTTTTTTAATTTTTAATGTTAAACGACATAAATCATATAACTTTTAGGTTTGACGGGTCATTTTGTGTCGTGTTTGAGAACTCGTACTTTAATTTTTAATTGATAGTCTTTGAAAAATCCAGGAACTTTTATTAAAATTATCAGAACTCACTCGTAAATATTATCAGAACCAATTTTAAATTCAATTATTAGGTTGTTCCAAAATAAAACACTGAATATGGCTATTTCACAAAAAAGGACTCTCTTACTAGGGCATGGCGGTATTGCCTTTTTTGCAAAACCGGTATTTATTTCGGTATTTCTGTTTTTAATACCGAAATACCGGGTTTCGGTATTTTTTGGTATTGGTTAATGTTTGTTTAAATGTGGAGAATTTCAATGACAGGTACGTGGAAATTGTCCAAACAGCTGGGAATAAGGCTTTTAAAACCAGCCGTTCAAAAAGAACATCTCGAATCTCAGACCTCACCAGCGAGCTAATGGCGCAAAGACGGAACCTGATTATGAAATCCTCTGACGTCAGTATCGGTGACTAAACAGACAAAACTCTAATATTTGGCTCGCGATACACGCCAATTTAATACTTCTTATATTAAAAAGGCTATCGAGCGCAATAAAGGGCCAAAAGTGTTCGCAAGAGACCTGTCTGTTGGTCAAAGCCAACTGACATTATACCGAAGATATCCCAGACGTCAGCGTGTGCGAGAGTAGAATGGCTCTCAAACAGCTTAAGAACAACAAGACACCGGGCGATGATGGAATTACGGCTGAGCTTCTGAAAGCAGGTGGAGATACGGCGTTTTTGTGTGTGTATCTTATATTTGAGTACAATAAACTTATAAATAAATAAACCAGTAAGTACTTATAGCTCTTCAGAGGCTGTTTAATTCCGTCATGCTCGAGGGATGAACGCCTACAGCATGCAGTATGGCACAGGAGTGTGGTGGTGCTCTTCTTCAAAAAGGGTGATAAGTAAGACTCTGCTGAAAAACTAACGCTAAACACTTCTGAGCAATGTCTACAAGCTGTTTTCGAGAGTCATTACGAATCATCTCGCTGGTAGGTTTGATGACTTCCAGCTACCCGAACAAGCCGGATCCGGAAAAGGCTTCAGTACCATAGACATGTGGTCCATATAGATCATTCCAATCATAAAAAAAGCCAAAGGTAAACAAACTTACTACGGAAATGACACATGTCAATGTCAGATGCATACTATCTTTGTTTACCTTTTGCTTTTTTTATTGAAATGAACTATACATACGCTGCGGCAGATTAAACAGAAGAACAAAGAGTATAATCGGTCACTGTGCTTAGCGTTTGTGGACTATGAGAAAGCCTTTGATTCGATCGAGACCTAAGCTGTGCTACTTTCTCTCTAACGGTGCCAAATCGACGGTCGATATATCGAAGTGCTTGTATGAGAACGCCACCATGTGGGTCCGCCTCCAGGATTAGAATTCGAAACCTATCCGGCTGCATCGTGAAGTGAGAGGTGGGCAGCTCCGAAACTGTTCAACGCTGCCCTGGAAGACGTTTTCAAGCTTCTGGACTGGAGAGGACTCGGCTTTAACATCAACGGCGAGTACATCACTCACCATCGATTCGCTGACGATATCGTCATGGCTGAGATCTTGGGGGACTAAGGTGCATTGCTCGATGGATTCGGTAGAGCCTTCCAACAAGTGGGTCTTAAAATGAACATGGATAAGACGAAAATTATGTCAAATGTCCGTGTTACACCCACTCCTCTAAAGTTTGGAGAAACTGCACTCGAAGTTGTTGACGAATATTTATACCTAAGACGAACAGTCCAGATAGGAAGGTCCAACTTCAAGAAAGACATCAATCATTGAATCCAACTCGTCTGGGTAGCATCGTTCGGGAAGCTCCGTAATATCTTCACGTCCAAAAAACCGGAGTGTCTCAAGACTAAAGTCTTTGACAAGTGGGTATTGCTAGTGATGACATATGGAACCGCGACATGGTCGCGCTTATTATTGGCCTCATAAGAAAGTTCAAGGTCACTCAACAGCCGACGGGGCGTGCTAGGCTTAGAGTTTCCCTACGTGATCGAATCAGAAATGAGGAGATACGTAGAAGAACCAAAGTAACCGACATAGCTCATAGAATCGCTAAACTGAAGTTGGTGCATTAACGTTCTCGAGGGGTGACAGCGCACTAAAAGATGCAGTAAAGACAGTTCTGCCACTCGGTGGACCAATAACCTGGTAAAGGTTGCAGGAAGTCGCTGGATGCGGGCAGCACTGGACCGGTCGGTGAGGAAATCCTTGGGGATGCCTATGTACAGCAGTAGACGTATTTCGACTGATAATAATCATAATGATGATGAGTTTTATTTATCCATTCTATTCCGGTGGCTCACTGACTAGAAGTTCTTTTGCAGGGGCGTAACGTATCTTGAGTGGAGTTGCAACACTTAAACTAAATGGCTGGGGAACCGTGACAATATCAAGCATCCAACCGGATCCTGAGCTACATGGATGTCAGCCTCAGGTTCCTATAGGTCGTTAACTGAATCCTGTTAGCAGCACTGGATAAAGAGTGTAGGTATCTCTTGCAGATGGGAAGGACAGAACCATAAGTATGAAATAACGATGAACAGTAAGGAAACATTTTCTTGTCGCTTTGTATGCGCGGCACGTAGTATACGGAAGAATAAAATACAACTAATTATTAATATAACTCTCTACTTACTGTAATTATTATTTATTATTATATTTTTATGTATTCTGTGGTCCTGCATAAAAACTAAGTATAATACCGAAATACCGGTTTTAAAGGTTTAAAAACCGGTTTTACAAAATGCCAAAATATCCTCGGTATTACCGGTTTTTCGGTATTACCGAATATCGGTATCCATGCCCTATCTCTTACATTTGAATTTACTGCATACGATGTCACCTTAGCGGAGATTTATTTTTCGATAGCTTGTGAAAGAATCAGGCTTCTGAGCTACCGAAAAAAGGCAATAAAGTATTTTGAAAGTTTTAAGGCTAAGGATTTTCTTTCAAATTTTGCTAATATAAAATTATCGAAATGGCGTATTCAGTATTTTATTTTGGAATAGCCGAATTGTAATTGTAATCGGCATTTACTTCAAGCAATAACTGTAATTAATATAAAATACGAGAATTTAGTTTTATCAACTATTGTATTTATTGTCAAGAACTTTCGCCCGCGACTTTTATTATTTATTACTATTTTTTTCTCCTCACGGGATCTTTGCGAATCCTAGTTTACGTTTTAAATTAATATAAAATACAAATATAGGGTAACATTTTTATTTATTGTTCCTTCTCTCTCTCTCTCTCTCTCTCTTATCGTTTAATTATAGTAGGTGTTAAAAAAGTGCGTTTTGGGGTTACTCAGAATCAAGTACAGAATACAGGAAAAAATATTGAATAAGTCCACAATATATTTTTTTCAGTTTCTAATACTGAATCTGAATAATTAATTAAGAATTTGTGTGGAAAACTACAAAAAAGTTGTATATTGGATTTTTTAAATACTTTTTCCTGTATTCTATACTTGATTCTGAATA
The DNA here is from genome assembly GCA_958295455.1 of Coleophora deauratella. Classification (NCBI taxonomy): domain Eukaryota; kingdom Metazoa; phylum Arthropoda; class Insecta; order Lepidoptera; family Coleophoridae; genus Coleophora; species Coleophora deauratella. The sequence continues at coordinate 10,663,448 of OY282396.1, read as the reverse complement.
ACCCTTTAAAATTTCATGCGCGCTTTTTTAACATCCTTTATATATTTTATACAAAAAATATACAGTTACAGTAATTTTACAATTTAAACAGTTATCGATAGACACACGTAATACGTCCTCATCATTCATTCATTTAAATACCCCCAAATTAGGGTATTTAGTATTTTTATTTTTAAGCAACACTGAACGATGGAAAATGGCGACAATTTGTGATGAATTTTTACGAAGTTACTTTTATTCAAAATCTTAACAAAATACTTATTGACCTGTGAAATGTGATACCGGTGTTCTTGTTATCTCTGGCGGAATGAGATTTACATGATTTTACTACGCAATTCGGCATGTTTTTGTGTAACAAGGAGTGAGTACGGAGGACGCGTTGTCGTGACCGTAGCTTGATACAGACTGAGTAACTCATAAGACTTTTAGCCATATATGCCGTTGGGGCATGTTTGCGATATAGAATAGTGTTCTGGAGATATGACATTTCACTGCCTATAACTCTTCCATGACAATGTGGAGTAAAGTAACAAAAACTAGGACGTAGCTTTGAAACATGAACTTATGTGAAAGTGACACTATATTTGTCTCACTCTTACTAAGCGAATCTATACAACTAAACGTCAAGTAAGAAAAAGAGGGCGATATGTTTTCAATGACACTTGAATAATGTTGCCAGTAGTAGTATCATATTCCCCCAATGAATGAATGAACGAATGAATGATAGATCGATATTTTTGTAACTGTAATGTAACACCGAGTGGATGATATATCGTATTATCTAATTACTAGTAATAATTTAAAAGCAAAAGTGAATAGGCGTAATGAAGCTTACAAAGGTTTTTAAATTAATATAAACTTTTTATTCAGTTTTCTGTTTATTCAGTCAGAATGTAATAAAATGTTAGTGATGAAACAATAACAATTAATTGTAATTGGCAATTATTGGCATTTTAACAATTAATTGTAATGAGAGGTTTTTAAGAAAAAAATGTTGCCGAATCTCTTCAATAGGTGGCGTTGATGGAAAGTTAGGTATTAAATTAAACAGCTGGCAACCCGTACTCAGCCTTTATTTCCATGGGAACTTTGTATGGAGTACACAATTTTTTTACAGAGATGTGGGACAAAAGTTTTTCAGTTTGATAAATATTATAGAATCTCTAAATCGCCCCTCAAAAGTACCTAGTTCTAATTTTCTTAATACTCTGTATAAGGCTGCCGACCATTTTAATGGTATTAATATGTGCGTGTTGTATTTAATAATCTTCTTTAAATGTCCAATAAAGAATTGTAATTACCTAGAAAAAGAATTACGTACAAACATGAAATCTCATAATTATTTATGACATTAACGCTCGACTTCGGTGCAGCGCCATCTATTGTCACTGTTGAAAATCACTAAATTGCTTGAAAATGAAAACCCCTTATTGTTACGTTTACTGAAATGATTTAACAATTACTATTTCAACTTTTTAGTCAAATACTTGTTAGTAAAACATTCAGATGTGACTTCCGAAAGACTTTTCTCAATAGCAGGATTAATAAAAACTGAAAAACGAAAGAAAACCTAAAGAGCTGTTTTTTTAATTTTTAATGTTAAACGACATAAATCATATAACTTTTAGGTTTGACGGGTCATTTTGTGTCGTGTTTGAGAACTCGTACTTTAATTTTTAATTGATAGTCTTTGAAAAATCCAGGAACTTTTATTAAAATTATCAGAACTTACTCGTAAATATTATCAGAACCAATTTTAAATTCAATTATTAGGTTGTTCCAAAATAAAACACTGAATATGGCTATTTCACAAAAAAGGACTCTCTTACATTTGAATTTACTGCATACGATGTCACCTTAGCGGAGATTTATTTTTCGATAGCTTGTGAAAGAATCAGGCTTCTGAGCTACCGAAAAAAGGCAATAAAGTATTTTGAAAGTTTTAAGGCTAAGGATTTTCTTTCAAATTTTGCTAATATAAAATTATCGAAATGGCGTATTCAGTATTTTATTTTGGAATAGCCGAATTGTAATTGTAATCGGCATTTACTTCAAGCAATAACTGTAATTAATATAAAATACGAGAATTTAGTTTTATCAACTATTGTATTTATTGTCAAGAACTTTCGCCCGCGACTTTTATTATTTATTACTATTTTTTTCTCCTCACGGGATCTTTGCGAATCCTAGTTTACGTTTTAAATTAATATAAAATACAAATATAGGGTAACATTTTTATTTATTGTTTCTTCTCTCTCTCTCTCTCTCTCTCTCTTATCGTTTAATTATAGTAGGTGTTAAAAAAGTGCGTTTTGGGGTTACTCAGAATCAAGTACAGAATACAGGAAAAAATATTGAATAAGTCCACAATATATTTTTTTCAGTTTCTAATACTGAATCTGAATAATTAATTAAGAATTTGTGTGGAAAACTACAAAAAAGTTGTATATTGGATTTTTTAAATACTTTTTCCTGTATTCTATACTTGATTCTGAATAACCCTTTAAAATTTCATGCGCGCTTTTTTAACATCCTTTATATATTTTATACAAAAAATATACAGTTACAGTAATTTTACAATTTAAACAGTTATCGATAGACACACGTAATACGTCCTCATCATTCATTCATTTAAATTCCCCCAAATTAGGGTATTTAGTATTTTTATTTTTAAGCAACACTGAACGATGGAAAATGGCGACAATTTGTGATGAATTTTTACGAAGTTACTTTTATTCAAAATCTTAACAAAATACTTATTGACCTGTGAAATGTGATACCGGTGTTCTTGTTATCTCTGGCGGAATGAGATTTACACGATTTTACTACGCAATTCGGCATGTTTTTGTGTAACAAGGAGTGAGTACGGAGGACGCGTTGTCGTGACCGTAGCTTGATACAGACTGAGTAACTCATAAGACTTTTAGCCATATATGCCGTTGGGGCATGTTTGCGATATAGAATAGTGTTCTGGAGATATGACATTTCACTGAGTGTTATATTCTCTTTGGTTCTTTTCAACAGACTAGGCTGTATGGCTCTGATCCTTTGCCTTCCCCATCTCGGGGTAAATTAAAACAAAAAAAAAATCTCTTTGGTTCTGAACACAGCCCAGCTGTCATTTCTATATTCGTGGATATTTTTAATTTTTTTTGTATAAACTTTTATTTTTTTATCTTTCTCAATGTAAAAGATAACTTTTCACGAATATGTGGTCGCTTATAATATTAATTATTTTATCTGTTATAGCCTATTTCGTTACAGATGAACTTATACCTAAAATAAAGGATTTATTCATAAAATCCGGCTTATTCGGTATAGATCTATGCAAAACTAGCAAAGGAAAAATGTAAGTTACTTTTAAAAACCGTAACAATTCCCTGGATTTATATTAGTGCATGTGTTACTACATACATTTATTTTTATTTCAGACCCGAAGCTATAGGAGTTGTATCAGGATGTGTGTTTTTAGTAACAAACTTCTTATTCATACCACTAGTTTTTGGTAATAGTCTTATGGACAGGGAGCATTTTCCCCACAATGAGGTTAGTCAGAATAGCCCTAAGGATTAACTAGGCATTTCATTTTTTTTAACTTTTATATCTTGATCCATCTTGATTTTTGCTGTGTTATTGTAGTTTGCAGAACATCTAGCAGCATTGTTGTCCATTTGCTGCATGCTGCTGCTAGGCTTCGCTGATGACGTGTTGGACCTGCGCTGGAGGTACAAGCTGCTTCTGCCAACAGTGGCCTCTCTGCCACTACTAGTTGTCTATTATGTCAACTTCAACTCTACTACTTTTGTAGTGCCCATACCCTTAAGACCCTGGCTTGGAATTTCCGTTAACATTGGTAAGAAAACTAAATGCCATAAATATTAATGAAATTTAAAATACAATAACAATTCATATCTCACAGTCAAAAATGGTCTATATTGTTATGCAAATCAAATTGTCTTTTGTTTGAAAGTTTCCCATATTGAAATACAGTGTGGTACTAAAAATATCGAAACTTCTTTTACAGGATTTCTCTACTATATCTATATGGGAATGTTAGCAGTATTTTGTACAAATGCTATAAACATACTAGCTGGCATCAATGGTCTCGAAGTAGGGCAATCAGTGGTTATTGCTATCTCCATCCTATTGTTCAATGTTATTGAGCTGAGGGGTGATCAGTACAAAGCACACATGTTTTCTCTGTACATAATGATACCGTACCTGGGAACCACTTTAGCCCTATTTAAACATAATTGGTAAGCAGTTTTATAACAACAAAACATTTTTTTTAGCAATCAAAGATCACTTGAGGGGAATATATTATTCCATGAGGATACCTCCCTGATAAAACTTCATAAGAGTGTCCTGGATTTCATTATAGCGTATTAGGGCATTGTCTTTGTTTTTTGTATGTAGATATTTATGTTTGTTTCATTGTTACATACTGGGCAAAAATATAGGATGGATTTTAGAATTCAAGAATTGTTTAAATCTCCAGATTGACATGACACATTTTACACAGACTGGATTTTAAACATTTATTAAATTAGTAGATTTTAGAAACAAATCAGCCAACACAAAATTTCTAGCTGATAGCAATAATAGTAATAATTGATCATTATAATCTGTGTAATATATGTAGTAACTACTAATGCTTAGAATGATTCATTCACAAAATAATTAACAAGTTGGTTTCTGTATAAGTCTCATTCGAAAAAAAAGTTTAAAGTAAAAGGCAAAACTTTTATATTCATTTGAGTTGGTCCCAAATGTATACAACATATTTATCACAATATTTTTTTCTATTTCAGGTATCCATCTAAAGTTTTTGTTGGAGATACATTTTGCTATGTATCAGGGATGACATTTGCTGTTGTGGCGATCCTGAGTCACTTCAGCAAAACAGTTCTTCTGTTTTTCTTGCCTCAAATCATCAATTTTCTATATTCAGTACCTCAACTGTTCCATATCATTCCATGTCCAAGACATAGATTGCCTAAGTACTGTGAAGAAACTGCATTACTGCAAGCAAGTAAAACAATCATAGTGAAAAGAGAAATGAACTTTTTCAGCAAATTTGTTTTGCAGGTATTCAAATTCTTGCATATAGTTGATACGGTTGAGAATGATAGCAGTATAACTATAAATAACTTAACTTTGATAAACCTCTTTTTGATAAAACTGGGTCCCACATCAGAAGTTAGACTAACATGCACACTTCTACTGTTTCAAGTGCTGTGCACTGGAGTTGCATTTTTGATAAGGTATCCCATGGCTGCATATTTCTATGATAAATCGTGAGTCAGTTCGAGCCCTATGCACACTTACTGAACTCTCAGCGCATCCTAGTGATATGAAACCCTCTCTTATTAGACATATAGCATATCTTTCTATAGTTTCTAACCCCCTTGACATTTATTCTCATATAATAACCTAAGTTCACATTCTTGAACTTGGGGGTGATGTTATTGACCCTGAAATCAGTGTTGACACGCCTTCCGGTCATGATTTTCATCCAGAGTCGAGGGTTGTGACTTTGAATGTAATGTCGAAGACCTTGAGATCACATTCTTTGCCTTTGTTATGCTCACTATGTTGATCTTGACGTCAATAATGTTAGCTCTACTGAACTAGTGGGAACAAAGGGATAACCTTGATCTTGTACTGTACGGTCACTGAAAACGTTACCAGTTGCATTAGAATAGACCTGTTAATTATTGCTTTTATAGTAGGGGGATGAATTCTTGTAGGGACCTTTACAGATAATGGTGAAGTAATAGGGAGAAGCCTATAGATAGTAAAATCTTATCTCTAGAAGTTATACATAAGCATAATTTGTTTTCTGTAATAAAAGATATTTTCATAGGTATACCAAAAAATCATAGTTTACGGGTTTCATCCTGTTTCCTTATAAATGTAAAACTAGGTAGTTAATTAAAAAAATATGCAAGGTGTATATGTATAAAGGTACAGACACTATAACTAGGGCTTCTATTTATTAATCTGAACAACTTTCTCAAAGCAAATGCACAAAAATGTGACATTTCTAGTCGGTTAACCAACTTATTATTCCAATAAGTCCAAAGTCTTGTTGTTAAGCAATACAGAATTTGAATTAGTTGTATGAGTCGCAGCCCTAAGTGTCAATTCCTTTATATGCAACCACATATATTAAACATTTATATTTCAAATTTTCAAATAAATTTTATTTTGGTAGTCATCACAATTTTACATATTCAAGGATTTTTCTATATATTGTGTTATTAACTTATTATAAATAAATAACTAGGTGCTGCCCGTGACTTTGTCTGTGTGGAATTTGAGTTAGGGTGTCATAGTAGGAAAAAACATGACGAAAAGAAAATAATAGAAAAGAAAAAATTAACTATACAATAAACAATATAGAAAAAATACATTTTTATAATCAGCTGATGATTTACTAAATTAGTATGAACTCACGTTTCTATAGGTTAAACCTTTTCCTATGATCAATTATAGTGATGTATGTCCCTGCAGACCCGACTCACCATAGAAAGCAGGCGTTTATCAAGCATACTGAAGCATTTAAAAAAAGAGTTCAGCTAAGCGAAGCTACGTTTTTGTAACACTTGTAACGGCATTTTATCTTTGAAAAAGAGAATACAAGGTCTACTTCCTCCCTATATACCCACACTCCCAATACCCACACCACATACATATACCAGTACTGACTCATTCATAAAAGTCGGAATGTTTAGCGTAGTACGAGATATCGTATGCCAACTAATATGTATGTGATTGGTCAAATTGTTTTGAGTACTGACACACACAAAAAACACAGGGTGTTAAAAAAGTGCGTTTGAAATTTTAAGGGGTTACTCAGAATCAAGTATAGAATACATAAAATTATTGAAAAATCCATATTCACATTTTTTTTCTGATTCCCAAGCCAAATATGGATTCGAACGGTAAGTGAATCATGAATTCGTATTGAAAACTGAAAAAAGTGGTAGATCGGATTTTTTCAATATTTTTCCTGTATTTTATACTTGGTTCACTATTCATATTTAGTATGGGAAACTGAAAACAAAAATGTATATCAAGTTTTTTTTCAATATTTTTCCTATATATTTTACTTGATTTTACCCCTCAAAACGAATGGAATTTTTTTTTAACACCTGCATACATTTTCACAAGTAAATTAGTCCAAATTAAAATAAAGATAGATCTAATAAACTGAAAACTAAAATAAAGTAAATTTCGGTAGCTCAAAGATGGGATTAAAAATTCAAAAAGCCTTATTTAAAACCCCTAAAATTCATAAACAACATGTAACAGACAGAAGGGACTTTCCATTATATAACATTTTGTAAATTAATGAACACAAAAATAAAGGCATTTCCAACTGTACATCCATACTGTTATACAAGTAGTGAATAAACTTACAAACACATCGTCCAAAATCTATCTGTACATAAAATTATCTTTTCAGTTTAACCAAATATCATACAGTATATTATCTTCAGAGTCATTTTCACTTATGACCCTAAGAGTCTTCAGAGTTTGTAAATAAAAAGTAAGTTCAGATGTTACCACCCCATGCTGGGGACTACCATTAGCTACAATATTCATTTTTACAAGTTGCTCTCTTAGTTTATCTTTAAAGTTATCATGTACCCTTTTATAAATAGTTCTTATTTGTTCCATTGGTAAAATATCTATCAAAGCTTCATGTAATTTAACTAAGTGCTTAGAAATATTACGGAATGTCTGCGATGGAACAGGAGGCTTAGCATCCCAACTTGTAAGTTGAGAACATAGCATGTTGCTAACGATAATACAAATCTTATTTTCGATTTCCTGCTTATGACTAACTAAATCACTTTCTATGTTTGCAAAGCTACTAAGTGTCAAGTCTTTCAAATTCAAGTTCTCAAGCAGCTTTCTAATGTGAGGCAAAAGCCAAAGGATGACCTGCAGTGATCTCGATACTAAGGCTAAATTTGATGTAGAAATTGTCTTTAATCCAGCACTCTGTATGGCACCTGCGCCCAACACCAACTGGCAGCACCGTGAATTGAACAACCTTATCAGCTCTAACATGCAGTGAACTATGTACTGCACTATGACTGGGGATTGTTTAGTAGCATCAGAGTATTCCAGCAAAATTTTTATTAATAGCTGCACTGTTGCAACTACAGCATAGCTTTCTTTATTTATAACCAGGTATTTTCCGTCTGGTTTGCCAGATTCAAAAGTTAAATTAGCTGGTATTTCTCCAACCAAACAAATCTTGTCAACAGCATTTTGCAATTCATAGGGGACATCAGCAGTCTTCCATCTTTCAGAATTGAGCGATGCTGTTAGTTGAGATCTACGCTCTGCATGTAGACTTTGAATGCTTTTCACTGAAAAACTGTTCAATGCTAGCTTCATTGCATTACTAGAATAGTTAGTGAGTTTTTCACACTCATAAGAGAAGTTATCAATCAGTTTTGATAGTCTTGATAACTGAGACAAATCTGAAAACACATGCTGTTTGTCAGTTTTCGTTACAATGAGATTGGCACATCGTTCATTGCAGTAATCAGAAAGAGATATAATCATTTTCTGTAACTTATTTTCTATTTCTATCAGTTCCTCAGGTGTCCACATTTCTTCACTTTCATCACCAGTTACATCATCCATTTGACTGATTTCTAGTATCAAGTTACTGAGAGACAATATTCTTTTGAATAAATTTATCAGACTTGGTCCAACTTTTTCAAGAAATGTTATCCCTTCATTACACAGAAGCCATGTATTATCTGAATTTGATCCTCTCAAAACAATTTCAGTATTTCCATCCCTTTGGGAAATAATTTCAATTACACATTGTTTAATGGTAGCTTGGATAGATGTCATTGTTTCTGTTTTAAAGGTATCTATAAAATCAAATTCTTTTAGGCGCAATATTCCAGAAACAATGGAAACTAATTTATCCCTTTCAGGCAAATCTGTCAGGTCTTGGAGAGGCCTGTTTAACTCTGACACAACAAACCTCTGAAATTCATTGCTCAGCATTTTATGAATTAGTCTCTTCATCTCCGTTAACTGTGGTGACAGGGTTCTGAATGCTTGAATGCCTGACAATTGAGTCGACAGTACTTTTTGAGTAGAACTAATTAGATCTAAGGCTGCTACATAATCTGATGTACTAAGCAGAAGTTGAATCATTGGTTGAGTTTGCTGAACTGTGCCCATTAGTTTTAGTAATTCATGTACATTACTCAGGTTTTGGTTAATTCTAGTCAAACTCACCAACTGTAAAGGACTCTGTGTTAAGTTATCTTTTATATCTTTAATATTTTGTCGAGATTTCTGTACAGTTTTTAGTGCCTTAGCCATTTGTTCCATAATTGTATCATGAGAAAGCATGGCATGGAAAAATGCATCAGATTTCTGGGCAACTTGCTTAGATATTTTCATTTCAATCACATCAAGGTAAGTGCTCAAGGTTTCTTGCAAGGACCTTATAGCTGTACTTGGTTCTTGAGAGTCAGATAGACTTGGAAATACTTTGCTAAACACATTAGGATCATTAAGGGGGAGATATTGTTCAAAAAAGATTTCCGGCACCTCACATACATTTTCAACTGTTGGTGTTCTTGGTTTTTCAGGCACATTTTCTTTTATTCTACAATGCCTTCGATATCTTTTTGCTACCTTTTTACAATATGATTCAAAATGCCTTAAAGTAATTTCTGGCAAATAAGGACTAGGAGATACTTCTACTTTGTCCACAAAGCTATCACCCCAAGTTTTAGTGAAAAAATTTGACTGTTTACCTCTGTTAGGATCATTTAATACTGCAGGAAGATTTTGTGATGAAGAATAGAAGGTCCAATCATCTGTTTCATCTTTTTCATAGAGGTGATACTCTCTCACGTGGTACCGAAATCCTGCTTTCCGCAAGTCACCAAACTGAAGGGCTGAACATATTCCATTTTGCCCATATTGACACAGGATAATGGACCCCTCTTTAATACTATGTTTCTCTTGAATATGCCTAAAACATAAAAGCGACCTTAATAAATGATTCAAATTCCATTAGTAATAATCGAGTAATTAAATAATGTAAATTAAACTTACCTCTCAAATTCCGTGGCACTGGTAAAGAGTACACTTGGACAATGGACACAATTTTGCCATGAAGGCGTCTTCTTGCAGGAGCTTGAGTTGTCCTCCATAACATATTTGTTTTATGCAATAATGTATATTGTGCGGATTATGTGATTATATCATAATAATGGGAATATTTCGCTAAAATATCCATGATGTGTACCAAACTTTTTGGGGTAGAAATCTGACAGTGACTTAACATTGACAACGCATGACATCTTAGGTTTCGTTCCAAAACTTGTAAATACTTTTTAGTGTTGTAATTTTTAGGATTTTTAACCCCCCCGCATGCCGGACGCGCGGTCAATACTTCAGTCCGCTCGCGCACTGTCATGGCAGCGCCATTTGCGAAATTACCTAATTTGCAAAAAAAAATAAAACTTCAGAAGTTTTGTACCTACAGTCATAAAATAAAAATTAAAAAAAAGTTGAAAGTCTGTTCTCTATGAACTAGGGCTTTTTGGCGGGAACTCGCGGCAAGAGTTTGTCATTTTTGTTTTATTATCCGAAAAAATAGAAATCGTGGTTTTTAATGCATAATATTGATAGCGTATTGTTCAATAAAGTGCCATTTAAGTGTCTAATATGTAGGTGTAGGATAATGAAATAAAAGTGTGTAGACTGTGTTTCGAGTGCTCTCAAGAAGTCCATGAAATCTTCATCAAAAGTGCTATCATTTTGCTGAAGAATAGGAAATTTAAATAAGAAAGAAATAGCTTTGGCCTTAACTGAATTTTCTTATAAAGACGAAGAAATGGCTTTTGGCCTTTAAATACGACAGAAGATTTACAACAGACTAGGCTGTATGGCTCTGATCCTTTGCCTTGCCCATCTCGGGGTAAAATAAAACAAAACAAAAAAAAACTCTATGAACTGTCACAGACATAATATCAAACATCGTTGTTCTATAGAGCGTTTCAACCAACGACATTCTATACATGGACTTTGCATCAGCGCGCTGTAAACGGCACAGCAGAAGTGTGCTCAAATACGATGTGCGCCCACTTTTTACCTTAGTCGTGTTTTGAGCGCAAAGCAGTAAGGATGCCCAAATGTGTCATGAAAAAGTGTCGAAATAACATTCAAACGACCCTAAAAAAAGATGGTGTTACCTACCACCGCTAATTTAATTTTATTTATAAAAGATCTAATATGTAGGTGTAGGATAATGAAATAAAAGTGTGTAGACTGTGTTTCGAGTGCTCTCAAGAAGTCCATGAAATCTTCATCAAAAGTGCTATTATTTTGCTGAAGAATAGGAAATTTAAATAAGAAAGAATTGGCTTTGGCCTTAACTGAATTTTCTTATAAAGACGAAGAAATGGCTTTTGGCCTTTAAATACGACAGAAGATTTACAACAGACTAGGCTGTATAGCCAACGACATTCTATACATGGACTTTGCATCAGCGCGCTGTAAACGGCACAGCAGAAGTGTGCTCAAATACGATGTGCGCACACTTTTTACCTTAGTCGTGTTTTGAGCGCAAAGCAGTAAGGATGCCGAAGTGTGTCGTGAAAAAGTGTCGAAATAACACTCGAACGACCCTAAAAAAAGATGGTGTGATCTACCACCGGTAAGTTGATTTTATTTATAAAAGATAACACGCGAAAATGTGTAAAAAAAAGTAGAAAAGCACTGAAATATCAGTAAATATCGTAAATTATTAAGGAGTATTCCTATTCTTTTCTTTCACGTGCGCCAGAAAGAGATATGCGTCAGTACGCGACAAGAACATAGTCATAAAACAAAAGAGTGGAGTCGCTTTTGTTTAAATGTTTTAAGTGTAAAAGCCATACTGCCGAAGCGGAAGATAATATTTTTCGGGTGTACGTATAAATGTTATTATGTTTTTAAATAGATGCTGATTTTTATTTCAGGTTGGAGAAGAAAATGAAGATGATCATCTTATAAAGGCGCAAGTACATAACATTAGTGTGTCTTCTACAGTAAAGCCAAGTGCCAAGAGTGTCAGAAAAAAGAAATGTTTTACAATATTAAATTTATGAGGAGCAGGGGAGAACGTCGCAGCCGGCCCCGGCGAGCCGCCCGCACTCGCGGTGCTCGCGGCACCGGCGACGTCACCCCGGCCGGCCGCGCCACCCGCGCTACTGGGCATTGATGGTTGACATTCCGGAGAAACAAATCGGCCACATTCACAACTATGTTTTGTTGTCAGTGACTCAAAATGTCAGTGTGGGGATCGAACTGACGACTCTCAAATCAGAGGTCAGGATCGCTAACCACTTAGCCACCGAGTCAGTCAATAGGTTGTAATCATACATAATTTTACTTGTATCAGAATTGTGCAATAATACTTTTGATAATTTTGCAGCTCAAGTAATTCATATCAATACAAATAATAATAAGAATAATTTCTAATGAAAATTTCAAGACAGTTGTTTTATTTTACAATTAAAGTATACATTTCAACCCTTTCTCATTTCTAAATCGTTTTGGCGTGTAATCCTGTCGTTTGGGTATTTAGTTCTATTTTTTATATCGATATTGTCTATTTACCTGACTGCGCCAGAAGGAAGGTTATGTTTTTAAGTGGATGTATGTATGTATATTTCTTTGGCAGATTCTGTAACCTAAGCGGTTTGATTAATTTCAGCTTGCAATGCAGTCTGTTTTTTTATATAGTTAGTTTATTGGTTTTTTCGAAATCACCTCTAACATAAATTTCTAAGGGATTACTCAGAAAGTGTAGAATACAGGAAAAATATAAAAAAATCCGATCTACAATTAATATTTTAGTTTGTCATACAAATCCTTGAGTCTCTATTCAGCTTTTGTATGAAAAAATGAAAAAGAAATTGCAGATCGGATTGTTACAATATTTTTCTGTTATTTATACTTGATTCTGATTCTGAGTAACCCCTTAAAATTTCAAACGCATTTCATTAACAACCTGTAGAATCAAACGCACTTTTTTAACACTCTGTATACTTAATCAAAAGTCAAAGTCAAAGTCAAAATATTTTTTATTTAAGTAGATGCTGTACGCATACTTTTAAATCGTCTTTTTTTCTACCTAGTACAAAGTTCCCACCACGCGGAACTTGTACACTCAAAATTTCGGGAACTCTGAGTAACACCCAACGACATTGACTTTGCATCAGCGCGCTGTAAACGGCACAGCAGAAGTGTGCTCAAATACGATGTGCGCACACTTTTTACCTTAGTCGTGTTTTGAGCGCAAAGCAGTAAGGATGCCCAAATGTGTCATGAAAAAGTGTCGAAATAACACTCAAACGACCCTAAAAAAAGATGGTGTTACCTACCACCGCTAATTTAATTTTATTTATAAAACATAACACGCGAAAATGTGTAAAAAAAAGTAGAAAAGCACTGAAATTTCAATATATATCGTAAATTATTTAGGAGTTTTCCTATTCTTTTCATTCACGCGCGCCAGAAAGAGACATGCGTCAGTACGCGACAAGAACATAGTCATAAAACAAAAGAGTGGAGTCGCTTTTGTTAAAATGTTTTAAGTGTAAAAGCCATATTGCCGAATCGGAAGATAATATTTTTCGGGTGTATGTATAAATGTTAATATGTATGTGTTATGTATGAAAATCTGTTTCATTATTATCGCCTGTACCCAAGACGGCTTGATAAATTTCGGACTGCGAGGTGTTGTTAGATTCGTTTTGATCCCCAGATTATGAAGGGTACTTGCATTTTTATCCGACTACACCTAATTAAAAGGATTTTATTGGTCAGGTTTTATTTTTTTGTTTAATTGGTTAGGTTAGGTTAGGTTATTTCACAGTTATTTGCAACATTTCTTTCATCTTTTAACAAATATTTAACTGCTTTTTTGGCAGTAAACTTGCATAATTAAACTCAAACTCAAACTTCTTTACTTAAACATACTATATGTGAATAAGTGTACTTTGTTAATAATATGGATCGCTTTTCTGTGTACAATAATTAATAAAATAAATAAATAAATATTTGAAGTACAAAAGGCGAATATTCTCGAAATTTGTAAAAATATATACTTAGCTTCCTTCCTTATCGTGTGGCACAATTAACTATTCTATCACAGGGTTACACTTAGAATTACTCTCGGTCACGTGTAGGGCATCAGATTAAGTGTAGGATCTACAATTAATATTTTAGATTCTCATACAAATCCTTGAGTCTCTATTCAGCTTTTGTATGAAAAAATGAAAAAGAAATTGCAGATCAGATTGTTACAATATTTTTCTGTTATTTATACTTGATTCTGATTCTGAGTAACCCCTTAAAATTTCAAACGCATTTCATTAACAACTTATAATCAAACGCACTTTTTTAACACTCTGTATACTTGATTCTGAGTAACACCTTAAAATTTCAAACGCACTTTTTTAAACAGCCTGTATACAAGGTAATGATAATAGGAAATTTGAAAATCACCATTGTTTGGTTCAAATGTAACAACGTCTTAAACATACATAATAAATGAAAAAAATGACGCTCCATACAAATCGATCGTTGAATTGACCATTTTTTCATACCCATTCTGTCGACCATTGACAGAGTAAAAAACTTTTTCCTTTTTTTTAAGCGGTACAAAAAAGTCGACAACTTGACATATTTATCCCGATTAATAATTTAGGCTGAAATATTCATATCCGTCATTTAAAAATCACATAATATATATCTGGAATTCTAATTAAGTCAATTGTACAATATTTCAGAAAACATTACGAATGGCAGTATTTGAAACTTTGAAACACTATGCCCAATACAAAAAGAAATCAAATGCTACTCCACGCTTCTTATGTTCTCAAGAGTCACGCCACGTCACGCGTTGGGCTTGCGAGATGACGTAATATGAAATAGCAATTCACGCGCTCCATTTGTAAGAAGGAGATAGGCTGTGTTTCGTTTGTTTCTACGACGTTTACTATTGATGTATAGCTACGTATAGTGTCCTTGTGCCGCGCTACGATGCCGCGTTGCTTTAGCGTGCAATATCCTTAGTAAAATATCATTGGTTTCAACAAATAGTTCCTATGCCGTTATGTTGGCAGCATTGTTTTCCACACACACTACATAGAACTCAGACATACACTACATAGAACGCAGACACACACTAAGAAAACCGGTAGAAGCGTCTTCGCGTGTTGATATCGTTGATAGACAGGGGAGCCAACATAACGGCATAGGAACTATTGGTTGAAACTATAGATGGGTTTTTGCCCGGGCATTTTTGGGCATTTTGAATAAATGCCCAATAAATTTATTTATTTATGCCCAAGGCATTTATTGGGCATACCGGGCAAAAACCCATCTCTAGTTGAAACGCTCTATATTTCATTTTTGTAGATAAAAACAAACAACAAGGAAAAACTACCTCTGCTCACTCCAACGTGTTTTTTTTGAAAAACTAAGTTCACTTATGGCTTGTAATTATGAAAACAAACTAAGATGTGTATACGAAACTCGAATCAATCAACAGTTTTATACAATTTCAAGCAAAGTATTTTATATTCGCGAATCAAAAATCGCGAACATACTTCTTCTTCATTGCAAACACAATGGCGATTTCCAAAACCGTAATTTACAAATGTTGTCTATGAAAACAGACTAGTATTATACGTCAAAATTTAGGATATTTATCGAACTTTCATAGAATACTAAAAATGTCATAAGGAATGAATGAAATAATCTATTAGAACACACTTTTAAACTTAGTAGTATAATACATGTAATTTTCTGTCACATGTGTTCATATCCGGGCGGAGAGGTAGGATGCGGGTCCGGATCTGGATTACTCAGTGAAATGTTATATCTCAAGAAGCCTATTCAATGTCGCAAACGTGTCCCCACGGCAGATACGTCTTAAGACATCTTACTGCCTCAGCAGTGTTGCCGTTTGCGTACATTTTACACATTTGACGTACCTTTTTAAGCTCCCATGTGTAATGTGTAATTGGGACCTCATATGTACCTTTTGAACTTATACAAAAGATAAGTTAGTAAGCACCACACGCACAGCGATAATAATGAAATTCCACCTTAATTTTTTTGCGCTCGCTCCGCTCGCGCCCTTTTGTATAAACGGGGAATGTTCTTATGTTTTGTGAACGACATTACTGGATGCATTTGCGCAAAAGAAGTTGGTCGCGCTTTCTTAAATGTATGTTTATTATAAACAAGAATACTGCAATACAGAGGAGAGTGTAAAATTAAACTAAAACTTCCTAAAAATGCAGGAAATCCTAAGTGTTTAATTTAATAAAGTAATAATTTTGCAAGCAGAACGGTAGATTCTACCACTTCGTTAATTACAGTACTCGAGGAACATACAGTGGAGGGCGTTAATTTATATAAAACTTCTTAAAATGTAGGTAATCTGAATACTTTATCAGATAAATTTTAAATACCACAATTATTTACCACGATATTTTTTACAGCTTTAAGGGATTGCAGGCCTGAGAATTTAATATAGAGTTCAAGACATGTGTGATTATGAATTTATACGGAACCCTCGGTGCGCGAGTCTGACTCGCTCATGGCCATTTATTTCGCCCTAGCCCAATATTTTCATGATGTCGGCGCCCCTGGTACATTTTATAGTGAGGAAACAATTACAATTATTGCTTAAAATAACTCCCGATACAATAATGATTATTGGAATTTAAATAGTTTTTATCATATTTATGAGTGATAGCGTTTTAATAAAAAATCCTGGCTATTTAAAAGACTATCTGTTAAAATTTAAAGTACGCCACAATACAGGGTGTTAAAAAAAGTGCGTTGGAGATTTCAGGGAGGCATTCAGTATTGGCTCTAGAACACAGGAAAAATATAAAAAAAATCCCAACTCAAAAAAAAAAACCATACAAATCTACAATAAAATAACATATGAAACTGCCGCCTCCAACTGCGCCCGCCGCCGTACCGGTCAACGACCGCGCGTCAAACAAAACCATGGCCATTGTTAAAACTGAACGAATAGCAAAATGTTGCATCTCGCTCGACCCGGCTCATTCGTTGACCGGCACGGCGGGCGCAGTTGGAGGCGGCCGTTTCGTATGTTATTTTATTTATTGTGGATTTGTATGGAAGCAAAAATTTTTTTGAGTTGGGATTTTTTTTTACATTTTTCTTGTGTTCTAGAGCCAATACTGAAGGCCTCTCTGAAATCTCAAACGCACTTTTTAACATCCTGTATGTGTAATGTTGTTGATCAATGAAAGATGGTCTCCGGGAGAAACACTTTTATGTTTTCTTATGAAACAGCTCGTCTTGATAGATGACCCAAATGCAAATGAACGATTACATACAAGGGAAAATTATTATAAAAGCTATATGTTTCATGCCGTTTAACTTTAAAGTTTAAAAAAATCATAGCGTCTTTAGGTTTTCAGACGTCATTAATTTTGCTGCTGAGAAAAGTCTTTCGGAAGTAGCATTTTAATGTTTAACTAACAAGTATTTGACTAAAAAGTGGCAATCGTAATCGTTAAAATCATTTTTGCTAACGTGACAATTACTATTAATTGTTAAAATGCCAATAATTGCCAATTACAGTTAATTGTACTTATTTCATCACAAACTTTTTATTATACTCTGACTTAATAATTTTTTTCATTATTTTCTGTTAATTTAAAACCTTTCGTAAGCTTCATGATAATTTACTTTTGTAAATTATTGCTAATTATTAAATAATATCCACTCGGTATTATAGTAATTACAAAAATATCGATCTATCATTCATTCGTTCAGTGAGGGAATATGATACTACTACTGGCAACATTGTTCAAGCGTCATTGAAAACCTCAGACCAAAGAAACTAGAGGACATGAAATATTTGTCTATATGAATAATCAGTTATACAAATATGTGCCATTTTGATAGCGAATTCTAAAATATACTTTTATTTCTTTCTAACTTATGTAATTCTTCTCAGTAAAAAAAGGACAACAATATTTTTGTCCTTTACAAAATGGCAACTTTGTTTTCGTGACGTCAGCAAAATACCTCTTTGCGGCCGATTCGCCATTCTCGTTTCTCGGTGTCACTGGTACATAAGCTGTCAAAGTGCCTTCGCTCGCGAGTGTTTTAATTGAAAATTGTTAAATATGGTTAAATAAAGCATCCGAAAATAATAAATTAAGTGAAACAACACAGTAATTAAGATGCCTAATTGTAGTGTTACAAGATGTGGCATCAAAATGAGCCGAAATCGGCCGAACATTACACTGCACCGGTACGTATTGTTATCTTGTTGAAATATACCTTATTTTCACAAACTAAATTACGTATTTGTCTTAATGCAGAAGATAAGCGATATAAATAACCGAAAGTAGCTTTTCAATATAATTTCAGTCTGTCTTTTAACTTTATTTTATTAAAATATTTTTCGGCTCTAACTTGGCTAGTGTTGTTCTTCGGGGCTCTTTTAGACATCGATATTTATGTAGGATGATGATGAATTTTAGAAAAAGTTACTTACATATAATTTTTTTAGGCTTCCCCGAAGTGAATATAAAAAGAAAAAGTGGTTGGCAGCAATTGGCTTAGAAAACATCAACAAAAGCCATCAACATCTGTTCGCTTCATTTCCATGAATCATGTTTACCGCACATTGGACAAAACAACATTGCATGATGAAGCTGTACCATTAAGATTTTTAATGGTAAGTATACCTACCCACGTTAGTACTTAATGATTAAGAGTGTTGTCAGTGGTGAATTTTATTCACAAATTTACAGTCAGTCATATAATCCCTCAGTTATTTCTGTTTACATTTTTTATGGCAGAGGTGGCAAACGAGCAGATGGATCACCTGATGGTAAACGATTACCATCGCCCATAGACACCCCTACATGAGGCTACATCTCTACGCAGCGCCAAGGAGTCAAGCCGATCTGAAATATCCTGGTAGCCGACGATTCGAAATGCTCTTCGTTGTTCTGTTTACATAGGTAATATGGAAAAAAGTGGATAAGCGCGATACATATACATAGCGCGACTTAATAATTTTGATCAATTTCGTCAGGCACGGCATTCTTCCTAAATATAATGTTAAATTCTGATTACAGAAAAATCTGAAAGGCATTAAGCATGATGTTTTAAGAGGAAAACATTGTATTATTGTACGTCCTGGAACAGCTAAAGGATTCGTACCCAGTGGCACCAAGGAAAGCAGTGACAGCAGCTCAAATTCTGAAGATGACAATGTTGATGCCATATCAGGTGTAAATCATCAAGTTGTTTATTTCGACCAGAATGTTTATGTGAATAAAACTAAATAAATTTTCTTTAAATGTCCTAGGCTTGTTTATTTTCCCATTCATATAGTTATAGGGATGCAGAAAACAAACTATTGAATACAATGATGAAAAGTAATTTCATTTTATATTAAAAACCTGCAAGTATTAAATTCATTTAGATTGTAGTATTAAATGTTGGAATGTAAGCGATAGTGGCGCCATTATCATCATCAGCCGAAAGAAGTCAACTGCTGGACAAAGGCCTCCCCAAAGGATTTCCACACCGACCGGTCCTGTGCTGCTCGCATCCAACAGCGCTATCATTATTTTTTTTTCAACTCTTTACGGCCAAGCTGTAAATTAAAATACAGTTCCGAATATTTGTCTTTATTTTGAATACCTACACCAATAGCGCTGCAAGACACGAGCCATCTACACTCATTTCACATCTTCTGTCTCCTACTTTTTGCCTTTTATTGTTTAAGTGTAAAAGACACAGTAGATAGTAATTATATTGGTGATTACAGACCATTTACATACTAATTAACTGATAAAACCAATATAATATAATTAATTTCTTGTTTCATTTCGTTAATCTGTTATTGCCCATCTCTAGTTTAGGAGGATATGTCAATTTTGACCATTATCGTCAAATAATAATAAAATAATCGAAAGTTCGCCATCAGTTGCGATTTATGTACGAGTAGAGTACAAAAAAAATAGACGCTCATTCTCTGCATGCCGGTGATATCGATAAAACCATATCTCATATAATGGGTATGCACTATGCCGAACGACCATTTTCGTTTCTCAGCAAGTTTAGGTATGCACGCTTTTTCTGTAGGTATGCCATGTCCATTATCTCCTACGTCATTGGAAGAATGGCACTGTAAATAAGTCGGGAACAGTCTGGCAAAGTCCACGTTTGGGTGAGTAGAAACTAGAACCGCGTGCTTACACTCACAGCGTACCAGCAGGGAGCGGCTTTCACATCTGACATGACAATAAACCGGTCAGTATTGAAATAAGGTACTTCCCATACAAAACCACATTATTTTGTTATGTGAAGTCTACTCTACATCACCCCCACCCCTACCACTTGCTACTAATTATCAATGTTTATTGTTGATTTATGTTGAGATAATTATGACAATCCTGTGTATGTCCGATGGTAAAAAGGGATTCGCGAGAAAGTGTGCTGTGTGTGGCTGTACAATTTATTCTAAATAACAATAACATATCGTATCTAAAAAGTTAATAATTATTAAAAAATAAAAACATGCGGCACAACTTTGGGCCTGCGCTGCGGCCCGTGTACCGCCTCGATTGGGCACCCCTGCTACGGCTAGGCCAGTAGGCAACGTTGCCATGTTTCCGCGCTCGACAGCGGCGCCTCCGTCGCTCCACAGTCGCGGCTCGCGAGCCGTGCGGGTAATACGCATGATGCTGCCGCGCAATCGCGCGTCCCCCCGCGTCCCCCTTTCGGTGATCGTATTTTGTTTCGATAATTTCGTTTTTCGTAAATAGTTTTGTGTGTGTTTTATTAATTTTACTACGCCAAATAATTACATCGGCTTAGTGTTCGTGGTAATGAAAATTGTGAATAGTGTGCACGATGAGTGTTGGATTAGTGAGAGGTGGTGTTGTACTTGCAGATACATAGCACTACAGAGTCCACAACAGTCTTCCAGGTATTCCAGTCAGTCTACCAGGTACTCCAGGTAAGGTTTTACTAACAACATTGTAGGCAAGACCCATAGTTGGTATGCAGTAATAAGCTTCTCTCTGACTGAGCCCTCCTATGTGCACCCCAACCAAAATGCTTTTTTTGGGCTCAGGAAATTTTCGTCGATTGTTTTTTGTTTCCAACCCCGCCTTTTTACTGTTGCATCGTCTAGGGACTACCAGGGAAAATAACTTTGGTCATGTGACCTATTTATGTAGGATGCACCGTTTTTGAAAAACAAAAATGCAACCAAAATCCAAAACTCCACTAAAAGTAGACTTAGGGGCACTTAGGGATTTAGCCATGATGACCCCCTGTTCTGATGATGGATATGCGATAGATGGCCAAGTCCCTGGCCCATAGGGTCCCTGGCCCATAGGGTCCCTGGCCCATAGGGTCCCTGGCCCATAGGATCCCTAAGGGTACACTCCAAAGTGACTGATTGTATCGTATCTTATACCAACAAAGGTGTTGGGAGCTGGGTCTGGATTTTTCGATAAGTTAACATTGTGTTATTTACCAACTTGCGAAGTGCAACAGCTGATCACAAAAACAAACCGCGGGGCGGGCGGGGGTGGGGGCGAACGGTCGCAACGACGACTACGAGATGCAAAAACGTTGCCTAGCTTAGTAGGTACTTACGTACAACGACGGGCACACTCACACGCTTGCGGCGGCATGCGGCAATGAATTTTTGCACGTACATTGCTTGCTTAAAAATGATCACATGTCTAAAAAAAGGTTTTTTTTTAAAACGTACATGGTGATTAAACTTCATATAGGTCGTACATAAACCCCGTGAAGTTTCCGGGAGAGGTCTTTTTACACCCTGTATACGAGTAGAGTACAAAAAAAATAGACGCTCATTCTCTGCATGCCGGTGATATCGATAAAATCATATCTCATAGAATGGGTATGCACTAGGCCGAACGGCCATTTTCGTTTCTCAGCAAGTTTAGGTATGCACGCTTTTTCTGTAGGTATGCCACGTCCATTATCTCCTACGTCATTGTTGAAAACATATCACCCTCTTTTTCTTACTTGACGTTTAGTTGTATAGATTCGCTTAGTAAGAGTGAGACAAATATAGTGTCACTTTCACATAAGTTCATGTTTCAAAGCTACGTCCTAGTTTTTGTTACTTGACTCCACTTGTTCATGGTAGCGTTATAGGTGATTGCTACTCTGTATATAAACCTCTTTGGGATTACTAATGTGCCATGCTCGGGAATATTCCCGCAAGACAGAGACAGCGCTCTGTATTACATATAGCGCCGTCCCTTCGGAATATTCCCATGGGAATATACCCAATTTTCCCAAAGGATGGCGCTATATGCAATATAGAGCGCTGTCTCTGTCTAAGGGAATATTCCCGGTAACGGCACATCAGCAATGAAATCTGGATCCACTCCGCGGATCTTCTAGGTATCGGTAGGTATCGGTTCCACCCACAGGTTCCACCAACCGGACCTGTACAGTTACGGTTTCAGTATAGCGTGTTCTTGATCGAAAACCCTTCCTTTACTTTATTTTATGTATGGCTTGCTTACCGACCGACACACGGACACGACCGACAGCCGGGAAAATGATGAATGAAGAATACCACCAATTTTTGTTTTTTATCTTAAAATATACTCTATTAAAAAAAAAATATGGTGAAAAATTTTTTTTTATACGTTTGATAGTTTCCGAGATACTGAATTATTTAGGTAGGCAAGTGATGCGGGGTCACCGTACGCTGCTGAGCTGTGTGAAGTTAGCCGAAAAAGTTAGACGAAAATTATAACCCGACCAAATTAGGGAGTTCGAAATTTTAAATTCTTTAAATTGTTTCTAATTGTCTTAAATTTACTAGAAAACGAATAAATATGATGCTAAATAACAAATAATATTTTTTTTGAGTTGTGTTTAACTGTTTATATGCACTATAAGTTTTAAAAAGCATATTTCTTCTAAAACATAAAAGTGGCATTATATCAAGGTTTGTGCCCTGGTTTTAACCTGTTTTCCATTAAAAATGAAGAACGAATATACTTAACCTGCTCAGAAAACAGATATCGAAGAGAAAAATAAAGAATTCATTATGACGGAATCATGTTTTTTATTTACCTAGAACTTTACCTAGAAAAGCCAGTTCCATGACGATTTTAGGGTATACTGAACATATCAGGCTTATCGAGTTGCATATCGCTGGATAGTTATTAAAAATATCTATCAATTAATACCAGATTAAGACTGTACGTCATAAGCGACAGGAGTTACGAGCGGCTGAAGTTCTTCATAACCTAGCGATTCACCCACTGTTGTATATCGTTGAATAGCTACTGTAATTACCTTTCATTTAAACTACATTTGAAGAATGAACCTTGTCCACGAGCAGCGCTATGAGCTCTCAAAGTTTTTTTACACCATCGGCGGGAGAAAGGAAGTTCCGTGACGTTTTTAGAGTATACCGACCATATCAAGCTTATCGAGTTGTATATCGTTCGATAGCTATAAAAATTACCTTTCATATGAAATACATTTGAAGAATGAACCTTGTCCATGAGCGGCGCTACGAGCTGTCAAACTTTTTTCTCAGCAGCGGTGGGAACAAGCAAGTTACGCGACGTTTTTAGGGTATACCTACCATATCAGCCTTATCGAGTTGTATATCGTTGAATAGCTACTGTAATAACCTTTCATTTAAACTACATTTAAAGAATGAACCTTATCCACGAGCAGCGCTATGATCTCTCAAAGTTTTTTTACACCATCGGCGGGAGCGCTATGAGCTCTCAAAGTTTTTTTACACTATCGGCGGGAGAAAGGAAGTTCCGTGACGTTTTTAGGGTATACTGACCATATCAAGCTTATCGAGTTGTATATGGTTGGATAGCTATTAAAATAACCTTTTATTTAAACTACATTCGAAGAATGAACCTTATCTACAAGCAGCGCTATGAGCTGTCAAACATTTTTTACACAATCGGCGGGAGAAAGCAATTCTTTGACATTTCAAGGGTACACCCACCATATCAGGCTTATCGAGTTGTATATCGTTGGATAGCTAATAAAATTACCTTTCACATAAACTAAATTTGAAGAATGAACCTTGTCTACGAGCAGCGCTATGAGCTGTCAATCATTTTTTAAACCATCGGCAGGAGAAAGCAAGTTCTCTGACATTTTAAGTATATACCTACCATATCAGGCTTATCGAGTTGTATATCGTTGGATAGCTATTAAAATAACCTTTCATTTAAACTACATTAGAAGAATGAACCTTATATACGAGCAGCGCTGTGAGCTGTCAATCATTTTTTACACCGCCGGCGGGAAAAAGCAAGTTCTGTGAAATTTTAAGTATATACCTACCTTATCAGGCTTATCGAGTTGTATATCGTTGGATAGCTATTAAAATAACTTTTCATTTAAATTACATTCGAAGAATAAACCTTGTCTACGAGCGGCGCTATGAGCTGTCAATCATTGTTTAAACCGTCGGCGGGAGAAAGCAAGTTCTGTGACATTTTAAGTATATACCTACCATTTCAAGCTTATCAAAATGTATATCGTTGGATAGCTATTAAAAATACCTTTCATTTAAATTACATTCGAAGAATGAACCTTGTCTACGAGCGGCGCTATGAGCTGTCAATCATTGTTTAAACCATCGGCGGGAGAAAGGAAGTTCCGTGACGTTTTTAGGGTATACTGACCATATCAAGCTTATCGAGTTGTATATCGTTGGATAGCTATTAAAATAACCTTTCATTTAAATTACATTCGAAGAATGAACCTTGTCTACGAGCGGCGCTATGAGCTGTCAATCATTGTTTAAACCGTCGGCGGGAGAAAGCAAGTTCTGTGACATTTTAAGTATATACCTACCATATCAAGCTTATCAAGTTGTATATCGTTGGATAGCTATTAAAAATACCTTTCATTTAAATTATATCCGACGAATAAACCTTGTGCACGAGCGGCGCTATGAGCGGTCAAACATTTTCTACACCATCGGCGGGAATAAGGAAGTTCCGTGGCGTTTTAAGGGTATACCTACCATATCAGGCTTATCGAGTTGTATATCGTTGGATAGCTATTGAAATTACCTTTCATTTAAACAACATTTGAAGAATGAACCTTGTCTTCGACCAGCGCTATGAGCTGTCAAACATTTTTTACACAATCGGCGGGAGAAAGCAATTCTTTGACATTTCAAGGGTACACCCACCATATCAGGCTTATCGAGTTGTATATCGTTGGATAGCTATTAGAATTACCTTTCATTTAAACTACATTCGAAGAATGAACCTTATTTACGAGCAGCGCTATGAGCTGTCAAATATTTTTAACACCGCCGGCGGGAAAAAGCAAGTTCTATAACGTTTTAAGGGTACACCTACCATATCAGGCTTATCGAGTTGTATATCATTGGATAGCTATTAAAATTACCTTTCATTTAAACTACATCCGAGGAATGAACCTTGTCCACGAGCGGCGCTATGAGCGGTCAAACTTTTTTACACCATCGGCGGGAATAAGGAAGTTCCGTGGCGTTTTTAGGGTATACCTACCATATCAGGCTTATCGAGTTTTACATTGTGGGAAAGCTATTAAAATTACCTTTCACAAAAACTAAATTTGAAGAATGAACCTTGTCTACGAGCGGCGCTATGAGCTGTCAATCATTTTTTAAATCATCGGCGGGAGAAAGCAAGTTCTGTGACATTTTAAGTATATACCTACCATATCAGGCTTATCGAGTTGTATATCGTTGGATAGCTATTAAAATAACCTTTTATTTAAACTACATTCGAAGAATGAACCTTATCTACGAGCAGCGCTATGAGCTGTCAAACATTTTTTACACAATCGGCGGGAGAAAGCAATTCTTTGACATTTTAAGGGTACACCTACCATATCAGGTTTATCGAGTTGTATATCGTTAGATAGCTATTAAAATAACCTTTCATTTAAACTACATTAGAACAATGAACCTTATCTACGAGCAGCGCTGTGAGCTGTCAAACATTTTTTACACCGCCGGCGAGAAAAAGCAAGTTCTATGACGTTTTAAGGGTACACCTACCATATCAGGCTAATCGAGTTGTTTATCGTTGGATAGCTATTGAAATAACCTTTGATTAAAACTACCTTTGAAGAATGAACCTTGTTTACGAGCAGCGCTATGAGCTGTCAAACATTTTTTATACAATCGGCGGGAGAAAGCAATTCTTTGACATTTTAAGGGTACACCAACCATATCAGGCTTATCGAGTTGTATATCGTTGGATAGCTATTGAAATTGCCTTTCATTTAAACTACATTTGAAGAACGAACCTTGTCTACGAGCGGCGCTATGAGCTGTGAATAATTTTTTTAACCATCGGCGGGAGAAAGCAAGTTCTGTGAAATTTTAAGTATATACCTACCTTATCAGGCTTATCGAGTTATATATCGTTGGATAGCTATTAAAATAAACTTTCATTTTAACTACATTAGAAGAATGAACCTTATCTACGAGCAGCGCTGTGAGTTGTCAAACATTTTTTACACCGCCGGCGGGAAAAAGCAAGTTCTATGACGTTTTAAGGGTACACTTACCATATCAGGCTTATCGAGTTATATATCGTTGGATAGCTATTGAAATTACCTTTCATATAAACTACATGTGAAGAATGAACCTTGTCTACGAGCAGCGCTATGAGCTGTCAAACATTTTTTATACAATCGGCGGGAGAAAGCAATTCTTTGACATTTTAAGGGTACACCTACCATATCAGGCTTATCGAGTTGTATATCGTTGGATAGCTTTTAAAATAACCTTTCATTTAAACTACATCCGAAGAATGAACCTTATCCACGAGCTACGCTATGAGCGGTCAAACTTTTTTATACCATCGGCGGGAATAAGGAAGTTCCGTGGCGGTTTTATGGTATACCCACCATATCAGGCTTATCGAGCTGTATATCATTGAATAGCTATTAAATTACCTTCCATTTTAACTAAATTTGAAGAATGAACCTAGTCTACGAGCAGCGCTATGAGCTGTCAAACATTTTTTACACAATCGGCGGGAGAAAGCAATTCTTTGACATTTTAAGGTTACACCTACCATATCAGGCTTATCGAGTTGTATATCGTTGGATAGCTATTAAAATAAACTTTCATTTAAACTAAATTCGAAGAATGAACCTTATCTACGAGCAGCGCTATGAGCTGTCAAACATTTTTTACACAATCGGCGGGAGAAAGCAATTCTTTGACATTTTAAGGGTACACCAACCATATCAGGCTTATCGAGTTGTATATCGTTGGATAGCTATTAAAATAAAATTTCATTTAAACTACATCCGAAGAATGAACCTTATCCACGAGCTACGCTATGAGCGGTCAAACTTTTTTACACCATCGGCGGGAATAAGGAAGTTCCGTGGCGGTTTTATGGTATACCCACCATATCAGGCTTATCGAGCTGTATATCATTGAATAGCTATTAAATTACCTTCCATTTTAACTAAATTTGAAGAATGAACCTTGTCTACGAGCAGCGCTATGAGCTGTCAAACATTTTTACACAATCGGCGGGAGAAAGCAATTCTTTGACATTTTAAGGGTACACCTACCATATCAGGCTTATCGAGTTGTATATCGTTGGATAGCTATTAAAATAAACTTTCATTTTAACTACATTAGAAGAATGAACCTTATCTACGAGCAGCGCTGTGAGTTGTCAAACATTTTTTACACCGCCGGCGGGAAAAAGCAAGTTCTATGACGTTTTAAGGGTACACTTACCATATCAGGCTTATCGAGTTATATATCGTTGGATAGCTATTGAAATTACCTTTCATATAAACTACATGTGAAGAATGAACCTTGTCTACGAGCAGCGCTATGAGCTGTCAAACATTTTTTATACAATCGGCGGGAGAAAGCAATTCTTTGACATTTTAAGGGTACACCTACCATATCAGGCTTATCGAGTTGTATATCGTTGGATAGCTTTTAAAATAACCTTTCATTTAAACTTCATCCGAAGAATGAACCTTATCCACGAGCTACGCTATGAGCGGTCAAACTTTTTTACACCATCGGCGGGAATAAGGAAGTTCCGTGGCGGTTTTATGGTATACCCACCATATCAGGCTTATCGAGCTGTATATCATTGAATAGCTATTAAATTACCTTCCATTTTAACTAAATTTGAAGAATGAACCTAGTCTACGAGCAGCGCTATGAGCTGTCAAACATTTTTTACACAATCGGCGGGAGAAAGCAATTCTTTGACATTTTAAGGTTACACCTACCATATCAGGCTTATCGAGTTGTATATCGTTGGATAGCTATTAAAATAAACTTTCATTTAAACTAAATTCGAAGAATGAACCTTATCTACGAGCAGCGCTATGAGCTGTCAAACATTTTTTACACAATCGGCGGGAGAAAGCAATTCTTTGACATTTTAAGGGTACACCAACCATATCAGGCTTATCGAGTTGTATATCGTTGGATAGCTATTAAAATAAAATTTCATTTAAACTACATTAAAAGAATGATCCTTATCTACGAGCAGCGCTGTCAGCTGTTAAACATTTTTTACACCGCCTTCGGGAAAAAGCAAGTTCTATGACGTTTGAAGGGTACACCTTCCATATCAGGCTTATCGATTTGTATATCGTTGGATAGCTATTAAAATTACCTTCCATTTAAACTACATTTGAAGAATGAACCTTGTCTACGAGCGGCGCTATGAGCTGTCAATCATTGTTTAATCTATCGGCGGGAGAAAGCAAGTTCTGTGACATTTTAAGTATATACCTACCATATCAAGCTTATCAAGTTGTATATATTTGGATATCTATTAAAAAACCTCTCATTTAAACTACATCCGAAGAATGAACCTTGTCCACGAGCGGCGCTATGAGCGGTCAAACATTTTTTACACCATCGGCGGGAATAAGGATGTTCCGTTGCGTTTTAAGGGTATACCTACCATATCAGGCTTATCGAGTTGTATATCGTTGGATAGCTATTGAAATTACCTTTCATTTAAACTACATTCGCAGAATGAACCTTATTTACGAGCAGCGCTATGAGCTGTCAAATATTTTTTACACCGCCGGCGGTAAAAAGCAAGTTCTATGACGTTTTAAGGGTACACCTACCATATCAGGCTTATCGAGTTGTATATTGTTAGATAGCTATTGAAATTACCTTTCAATTAAACTACATCCGAAGAATGAACCTTGACCAGGAGCGGCGCTATGAGCGGTCAAACATTTTTTACACCATCGGCAAGAATGACAAAATTCCGTGGCGTTTTTAGGGTATACCTACCATATCAGGCTTGTCGAGTTGTATATCGTTGAAAAGCTATTAAATTTAACTTTCATTTAAACTACAATTGAAGCAATTCTTTGACATTTTAAGGTTACACCTACCATATCAGGCTTATCCAGTTGTAAATCGTTGGATAGCTATTAAAATAAACTTTCATTTAAACTACATTCGAAGAATGAACCTTATCTACGAGCAGCGCTATGAGCTGTCAAACATTTTTTACACAATCGACGGGAGAAAGCAATTCTTTGACATTTTAAGGGTACACCTACCATATCAGGCTTATCGAGTTGTATATCGTTGGATAGCTTTTAAAATAACCTTTCATTTAAACTACATCCGAAGAATGAACCTTATCCACGAGCTACGCTATGAGCGGTCAAACTTTTTTACACCATCGGCGGGAATAAGGATGTTCCGTGGCGGTTTTATGGTATACCCACCATATCAGGCTTATCGAGCTGTATATCATTGAATAGCTATTAAATTACCTTCCATTTTAACTAAATTTGAAGAATGAACCTAGTCTACGAGCAGCGCTATGAGCTGTCAAACATTTTTTACACAATCGGCGGGAGAAAGCAATTCTTTGACATTTTAAGGTTACACCTACCATATCAGGCTTATCGAGTTGTATATCGTTGGATAGCTATTAAAATAAACTTTCATTTAAACTAAATTCGAAGAATGAACCTTATCTACGAGCAGCGCTATGAGCTGTCAAACATTTTTTACACAATCGGCGGGAGAAAGCAATTCTTTGACATTTTAAGGGTACACCAACCATATCAGGCTTATCGAGTTGTATATCGTTGGATAGCTATTAAAATAACCTTTCATTCAAACTACATTTGAAGAATGAACCTTCTCCACGAGCAGCGCTATGAGCTCTCAAAGTTTTTTTACACCATCGGCGGGAGAAAGGAAGTTCTGTGACGTTTTTAGAGTATACCGACCATATCAAGCTTATCGAGTTGTATACCATTCGATAGCTATTATAATTACCTTTCATATGAAATACATTTGAAGAATGAACCTTGTCCAAGAGCAGAGCTACGAGCTGTCAAACTTTTTTCTCAGCAGCGGTGGGAACAAGCAAGTTACGCGACGTTTTTAGGGTATACCTACCATATCAGCCTTATCGAGTTGTATATCGTTGAATAGCTACTGTAATAACCTTTAATTTAAACTACATTTAAAGAATGAACCTTATCCACGAGCAGCGCTATGAGCTCTCAAAGTTTTTTTACACCATCGGCGGGAGAAAGGAAGTTCCGTGACGTTTTTAGAGTATACCGACCATATCAAGCTTATCGAGTTGTATACCATTCGATAGCTATTAAAATTTCCTTTCATATAAAATACATTTGAAGAATGAACCTTGTCCACGAGCGGCGCTTCGAGCTGTCAAACTTTTTTCTCAGCAGCGGTGGGAACAAGCAAGTTACGCGACGTTTTTAGGGTATACCTACCATATCAGCCTTATCGAGTTGTATATCGTTGAATAGCTACTGTAATTATCTTTCATTTAAACTACATTTGAAGAATGAACCTTTTCCACGAGCAGCGCTATGAGCTCTCAAAGTTTTTTTACACCATCGGCGGGAGAAAGGAAGTTCCGTGACGTTTTTAGGGTATACTGACCATATCAAGCTTATCGAGTTGTATATCGTTGGATAGCTATTAAAATAACCTTTCATTTAAATTACATTCGAAGAATGAACCTTGTCTACGAGCGGCGCTATGAGCTGTCAATCATTGTTTAAACCGTCGGCGGGAGAAAGCAAGTTCTGTGACATTTTAAGTATATACCTACCATATCAAGCTTATCAAGTTGTATATCGTTGGATAGCTATTAAAAATACCTTTCATTTAAATTATATCCGACGAATAAACCTTGTGCACGAGCGGCGCTATGAGCGGTCAAACATTTTCTACACCATCGGCGGGAATAAGGAAGTTCCGTGGCGTTTTAAGGGTATACCTACCATATCAGGCTTATCGAGTTGTATATCGTTGGATAGCTATTGAAATTACCTTTCATTTAAACAACATTTGAAGAATGAACCTTGTCTTCGACCAGCGCTATGAGCTGTCAAACATTTTTTACACAATCGGCGGGAGAAAGAAATTCTTTGACATTTCAAGGGTACACCCACCATATCAGGCTTATCGAGTTGTATATCGTTGGATAGCTATTAGAATTACCTTTCATTTAAACTACATTCGAAGAATGAACCTTATTTACGAGCAGCGCTATGAGCTGTCAAATATTTTTAACACCGCCGGCGGGAAAAAGCAAGTTCTATAACGTTTTAAGGGTACACCTACCATATCAGGCTTATCGAGTTGTATATCATTGGATAGCTATTAAAATTACCTTTCATTTAAACTACATCCGAGGAATGAACCTTGTCCACGAGCGGCGCTATGAGCGGTCAAACTTTTTTACACCATCGGCGGGAATAAGGAAGTTCCGTGGCGTTTTTAGGGTATACCTACCATATCAGGCTTATCGAGTTTTACATTGTGGGAAAGCTATTAAAATTACCTTTCACAAAAACTAAATTTGAAGAATGAACCTTGTCTACGAGCGGCGCTATGAGCTGTCAATCATTTTTTAAATCATCGGCGGGAGAAAGCAAGTTCTGTGACATTTTAAGTATATACCTACCATATCAGGCTTATCGAGTTGTATATCGTTGGATAGCTATTAAAATAACCTTTTATTTAAACTACATTCGAAGAATGAACCTTATCTACGAGCAGCGCTATGAGCTGTCAAACATTTTTTACACAATCGGCGGGAGAAAGCAATTCTTTGACATTTTAAGGGTACACCTACCATATCAGGTTTATCGAGTTGTATATCGTTAGATAGCTATTAAAATAACCTTTCATTTAAACTACATTAGAACAATGAACCTTATCTACGAGCAGCGCTGTGAGCTGTCAAACATTTTTTACACCGCCGGCGAGAAAAAGCAAGTTCTATGACGTTTTAAGGGTACACCTACCATATCAGGCTAATCGAGTTGTTTATCGTTGGATAGCTATTGAAATAACCTTTGATTAAAACTACCTTTGAAGAATGAACCTTGTTTACGAGCAGCGCTATGAGCTGTCAAACATTTTTTATACAATCGGCGGGAGAAAGCAATTCTTTGACATTTTAAGGGTACACCAACCATATCAGGCTTATCGAGTTGTATATCGTTGGATAGCTATTGAAATTGCCTTTCATTTAAACTACATTTGAAGAACGAACCTTGTCTACGAGCGGCGCTATGAGCTGTGAATAATTTTTTTAACCATCGGCGGGAGAAAGCAAGTTCTGTGAAATTTTAAGTATATACCTACCTTATCAGGCTTATCGAGTTATATATCGTTGGATAGCTATTAAAATAAACTTTCATTTTAACTACATTAGAAGAATGAACCTTATCTACGAGCAGCGCTGTGAGTTGTCAAACATTTTTTACACCGCCGGCGGGAAAAAGCAAGTTCTATGACGTTTTAAGGGTACACTTACCATATCAGGCTTATCGAGTTATATATCGTTGGATAGCTATTGAAATTACCTTTCATATAAACTACATGTGAAGAATGAACCTTGTCTACGAGCAGCGCTATGAGCTGTCAAACATTTTTTATACAATCGGCGGGAGAAAGCAATTCTTTGACATTTTAAGGGTACACCTACCATATCAGGCTTATCAAGTTGTATATCGTTGGATAGCTTTTAAAATAACCTTTCATTTAAACTACATCCGAAGAATGAACCTTATCCACGAGCTACGCTATGAGCGGTCAAACTTTTTTACACCATCGGCGGGAATAAGGAAGTTCCGTGGCGGTTTTATGGTATACCCACCATATCAGGCTTATCGAGCTGTATATCATTGAATAGCTATTAAATTACCTTCCATTTTAACTAAATTTGAAGAATGAACCTAGTCTACGCGCAGCGCTATGAGCTGTCAAACATTTTTTACACAATCGGCGGGAGAAAGCAATTCTTTGACATTTTAAGGTTACACCTACCATATCAGGCTTATCGAGTTGTATATCGTTGGATAGCTATTAAAATAAACTTTCATTTAAACTAAATTCGAAGAATGAACCTTATCTACGAGCAGCGCTATGAGCTGTCAAACATTTTTTACACAATCGGCGGGAGAAAGCAATTCTTTGACATTTTAAGGGTACACCAACCATATCAGGCTTATCGAGTTGTATATCGTTGGATAGCTATTAAAATAAAATTTCATTTAAACTACATCCGAAGAATGAACCTTATCCACGAGCTACGCTATGAGCGGTCAAACTTTTTTACACCATCGGCGGGAATAAGGAAGTTCCGTGGCGGTTTTATGGTATACCCACCATATCAGGCTTATCGAGCTGTATATCATTGAATAGCTATTAAATTACCTTCCATTTTAACTAAATTTGAAGAATGAACCTTGTCTACGAGCAGCGCTATGAGCTGTCAAACATTTTTACACAATCGGCGGGAGAAAGCAATTCTTTGACATTTTAAGGGTACACCTACCATATCAGGCTTATCGAGTTGTATATCGTTGGATAGCTATTAAAATAAACTTTCATTTTAACTACATTAGAAGAATGAACCTTATCTACGAGCAGCGCTGTGAGTTGTCAAACATTTTTTACACCGCCGGCGGGAAAAAGCAAGTTCTATGACGTTTTAAGGGTACACTTACCATATCAGGCTTATCGAGTTATATATCGTTGGATAGCTATTGAAATTACCTTTCATATAAACTACATGTGAAGAATGAACCTTGTCTACGAGCAGCGCTATGAGCTGTCAAACATTTTTTATACAATCGGCGGGAGAAAGCAATTCTTTGACATTTTAAGGGTACACCTACCATATCAGGCTTATCGAGTTGTATATCGTTGGATAGCTTTTAAAATAACCTTTCATTTAAACTTCATCCGAAGAATGAACCTTATCCACGAGCTACGCTATGAGCGGTCAAACTTTTTTACACCATCGGCGGGAATAAGGAAGTTCCGTGGCGGTTTTATGGTATACCCACCATATCAGGCTTATCGAGCTGTATATCATTGAATAGCTATTAAATTACCTTCCATTTTAACTAAATTTGAAGAATGAACCTAGTCTACGAGCAGCGCTATGAGCTGTCAAACATTTTTTACACAATCGGCGGGAGAAAGCAATTCTTTGACATTTTAAGGTTACACCTACCATATCAGGCTTATCGAGTTGTATATCGTTGGATAGCTATTAAAATAAACTTTCATTTAAACTAAATTCGAAGAATGAACCTTATCTACGAGCAGCGCTATGAGCTGTCAAACATTTTTTACACAATCGGCGGGAGAAAGCAATTCTTTGACATTTTAAGGGTACACCAACCATATCAGGCTTATCGAGTTGTATATCGTTGGATAGCTATTAAAATAAAATTTCATTTAAACTACATTAAAAGAATGATCCTTATCTACGAGCAGCGCTGTCAGCTGTTAAACATTTTTTACACCGCCTTCGGGAAAAAGCAAGTTCTATGACGTTTGAAGGGTACACCTTCCATATCAGGCTTATCGATTTGTATATCGTTGGATAGCTATTAAAATTACCTTCCATTTAAACTACATTTGAAGAATGAACCTTGTCTACGAGCGGCGCTATGAGCTGTCAATCATTGTTTAATCTATCGGCGGGAGAAAGCAAGTTCTGTGACATTTTAAGTATATACCTACCATATCAAGCTTATCAAGTTGTATATATTTGGATATCTATTAAAAAACCTCTCATTTAAACTACATCCGAAGAATGAACCTTGTCCACGAGCGGCGCTATGAGCGGTCAAACATTTTTTACACCATCGGCGGGAATAAGGATGTTCCGTTGCGTTTTAAGGGTATACCTACCATATCAGGCTTATCGAGTTGTATATCGTTGGATAGCTATTGAAATTACCTTTCATTTAAACTACATTCGAAGAATGAACCTTATTTACGAGCAGCGCTATGAGCTGTCAAATATTTTTTACACCGCCGGCGGTAAAAAGCAAGTTCTATGACGTTTTAAGGGTACACCTACCATATCAGGCTTATCGAGTTGTATATTGTTAGATAGCTATTGAAATTACCTTTCAATTAAACTACATCCGAAGAATGAACCTTGACCAGGAGCGGCGCTATGAGCGGTCAAACATTTTTTACACCATCGGCAAGAATGACAAAATTCCGTGGCGTTTTTAGGGTATACCTACCATATCAGGCTTGTCGAGTTGTATATCGTTGAAAAGCTATTAAATTTAACTTTCATTTAAACTACAATTGAAGCAATTCTTTGACATTTTAAGGTTACACCTACCATATCAGGCTTATCCAGTTGTAAATCGTTGGATAGCTATTAAAATAAACTTTCATTTAAACTACATTCGAAGAATGAACCTTATCTACGAGCAGCGCTATGAGCTGTCAAACATTTTTTACACAATCGACGGGAGAAAGCAATTCTTTGACATTTTAAGGGTACACCTACCATATCAGGCTTATCGAGTTGTATATCGTTGGATAGCTTTTAAAATAACCTTTCATTTAAACTACATCCGAAGAATGAACCTTATCCACGAGCTACGCTATGAGCGGTCAAACTTTTTTACACCATCGGCGGGAATAAGGATGTTCCGTGGCGGTTTTATGGTATACCCACCATATCAGGCTTATCGAGCTGTATATCATTGAATAGCTATTAAATTACCTTCCATTTTAACTAAATTTGAAGAATGAACCTAGTCTACGAGCAGCGCTATGAGCTGTCAAACATTTTTTACACAATCGGCGGGAGAAAGCAATTCTTTGACATTTTAAGGTTACACCTACCATATCAGGCTTATCGAGTTGTATATCGTTGGATAGCTATTAAAATAAACTTTCATTTAAACTAAATTCGAAGAATGAACCTTATCTACGAGCA
Organism: Coleophora deauratella; assembly: GCA_958295455.1. NCBI lineage: Eukaryota > Metazoa > Arthropoda > Insecta > Lepidoptera > Coleophoridae > Coleophora > Coleophora deauratella. The sequence goes on along the minus strand of OY282396.1, from coordinate 10,627,050 downwards.
GCGCTATGAGCTGTCAAACATTTTTTACACAATCGGCGGGAGAAAGCAATTCTTTGACATTTTAAGGGTACACCAACCATATCAGGCTTATCGAGTTGTATATCGTTGGATAGCTATTAAAATAACCTTTCATTTAAACTACATCCGAAGAATGAACCTTGTCCACGAGCGGCGCTATGAGCGGTCAAACTTTTTTACACCATCGGCGGGAATAAGGAAGTTCCGTGGCGGTTTTAGGGTATACCCACCATATCAGGCTTATCGAGCTGTATATCGTTGAATAGCTATTAAAATTACCTTTCATTCAAACTACATTCGAAGAATGAACCTTGTCTTCGAGCGGCGCTATGAGCGGTCAAACATTTTTTACACCGTCGGCGAGAATGACAAAATTCCGTGGCATTTTTAGGGTATACGTATCATATCAGGCTTGTCGAGTTGTATATCTTTGAATAGCTATTAAATTTACCTTTCATTTAAACTAAATATGAAGAATGAACCTTGTCTACGAGCAGCGCTATGAGCTGTCAAACATTTTTTACACAATCGGCGGGAGAAAGCAATTCTTTCACATTTTAAGGGTACACCTACCACATCAGGCTTATCGAGTTGTATATCGTTGGATAGCTATTAAAATAAGCTTTCATTTAAACTACATTCGAAGAATGAACCTTATCTACGAGCAGCGCTATGAGCTGTCAAACATTTTTTACACAATCGGCGGGAGAAAGCAATTCTTTGACATTTTAAGGGTACACCAACCATATCAGGCTTATCGAGTTGTATATTTTTGGATAGCTATTAAAATAAGCTTTCATTTAAACTACATTCGAAGAATGAACCTTATCTACGAGCAGCGCTATGAGCTGTCAAACATTTTTTACACAATCGGCGGGAGAAAGCAATTCTTTGACATTTTAAGGGTACACCAACCATATCAGGCTTATCGAGTTGTATATCGTTGGATAGCTATTAAAATAAAATTTCATTTAAACTACATTAAAAGAATGATCCTTATCTACGAGCAGCGCTGTCAGCTGTTAAACATTTTTTACACCGCCTTCGGGAAAAAGCAAGTTCTATGACGTTTGAAGGGTACACCTACCATATCAGGCTTATCGATTTGTATATCGTTGGATAGCTATTAAAATTAACTTTCATTTAAACTACATTTGAAGAATGAACCTTGTCTACGAGCGGCGCTATGAGCTGTCAATCATTGTTTAATCTATCGGCGGGAGAAAGCAAGTTCTGTGACATTTTAAGTATATACCTACCATATCAAGCTTATCAAGTTGTATATATTTGGATATCTATTAAAAAACCTCTCATTTAAACTACATCCGAAGAATGAACCTTGTCCACGAGCGGCGCTATGAGCGGTCAAACATTTTTTACACCATCGGCGGGAATAAGGATGTTCCGTTGCGTTTTAAGGGTATACCTACCATATCAGGCTTATCGAGTTGTATATCGTTGGATAGCTATTGAAATTACCTTTCATTTAAACTACATTCGAAGAATGAACCTTATTTACGAGCAGCGCTATGAGCTGTCAAATATTTTTTACACCGCCGGCGGGAAAAAGCAAGTTCTATGACGTTTTAAGGGTACACCTACCATATCAGGCTTATCGAGTTGTATATTGTTAGATAGCTATTGAAATTACCTTTCAATTAAACTACATCCGAAGAATGAACCTTGACCAGGAGCGGCGCTATGAGCGGTCAAACATTTTTTACACCATCGGCGGGAATAAGGAAGTTCCGTGGCGTTTTATGGGTATACCTACCATATCAGGATTATCGAGTTGTATATCGTTGGATAGCTATTAAAATTACCTTTCATTTAAACTACATTCGAAGAATGAACCTTGTCTGCGACCAGCGCTATGAGCTGGCAAACATTTTTTACACAATCGGCGGGAGAAAGCAATTCTTTGACATTTCAAGGTTACACACACCATATCAGGCTTATCGAGTTGTATATCGTTGGATAGCTATTAAAATAAGCTTTCATTTAAACTACATTCGAATAATGAACGTTATCTACGAGTAGCGCTTTGAGCTGTCAAACATTTTTTACACCATCGGCGGGAATAAGGAAGTTCCGTGGCGTTTTAAGGGTATACCTACCATATCAGACTTATCAATTTGTATATCGATGGATAGCTTTTGAAATTACCTTTCATTTAAACTACATTCGAAGAATGAACCTTGTCTACGACCATCGCTATGAGCTGTCAAACATTTTTTTACACAATCGGCGGGAGAAAGCAATTCTTTGACATTTCAAGGGTACACCCACCATATCAGGCTTATCGATTTGTATATCGTTGGATAGCTATTGGAATTACCTTTCATTTAAACTACATTCGAAGAATGAACCTTATTTACGAGCAGCGCTATGAGCTGTCAAACATTTTTTACACCGCCGGCGGGAAAAAGCAAGTTCTATGACGTCTTAAGGGTACACCTACCATATCAGGCTTATCGAGTTGTATATTGTTGGATAGCTATTAAAATTACCTTTCAATTTAACTACATCCGAGGAATGAACCTTGTCCACGAGCGGCGCTATGAGCGGTCAAACATTTTTTTCACCATCGGCGGGAATAAGGAAGTTCCGTGGCGTTTTAAGGGTATACCTACCATATCAGGCTTATCGAGTTGTATATCGTTGGATAGCTATTGAAATTACCTTTCATTTAAACTACATTCGAAGAATGAACCTTGTCTGCGGCCATCGCTATGAGCTGTCAAACATTTTTTACACAATCGGCGGGAGAAAGCAATTCTTTGACATTTCAAGGGTACACCCACCATATCAGGCTTATCGAGTTGTATATCGTTGGATAGTTATTGGAATTACCTTTCATTTAAACTACATTCGAAGAATGAACCTTATTTACGAGCAGCGCTATGAGCTGTCAAACATTTTTTTCACCGCCGGCGGGAAAAAGCAAGTTCTATGACGTTTTAAGGGTACATCTATCATATCAGGCTTATCGAGTTGTATATTGTTGGATAGCTTTTGAAATTACCTTTCAATTAAACTACATCCGAAGAATGAACCTTGTCTGCGACCAGCGCTATGAGCTGTCAAACATTTTTTTCACAATCGGCGGGAGAAAGCAATTCTTTGACATTTCGAGGGTACACCCACCATATCAGGCTTATCGAGTTGTATATCGTTGGATAGCTATTAAAATTACCTTTCATTTAAACTACATTTGAAGAATGAACCTTGTCTACGAGCAGCGCTATGAGCTGTCAATCATTTTTTATACAATCGGCGGGAGAAAGCAATTCTTTGACATTTTAAGGGTACACCAACCATATTATGTACGTCATGGGTGAAAGGAGTTAAGAGCCGCTGAATTAGTGGGTGAGTCGCTAGGTTTTGAAGAATTTCAGTGGCTTGTAGCTTTCGATTATGTCGTACAGTCTCGAGTCTGGTACCAAATGATAGATATTTTCAATAGATATCCAGCGATGTGCAACTCGGTAAGCCTGTTGTTGTCAGTATATTCTAAAATCGTCATGGATCTTGCTTTTTAGGCGAAAAATTTATGAATTCTAGATAAATAAAAAAACAAGATTCTTTCATACTGAATTCTTTAATTTTCTCTTCGATATCTGTTTTCTGAGCAGGCTTAGCATATTCGTTCTTAGTTTTTACTGGAAAACAGGCTGAAATCAGGTCAAAAAATTTAAAACAATTCCCCTTTTATGTTTTAGAAGAAATATGTTTTTTTTTAACTTGTAACGCATATAAAACAGTAAAACACAAGTACGGTTTTTTTTATTTGTTGTATAGCGTCATATTTATTCGTTTTCTAGTAAATTTAAGACAATTAGAAATAATTTAAAAATTTCGACCTTTCGAAGAAATATGTTTTTTTAAACTTGTAACGCATATAAAACAGTAAAACACAAGTCGTTTTTTTTTGTTATATAGCGTCATATTTATTCGTTTTCAAGTAAATTTAAGACGATTAGAAACAATTTAGATAATTTAAAATTTCGAACTCCTCAATTTGGTCGGGTTATAATTTTCGTCTAACTTTTTCGGCTAACTTCACACCGCTTCAGCTGTGTGAAGTTAGCCGAAAAAGTTAGACGAAAATTATAACCCGACCAAATTAGGGAGTTCGAAATTTTAAATTCTTTAAATTGTTTCTAATTGTCTTAAATTTACTAGAAAACGAATAAATATGATGCTAAATAACAAATAATATTTTTTTTGAGTTGTGTTTAACTGTTTATATGCACTATAAGTTTTAAAAAGCATATTTCTTCTAAAACATAAAAGTGGCATTATATCAAGGTTTGTGCCCTGGTTTTAACCTGTTTTCCATTAAAAATGAAGAACGAATATACTTAACCTGCTCAGAAAACAGATATCGAAGAGAAAAATAAAGAATTCATTATGACGGAATCATGTTTTTTATTTACCTAGAACTTTACCTAGAAAAGCCAGTTCCATGACGATTTTAGGGTATACTGAACATATCAGGCTTATCGAGTTGCATATCGCTGGATAGTTATTAAAAATATCTATCAATTAATACCAGATTAAGACTGTACGTCATAAGCGACAGGAGTTACGAGCGGCTGAAGTTCTTCATAACCTAGCGATTCACCCACTGTTGTATATCGTTGAATAGCTACTGTAATTACCTTTCATTTAAACGACGTTTGAAGAATGAACCTTGTCCACGAGCAGCGCTATGAGCTCTCAAAGTTTTTTACACCATCGGCGGGAGAAAGGAAGTTCCGTGACGTTTTTAGAGTATACCGACCATATCAAGCTTATCGAGTTGTATATCGTTCGATAGCTATTAAAATTACCTTTCATGTGAAATAAATTTGAAGAATGAACCTTGTCCACGAGCGGCGCTATGAGATGTCAAACTTTTTCTCAGCAGCGGTGGGAACAAGCAAGTTCCACGACGTTTTTAGGGTAGACCTACCATATCAGGCTTATCGAGTTGTATATCGTTGAATAGCTACTGTAATTACCTTTCATTTAAACTACATTTGAAGAATAAACCTTGTCCACGAGCAGCGCTATGAGCTCTCAAAGTCTTTTTACACCATCGGCGGGAGAAAGGAAGTTCCGTGACGTTTTTAGAGTATACCGACCATATCAAGCTTATCGAGTTGTATATCGTTCGATAGCTATTAAAATTACCTTTCATATGAAATACATTTGAAGAATGAACCTTATCCACGAGCGGCGCTACGAGCTGTCAAACTTTTTTCTCAGCAGCGGTGGGAACAAGCAAGTTACGCGACGTTTTTAGGGTATACCTACCATATCAGGCTTATCGAGTTGTATATCGTTGAATAGCTACTGTAATTATCTTTCATTTAAACTACATTTCAAGAATGAACCTTGTCCACGAGCAGCGCTATGAGCTCTCAAAGTTTTTTCACACCATCGGCGGGAGAAAGGAAGTTCCGTGACGTTTTTAGGGTATACTGACCATATCAAGCTTATCGAGTTGTATATCGTTGGATAGCTATTAAAATTACCTTTCATGTGAAACAAATTTGAAGAATGAACCTTCTCCACGAGCGGCGCTATGAGCTGTCAAATTTTTTCTCAGCAGCGGTTCCCAAGCAAGTTCTGCGACGTTTTTAGGGTAGACCTACCATATCAGGCTTATCGAGTTGTATATCGTTGAATAGCTACTGTAATTACCTTTCATTCAAACTACATTTGAAGAATGAACCTTCTCCACGAGCAGCGCTATGAGCTCTCAAAGTTTTTTTACACCATCGGCGGGAGAAAGGAAGTTCTGTGACGTTTTTAGAGTATACCGACCATATCAAGCTTATCGAGTTGTATACCATTCGATAGCTATTATAATTACCTTTCATATGAAATACATTTGAAGAATGAACCTTGTCCAAGAGCACTTCGGGCGGCGCTTCGAGCTGTCAAACTTTTTTCTCAGCAGCGGTGGGAACAAGCAAGTTACGCGACGTTTTTAGGGTATACCTACCATATCAGCCTTATCGAGTTGTATATCGTTGAATAGCTACTGTAATTATCTTTCATTTAAACTACATTTGAAGAATGAACCTTTTCCACGAGCAGCGCTATGAGCTCTCAAAGTTTTTTTACACCATCGGCGGGAGAAAGGAAGTTCCGTGACGTTTTTAGGGTATACTGACCATATCAAGCTTATCGAGTTGTATATCGTTGGATAGCTATTAAAATTACCTTTCATGTGAAACAAATTTGAAGAATGAACCTTGTCCACGAGCGGCGCTATGAGCTGTCAAACTTTTTCTCAGCAGCGGTGGGAACAAGCAAGTTCCGCGACGTTTTTAGGGTAGACCTACCATATCAGGCTTATCGAGTTGTATATCGTTGAATAGCTACTGTAATTACCTTTCATTTAAACTACATTTGAAGAATGAACCTTTTCCACGAGCAGCGCTATGAGCTCTCAAAGTTTTTTTACACCATCGGCGGGAGAAAGGAAGTTCCGTGACGTTTTTAGGGTATCCTGACCATATCAAGCTTATCGAGTTGTATATCGTTGGATAGCTATTAAAATTACCTTTCATGTGAAACAAATTTGAAGAATGAACCTTGTCCACGAGCGGCGCTATGAGCTGTCAAACTTTTTCTCAGCAGCGGTGGGAACAAGCAAGTTCCGCGACGTTTTTAGGGTAGACCTACCATATCAGGCTTATCGAGTTGTATATCGTTGAATATCTACTGTAATTACCTTTCATTTAAACTACATTTGAAGAATGAACCTTGTCCACGAGCAGCGCTATGAGCTCTCAAAGTTTTTTTACACCATCGGCGGGAGAAAGGAAGTTCCGTGACGTTTTTAGAGTATACCGACCATATCAAGCTTATCGAGTTGTATATCGTTCGATAGCTATAAAAATTACCTTTCATATGAAATACATTTGAAGAATGAACCTTGTCCATGAGCGGCGCTACGAGCTGTCAAACTTTTTTCTCAGCAGCGGTGGGAACAAGCAAGTTACGCGACGTTTTTAGGGTATACCTACCATATCAGCCTTATCGAGTTGTATATCGTTGAATAGCTACTGTAATAACCTTTCATTTAAACTACATTTAAAGAATGAACCTTATCCACGAGCAGCGCTATGATCTCTCAAAGTTTTTTTACACCATCGGCGGGAGCGCTATGAGCTCTCAAAGTTTTTTTACACTATCGGCGGGAGAAAGGAAGTTCCGTGACGTTTTTAGGGTATACTGACCATATCAAGCTTATCGAGTTGTATATGGTTGGATAGCTATTAAAATAACCTTTTATTTAAACTACATTCGAAGAATGAACCTTATCTACAAGCAGCGCTATGAGCTGTCAAACATTTTTTACACAATCGGCGGGAGAAAGCAATTCTTTGACATTTCAAGGGTACACCCACCATATCAGGCTTATCGAGTTGTATATCGTTGGATAGCTAATAAAATTACCTTTCACATAAACTAAATTTGAAGAATGAACCTTGTCTACGAGCAGCGCTATGAGCTGTCAATCATTTTTTAAACCATCGGCAGGAGAAAGCAAGTTCTCTGACATTTTAAGTATATACCTACCATATCAGGCTTATCGAGTTGTATATCGTTGGATAGCTATTAAAATAACCTTTCATTTAAACTACATTAGAAGAATGAACCTTATATACGAGCAGCGCTGTGAGCTGTCAATCATTTTTTACACCGCCGGCGGGAAAAAGCAAGTTCTGTGAAATTTTAAGTATATACCTACCTTATCAGGCTTATCGAGTTGTATATCGTTGGATAGCTATTAAAATAACTTTTCATTTAAATTACATTCGAAGAATAAACCTTGTCTACGAGCGGCGCTATGAGCTGTCAATCATTGTTTAAACCGTCGGCGGGAGAAAGCAAGTTCTGTGACATTTTAAGTATATACCTACCATTTCAAGCTTATCAAAATGTATATCGTTGGATAGCTATTAAAAATACCTTTCATTTAAATTACATTCGAAGAATGAACCTTGTCTACGAGCGGCGCTATGAGCTGTCAATCATTGTTTAAACCATCGGCGGGAGAAAGGAAGTTCCGTGACGTTTTTAGGGTATACTGACCATATCAAGCTTATCGAGTTGTATATCGTTGGATAGCTATTAAAATAACCTTTCATTTAAATTACATTCGAAGAATGAACCTTGTCTACGAGCGGCGCTATGAGCTGTCAATCATTGTTTAAACCGTCGGCGGGAGAAAGCAAGTTCTGTGACATTTTAAGTATATACCTACCATATCAAGCTTATCAAGTTGTATATCGTTGGATAGCTATTAAAAATACCTTTCATTTAAATTATATCCGACGAATAAACCTTGTGCACGAGCGGCGCTATGAGCGGTCAAACATTTTCTACACCATCGGCGGGAATAAGGAAGTTCCGTGGCGTTTTAAGGGTATACCTACCATATCAGGCTTATCGAGTTGTATATCGTTGGATAGCTATTGAAATTACCTTTCATTTAAACAACATTTGAAGAATGAACCTTGTCTTCGACCAGCGCTATGAGCTGTCAAACATTTTTTACACAATCGGCGGGAGAAAGCAATTCTTTGACATTTCAAGGGTACACCCACCATATCAGGCTTATCGAGTTGTATATCGTTGGATAGCTATTAGAATTACCTTTCATTTAAACTACATTCGAAGAATGAACCTTATTTACGAGCAGCGCTATGAGCTGTCAAATATTTTTAACACCGCCGGCGGGAAAAAGCAAGTTCTATAACGTTTTAAGGGTACACCTACCATATCAGGCTTATCGAGTTGTATATCATTGGATAGCTATTAAAATTACCTTTCATTTAAACTACATCCGAGGAATGAACCTTGTCCACGAGCGGCGCTATGAGCGGTCAAACTTTTTTACACCATCGGCGGGAATAAGGAAGTTCCGTGGCGTTTTTAGGGTATACCTACCATATCAGGCTTATCGAGTTTTACATTGTGGGAAAGCTATTAAAATTACCTTTCACAAAAACTAAATTTGAAGAATGAACCTTGTCTACGAGCGGCGCTATGAGCTGTCAATCATTTTTTAAATCATCGGCGGGAGAAAGCAAGTTCTGTGACATTTTAAGTATATACCTACCATATCAGGCTTATCGAGTTGTATATCGTTGGATAGCTATTAAAATAACCTTTTATTTAAACTACATTCGAAGAATGAACCTTATCTACGAGCAGCGCTATGAGCTGTCAAACATTTTTTACACAATCGGCGGGAGAAAGCAATTCTTTGACATTTTAAGGGTACACCTACCATATCAGGTTTATCGAGTTGTATATCGTTAGATAGCTATTAAAATAACCTTTCATTTAAACTACATTAGAACAATGAACCTTATCTACGAGCAGCGCTGTGAGCTGTCAATTATTTTTTACACCGCCGGCGAGAAAAAGCAAGTTCTATGACGTTTTAAGGGTACACCTACCATATCAGGCTAATCGAGTTGTTTATCGTTGGATAGCTATTGAAATAACCTTTGATTAAAACTACCTTTGAAGAATGAACCTTGTTTACGAGCAGCGCTATGAGCTGTCAAACATTTTTTATACAATCGGCGGGAGAAAGCAATTCTTTGACATTTTAAGGGTACACCAACCATATCAGGCTTATCGAGTTGTATATCGTTGGATAGCTATTGAAATTGCCTTTCATTTAAACTACATTTGAAGAACGAACCTTGTCTACGAGCGGCGCTATGAGCTGTGAATAATTTTTTTAACCATCGGCGGGAGAAAGCAAGTTCTGTGAAATTTTAAGTATATACCTACCTTATCAGGCTTATCGAGTTATATATCGTTGGATAGCTATTAAAATAAACTTTCATTTTAACTACATTAGAAGAATGAACCTTATCTACGAGCAGCGCTGTGAGTTGTCAAACATTTTTTACACCGCCGGCGGGAAAAAGCAAGTTCTATGACGTTTTAAGGGTACACTTACCATATCAGGCTTATCGAGTTATATATCGTTGGATAGCTATTGAAATTACCTTTCATATAAACTACATGTGAAGAATGAACCTTGTCTACGAGCAGCGCTATGAGCTGTCAAACATTTTTTATACAATCGGCGGGAGAAAGCAATTCTTTGACATTTTAAGGGTACACCTACCATATCAGGCTTATCGAGTTGTATATCGTTGGATAGCTTTTAAAATAACCTTTCATTTAAACTACATCCGAAGAATGAACCTTATCCACGAGCTACGCTATGAGCGGTCAAACTTTTTTATACCATCGGCGGGAATAAGGAAGTTCCGTGGCGGTTTTATGGTATACCCACCATATCAGGCTTATCGAGCTGTATATCATTGAATAGCTATTAAATTACCTTCCATTTTAACTAAATTTGAAGAATGAACCTAGTCTACGAGCAGCGCTATGAGCTGTCAAACATTTTTTACACAATCGGCGGGAGAAAGCAATTCTTTGACATTTTAAGGTTACACCTACCATATCAGGCTTATCGAGTTGTATATCGTTGGATAGCTATTAAAATAAACTTTCATTTAAACTAAATTCGAAGAATGAACCTTATCTACGAGCAGCGCTATGAGCTGTCAAACATTTTTTACACAATCGGCGGGAGAAAGCAATTCTTTGACATTTTAAGGGTACACCAACCATATCAGGCTTATCGAGTTGTATATCGTTGGATAGCTATTAAAATAAAATTTCATTTAAACTACATCCGAAGAATGAACCTTATCCACGAGCTACGCTATGAGCGGTCAAACTTTTTTACACCATCGGCGGGAATAAGGAAGTTCCGTGGCGGTTTTATGGTATACCCACCATATCAGGCTTATCGAGCTGTATATCATTGAATAGCTATTAAATTACCTTCCATTTTAACTAAATTTGAAGAATGAACCTTGTCTACGAGCAGCGCTATGAGCTGTCAAACATTTTTACACAATCGGCGGGAGAAAGCAATTCTTTGACATTTTAAGGGTACACCTACCATATCAGGCTTATCGAGTTGTATATCGTTGGATAGCTATTAAAATAAACTTTCATTTTAACTACATTAGAAGAATGAACCTTATCTACGAGCAGCGCTGTGAGTTGTCAAACATTTTTTACACCGCCGGCGGGAAAAAGCAAGTTCTATGACGTTTTAAGGGTACACTTACCATATCAGGCTTATCGAGTTATATATCGTTGGATAGCTATTGAAATTACCTTTCATATAAACTACATGTGAAGAATGAACCTTGTCTACGAGCAGCGCTATGAGCTGTCAAACATTTTTTATACAATCGGCGGGAGAAAGCAATTCTTTGACATTTTAAGGGTACACCTACCATATCAGGCTTATCGAGTTGTATATCGTTGGATAGCTTTTAAAATAACCTTTCATTTAAACTTCATCCGAAGAATGAACCTTATCCACGAGCTACGCTATGAGCGGTCAAACTTTTTTACACCATCGGCGGGAATAAGGAAGTTCCGTGGCGGTTTTATGGTATACCCACCATATCAGGCTTATCGAGCTGTATATCATTGAATAGCTATTAAATTACCTTCCATTTTAACTAAATTTGAAGAATGAACCTAGTCTACGAGCAGCGCTATGAGCTGTCAAACATTTTTTACACAATCGGCGGGAGAAAGCAATTCTTTGACATTTTAAGGTTACACCTACCATATCAGGCTTATCGAGTTGTATATCGTTGGATAGCTATTAAAATAAACTTTCATTTAAACTAAATTCGAAGAATGAACCTTATCTACGAGCAGCGCTATGAGCTGTCAAACATTTTTTACACAATCGGCGGGAGAAAGCAATTCTTTGACATTTTAAGGGTACACCAACCATATCAGGCTTATCGAGTTGTATATCGTTGGATAGCTATTAAAATAAAATTTCATTTAAACTACATTAAAAGAATGATCCTTATCTACGAGCAGCGCTGTCAGCTGTTAAACATTTTTTACACCGCCTTCGGGAAAAAGCAAGTTCTATGACGTTTGAAGGGTACACCTTCCATATCAGGCTTATCGATTTGTATATCGTTGGATAGCTATTAAAATTACCTTCCATTTAAACTACATTTGAAGAATGAACCTTGTCTACGAGCGGCGCTATGAGCTGTCAATCATTGTTTAATCTATCGGCGGGAGAAAGCAAGTTCTGTGACATTTTAAGTATATACCTACCATATCAAGCTTATCAAGTTGTATATATTTGGATATCTATTAAAAAACCTCTCATTTAAACTACATCCGAAGAATGAACCTTGTCCACGAGCGGCGCTATGAGCGGTCAAACATTTTTTACACCATCGGCGGGAATAAGGATGTTCCGTTGCGTTTTAAGGGTATACCTACCATATCAGGCTTATCGAGTTGTATATCGTTGGATAGCTATTGAAATTACCTTTCATTTAAACTACATTCGCAGAATGAACCTTATTTACGAGCAGCGCTATGAGCTGTCAAATATTTTTTACACCGCCGGCGGTAAAAAGCAAGTTCTATGACGTTTTAAGGGTACACCTACCATATCAGGCTTATCGAGTTGTATATTGTTAGATAGCTATTGAAATTACCTTTCAATTAAACTACATCCGAAGAATGAACCTTGACCAGGAGCGGCGCTATGAGCGGTCAAACATTTTTTACACCATCGGCAAGAATGACAAAATTCCGTGGCGTTTTTAGGGTATACCTACCATATCAGGCTTGTCGAGTTGTATATCGTTGAAAAGCTATTAAATTTAACTTTCATTTAAACTACAATTGAAGCAATTCTTTGACATTTTAAGGTTACACCTACCATATCAGGCTTATCCAGTTGTAAATCGTTGGATAGCTATTAAAATAAACTTTCATTTAAACTACATTCGAAGAATGAACCTTATCTACGAGCAGCGCTATGAGCTGTCAAACATTTTTTACACAATCGACGGGAGAAAGCAATTCTTTGACATTTTAAGGGTACACCTACCATATCAGGCTTATCGAGTTGTATATCGTTGGATAGCTTTTAAAATAACCTTTCATTTAAACTACATCCGAAGAATGAACCTTATCCACGAGCTACGCTATGAGCGGTCAAACTTTTTTACACCATCGGCGGGAATAAGGATGTTCCGTGGCGGTTTTATGGTATACCCACCATATCAGGCTTATCGAGCTGTATATCATTGAATAGCTATTAAATTACCTTCCATTTTAACTAAATTTGAAGAATGAACCTAGTCTACGAGCAGCGCTATGAGCTGTCAAACATTTTTTACACAATCGGCGGGAGAAAGCAATTCTTTGACATTTTAAGGTTACACCTACCATATCAGGCTTATCGAGTTGTATATCGTTGGATAGCTATTAAAATAAACTTTCATTTAAACTAAATTCGAAGAATGAACCTTATCTACGAGCAGCGCTATGAGCTGTCAAACATTTTTTACACAATCGGCGGGAGAAAGCAATTCTTTGACATTTTAAGGGTACACCAACCATATCAGGCTTATCGAGTTGTATATCGTTGGATAGCTATTAAAATAACCTTTCATTTAAACTACATCCGAAGAATGAACCTTGTCCACGAGCGGCGCTATGAGCGGTCAAACTTTTTTACACCATCGGCGGGAATAAGGAAGTTCCGTGGCGGTTTTAGGGTATACCCACCATATCAGGCTTATCGAGCTGTATATCGTTGAATAGCTATTAAAATTACCTTTCATTCAAACTACATTCGAAGAATGAACCTTGTCTTCGAGCGGCGCTATGAGCGGTCAAACATTTTTTACACCGTCGGCGAGAATGACAAAATTCCGTGGCATTTTTAGGGTATACGTATCATATCAGGCTTGTCGAGTTGTATATCTTTGAATAGCTATTAAATTTACCTTTCATTTAAACTAAATATGAAGAATGAACCTTGTCTACGAGCAGCGCTATGAGCTGTCAAACATTTTTTACACAATCGGCGGGAGAAAGCAATTCTTTCACATTTTAAGGGTACACCTACCACATCAGGCTTATCGAGTTGTATATCGTTGGATAGCTATTAAAATAAGCTTTCATTTAAACTACATTCGAAGAATGAACCTTATCTACGAGCAGCGCTATGAGCTGTCAAACATTTTTTACACAATCGGCGGGAGAAAGCAATTCTTTGACATTTTAAGGGTACACCAACCATATCAGGCTTATCGAGTTGTATATTTTTGGATAGCTATTAAAATAAGCTTTCATTTAAACTACATTCGAAGAATGAACCTTATCTACGAGCAGCGCTATGAGCTGTCAAACATTTTTTACACAATCGGCGGGAGAAAGCAATTCTTTGACATTTTAAGGGTACACCAACCATATCAGGCTTATCGAGTTGTATATCGTTGGATAGCTATTAAAATAAAATTTCATTTAAACTACATTAAAAGAATGATCCTTATCTACGAGCAGCGCTGTCAGCTGTTAAACATTTTTTACACCGCCTTCGGGAAAAAGCAAGTTCTATGACGTTTGAAGGGTACACCTACCATATCAGGCTTATCGATTTGTATATCGTTGGATAGCTATTAAAATTAACTTTCATTTAAACTACATTTGAAGAATGAACCTTGTCTACGAGCGGCGCTATGAGCTGTCAATCATTGTTTAATCTATCGGCGGGAGAAAGCAAGTTCTGTGACATTTTAAGTATATACCTACCATATCAAGCTTATCAAGTTGTATATATTTGGATATCTATTAAAAAACCTCTCATTTAAACTACATCCGAAGAATGAACCTTGTCCACGAGCGGCGCTATGAGCGGTCAAACATTTTTTACACCATCGGCGGGAATAAGGATGTTCCGTTGCGTTTTAAGGGTATACCTACCATATCAGGCTTATCGAGTTGTATATCGTTGGATAGCTATTGAAATTACCTTTCATTTAAACTACATTCGAAGAATGAACCTTATTTACGAGCAGCGCTATGAGCTGTCAAATATTTTTTACACCGCCGGCGGGAAAAAGCAAGTTCTATGACGTTTTAAGGGTACACCTACCATATCAGGCTTATCGAGTTGTATATTGTTAGATAGCTATTGAAATTACCTTTCAATTAAACTACATCCGAAGAATGAACCTTGACCAGGAGCGGCGCTATGAGCGGTCAAACATTTTTTACACCATCGGCGGGAATAAGGAAGTTCCGTGGCGTTTTATGGGTATACCTACCATATCAGGATTATCGAGTTGTATATCGTTGGATAGCTATTAAAATTACCTTTCATTTAAACTACATTCGAAGAATGAACCTTGTCTGCGACCAGCGCTATGAGCTGGCAAACATTTTTTACACAATCGGCGGGAGAAAGCAATTCTTTGACATTTCAAGGTTACACACACCATATCAGGCTTATCGAGTTGTATATCGTTGGATAGCTATTAAAATAAGCTTTCATTTAAACTACATTCGAATAATGAACGTTATCTACGAGTAGCGCTTTGAGCTGTCAAACATTTTTTACACCATCGGCGGGAATAAGGAAGTTCCGTGGCGTTTTAAGGGTATACCTACCATATCAGACTTATCAATTTGTATATCGATGGATAGCTTTTGAAATTACCTTTCATTTAAACTACATTCGAAGAATGAACCTTGTCTACGACCATCGCTATGAGCTGTCAAACATTTTTTTACACAATCGGCGGGAGAAAGCAATTCTTTGACATTTCAAGGGTACACCCACCATATCAGGCTTATCGATTTGTATATCGTTGGATAGCTATTGGAATTACCTTTCATTTAAACTACATTCGAAGAATGAACCTTATTTACGAGCAGCGCTATGAGCTGTCAAACATTTTTTACACCGCCGGCGGGAAAAAGCAAGTTCTATGACGTCTTAAGGGTACACCTACCATATCAGGCTTATCGAGTTGTATATTGTTGGATAGCTATTAAAATTACCTTTCAATTTAACTACATCCGAGGAATGAACCTTGTCCACGAGCGGCGCTATGAGCGGTCAAACATTTTTTTCACCATCGGCGGGAATAAGGAAGTTCCGTGGCGTTTTAAGGGTATACCTACCATATCAGGCTTATCGAGTTGTATATCGTTGGATAGCTATTGAAATTACCTTTCATTTAAACTACATTCGAAGAATGAACCTTGTCTGCGGCCATCGCTATGAGCTGTCAAACATTTTTTACACAATCGGCGGGAGAAAGCAATTCTTTGACATTTCAAGGGTACACCCACCATATCAGGCTTATCGAGTTGTATATCGTTGGATAGTTATTGGAATTACCTTTCATTTAAACTACATTCGAAGAATGAACCTTATTTACGAGCAGCGCTATGAGCTGTCAAACATTTTTTTCACCGCCGGCGGGAAAAAGCAAGTTCTATGACGTTTTAAGGGTACATCTATCATATCAGGCTTATCGAGTTGTATATTGTTGGATAGCTTTTGAAATTACCTTTCAATTAAACTACATCCGAAGAATGAACCTTGTCTGCGACCAGCGCTATGAGCTGTCAAACATTTTTTTCACAATCGGCGGGAGAAAGCAATTCTTTGACATTTCGAGGGTACACCCACCATATCAGGCTTATCGAGTTGTATATCGTTGGATAGCTATTAAAATTACCTTTCATTTAAACTACATTTGAAGAATGAACCTTGTCTACGAGCAGCGCTATGAGCTGTCAATCATTTTTTATACAATCGGCGGGAGAAAGCAATTCTTTGACATTTTAAGGGTACACCAACCATATTATGTACGTCATGGGTGAAAGGAGTTAAGAGCCGCTGAATTAGTGGGTGAGTCGCTAGGTTTTGAAGAATTTCAGTGGCTTGTAGCTTTCGATTATGTCGTACAGTCTCGAGTCTGGTACCAAATGATAGATATTTTCAATAGATATCCAGCGATGTGCAACTCGGTAAGCCTGTTGTTGTCAGTATATTCTAAAATCGTCATGGATCTTGCTTTTTAGGCGAAAAATTTATGAATTCTAGATAAATAAAAAAACAAGATTCTTTCATACTGAATTCTTTAATTTTCTCTTCGATATCTGTTTTCTGAGCAGGCTTAGCATATTCGTTCTTAGTTTTTACTGGAAAACAGGCTGAAATCAGGTCAAAAAATTTAAAACAATTCCCCTTTTATGTTTTAGAAGAAATATGTTTTTTTTTAACTTGTAACGCATATAAAACAGTAAAACACAAGTACGGTTTTTTTTATTTGTTGTATAGCGTCATATTTATTCGTTTTCTAGTAAATTTAAGACAATTAGAAATAATTTAAAAATTTCGACCTTTCGAAGAAATATGTTTTTTTAAACTTGTAACGCATATAAAACAGTAAAACACAAGTCGTTTTTTTTTGTTATATAGCGTCATATTTATTCGTTTTCAAGTAAATTTAAGACGATTAGAAACAATTTAGATAATTTAAAATTTCGAACTCCTCAATTTGGTCGGGTTATAATTTTCGTCTAACTTTTTCGGCTAACTTCACACCGCTACGCTGCTGTGACGTCACTCCACAACGGTGGCTCAGTGCGCGCACCGCGCCCTACCTGTATGTATGAAGTTTGCGTTGAACATTTTAAAAATGACGAATCTACAAACCAAAAAATCGTGCTCGTGTCAAAGTGCTTAAATACAACTACCAATATACCTGAAAAGTTATTTTTTAATATTTTAAAACCTTAAAGTCAAAAGAAATGGATGAAAAAATTTTGATCCACCAAGACCCAAAGCCAAAAGTTGTGTCTATCACCTTCTTCTTATCTTATAACTTTTGCATAAACAGTAACGTCGTCGCCGTAGCTATTTCTAGCCAATCTAAAATAAAATAAATATGAGTTAACCTATACACATAAAAAATTAAAACCGACAAGTGCGAGTCTGACTCTCGCGCAGAGGGCTTTGTCCATACCTACAAACAATCAATATTTTAAATATCAACTTATTTTAAGATTTATAGAAACTTCTAAGAGATTTTCCTGTAATTTATAAGCAAAGATCTATTTTCTGTATAATTTGTTTAAGTTTTATGCCCAGTTTTCGGAAATAAGGAGTGAGGGGCATGGTAAAGGTGATGGTGTCAAAATCACTTATGTCATCAACTGTAATATAATGACACAATAACGACACTGAAGCGGTCATGGCTCAGCGCTGCTTACGTGGTCGCGTCGATCACGCATGTTAACTGACTACAGACACGGTCACAACTTGGATGGGCTTAAATATCAGTAACTATCACTAGATGGCAGTCGTCAAGCTATGTCGGAGGCCTAATAGGCAGCTTGGATGGACTGCTAGTCAAGTCCATCCAAGCTGTGACCGTGTTTGTAGTCAGTTAACCTGCGTGTTGACGCGACCACGTAAGCAGCGCTGAGCCATGACCGCTTCCGTGTCGTTATTGTGTCATTATATTACAGTTGATGATATAAGTGATTTTGACACCATCACCTTTACCCTCACTCCTTATTTCCGAAATATAAAGTTCATAAATATCATTATTACCTAGATTTTTCAATACTAGTGAAAAATAGGTATGTAGGTTCTTATAGGGATCAACAAATTTGTGATAAGAAAGAAAAAAATAAATTGTAAGTACTTTTGCATTTTTTATCATTGTGTTTCGGCGGCCGCGGTAAAGAAATCGGAGTTATTCTAGAAATAGTAGCTTAACTCGTCTATTTAAGGAATCATTAGATTTTTCAATCAATTTAAAAAAAAAAACTCCAGTTAGAAATGTTATTGTGGGCTAACATAGGGACCATCCGATAGCAATGTGTGAAGAACACAGTACGGTGAGAGCGGCGAGTTGTTGTATGACGTCACGCGCGCTTGGCGCGCCCGAGCGAAGTATTTGAAAAAGGCGGAAACTAAAATTATCGTAACTTCAAAACTACTCGCTTGATTTAAATAAAACAAAAACATGTGTATTTCTCATCGACGTAGAATCAAATGGACGACGGGTCTAGTACATAATTCACGAAAAAAGCGTCCGCAGTTAACCTAAACACACGTAGTTATATGCATAGAAACAACACATGGATGCTCCAATTCAAGAAATCACTAAGTCCAAAAAGTTACTTTTGACATATTGATGTTATGTTGTTTTCTGTGTGTTCTGAAATAATATGCGCAGGTTAAAAAAATAATAAAAAATACAAGTTATAGAAAAAAATATGCAGTTTTATTTGTTATAAGAATTATAACCCTAAGTTAACAATGAATGTCATGAAAAAAAATCAAAAGTTTTGGACTTATTTCTAATCACAGGACTTAGTGATATTAAAGCGATAAGTAATGGACTTAGACGTTTAATTTTAGGATCTGGTAGAACACTGAAACAAATTTCGAGTGTTACTCGACTTCTTCTGTTGAATCGATTTCCTCGCCTGTGGCATCGCAATTATCATTAAATAAATCCTCATAAAAATATCTCTCCGATTCAGGAACATGTTGTAACAGGCGTTTTATATCTTTCACTTTAGCAGCTTTTATAGCACAGGGTGCGTCGTAGCAATCATCGGGCGCTTCACTGATTAATCTACTGAAACCGACTTTATATAGTGAAAACTGTTTGAAATCTTGTCCTTTCATAGACATGGAAAACTCTGGTGTACCCATTTTCTTGAAAATAACTCTTCGGCACTTCGATATTCCAGGCAGATTCACTTTAATTCGTTCGTTATACAGTTTCTTGTAGTCTTTTACTTTTAAAACATCTTCAGAGCCATTTTCCTTCATAAGACTTTTCTCTAAAAATACTATGTCAAATTTGTTTGTATTCTTACTATCTTTGATAAGCTGAACGTAATATTCTGGTGAATATATCTTTTCAAATTTCTTTTTCTTTCTCTCTATTAGCGCAAAGTCCCGATCAATCGGCATCATCGAATGTCCTGGTATCGGATACGAGACAGTTATTTTCTCAAATATACCTTTTGCACACAGTTGATCCAAAAAGGTGAACATATACCTATTCTTATTCTGGCTAAAGCAGTTATCACAGTAAAGATGTAACTGATGTTGACTCGGTAATTTTTGTTTTGTGATGTAATATTCCAATGCAGTTATGACCTCATTGGGCCCTTTATGTGCGTAATTCTCAGTAAACAAGAACATTGATGCTCTATTTTGGCTTAAATTATGCACTCCGAAATTATGCATCCATAACTGTCTTAAATAGTATTCGTCTGTGATATTAGTTACCGGGAGGGGCATATTTTTTTGGAAGTCAAAACATAACGATAATTTATTTGATTGTTTCTCTTTTTCTTCTTTACTAATTGAGTTTAAAAATGCCTCGGCTTTTCTTAGGTGCAGATCCTGGGCACTTTTAAGCTGTTGTACTTTATTGATATCTTTGGATAGTTCAGCAGAAGATATATCAGTTTGGAACTTCTCGCATGTCGAACATACATCTTTTCTGGGCTGTCCAAAAGTTATATTGAAATCTTGATTAAATATACTTCGAAACTTTTCGTATGACGGATTATCAAGACTGAATTTTCGATGCAGTTCGGCTATGCATAAGTGGGAATCTAAATACCGCCTATGTTTACTAGATGTACGACAATAATGAGACTGACGAGCTGGTAAATTTTCGATGAATGCATGAACTTTCGTTACAGTTTCAGCATCAAACTTTTGATTACTTTTGCGCCCTCTACCATCACAAACGTCCCTTTCTTGATGTTGGACCTTACACACCAACCTATCTCGTTTAATTCCATGTATAGCTAGAAATACTTTTTGGCAGACGCTGATAGACTTATTTGGTAAGTTGATTGTATATTCGAAAACTCTTCTTGTTCTTGGCGTATTTCTTTTATTTTCTTTTCCTCTTGGCCGAAATCTTTTAGGATTGACTTCCTGTAAACATCCTTGCAGATATATGTTTTGTTCTGTATGGCTTTGAGGATTAATAAATTTCTCAAATGCTTTTTTTACCTGTTTTTTACTTAATTTATCTTTACACTTGCAGCGACAAGCTGGAAGTTCCTCCAGTTTGTGATTTTTAAGATTTCTTTTAATTTTCTTGTTTCTTTCCCACTGATCCCGCCTAGAAATTCTCTTTTTACACATTGGAGCTGAAGAATCGATTTCTAATTCTGCAGTTTCAAATAAACCAGTCTGAGGGTTTAAAATCAATGGCAATTCCTGACCATCATTGTGTCCTTCATTCGCATCATCAGACTCAAACAAACCACTTTTCTCATTCAGTTTCATTTTTTTTGGTGGGATACCAGAAAATGAAGGTAGATGAGCATAATCAGTTTTTAAGGTATTAAGTGGTGAAGACGGTTGTACGTTCTTTGGAGAGGTTATGCCAGACGATGAGGGTATATATGAAGAATCTGTTACCAAAGTATCAATTGGTGAAGATGGCTGTTTGTTATTTATATTGGATATATCTTCGAAATTTTGAGTACATTTTGAAAGTTTGATTTCCATATCTACAGTGCCACAAAAACCAGTCTGAGGGTTTAAAATCGATGGAGATTCTCGAGAACTATCGTTTTCTACATTTGCATCATCATCAGTCTCTAACAAACCACATTCCTCATTCAGCTTGATTTTTTTTTGTGAAATACCAGAAGATGAGGGTAGATGTGGAACATTTGTATCTAAGTTATTAACTGATGAACACGGCTGTTCTTTGTTTGGAGCGGTTATGCCAAAAAATGTGGGTAGATGTGAGGAATCTGTTTCCAAATTATCAACTGGTGAAGATGGCTGATTGTTTTTAAAATTGGATATATCTTCAAAACCTTTAATTTGTTTTGGTACCTGAAAACTAATAATAAATAAATTAACAAAACCCTCCTTAAACACTTTGTATTATGTAGACAGAAATAAAATATTTAGGTATATACCTCCTATTGGATGCTCCTATTGATCTTTTCATATATTTTTTCTTTAGGATATCCGGTGTCCATTCTTCCTCGGATAATGCTGAAAATTCTTTATCATCCTCATCTTCCTCGGAATCAAAGAGACCACTTTGTTGCATTATTCTGAACCAATCCCGACCAAAATAAGACTGGCGCGAAATTAGACCTCTTTTTGCGTTTTACTACTCTTTTGGTTCGGACACTTTTGAGCGCTGACCCGAAGTCCATTTGTTTCTACGTCGATGGTATTTCTAGACATTTAGGCTACAAGGTCATAAAGTTTCAAGTGATTTAACGGACCCATTAACATTCTTCATTGTTACATACTATACTATAGGTAAAAGTAATAAATATAAGATTGAATATTTATTTAAAAAAACAGTAGGTAAGTTTAGTTGAAAAAAAAATCTAAGCAAAAATATTTTCAAACATTTTCAAGTTTGATATGAATGACACATTTTTTTAATAGTTTCGCAAAGTTACCAAATGAGGTATAAGCAAAGAGCACTATACTACATACGCGCGCGCGCACACACACACACACACACACACACACACACACACACACACACACACGCACGCACACGCACACGCACACGCACACACACACACGCACACACACACACACACACACACACCCACGCACGCACGCACGCACGCACGCACGCACGCACGCACGCACGCACGCGCACGCGCACACGCACACGCACACACACACACACACACTCTTTTGCATGTTAGTACATATTATTGTTTTTCTTTTTCTATTACCTTTTTTCTTTCTCACATTTGCGCTTTTTATCTTAAATGTTTCCCTCCGCTTACTACTTTGAAATTACTATGTTACATCATGGAAGAGGACTATTACCTATAACACAGACTTTTGCCTAGCTTAGGTATTAGTTGTACTTTACTAATAGTTTACTTTTATTGTTATCCCTAGCATACTTAGGAGTACCGTACCTATGTATTTCTTTCTGATCAATAAAATTATTATTATTATATTTAAAAAACTATCTATACAGGGTGTCCCAAAAAGTATAGTCAAGCGGAAGTCCAGAATAGAATAGAATAGAATAGAAGAACAAGAAGAATAGAAGATAGAATAACTCTAGGGTTACCCAAATCACCCCCATGTATGTTCAGCGATTTTTGGTAGTTTCCGACTTATGATTTTTTTTAGGATTTTTTTTAAATTTTTGGCCGGATTGGATTTATATTTTTTTAAAGAATTTATTAAGTACAAATTTCCTGTATTTTTTTAATGTCACATAATCATTTTGAATTATACTTTCAGACATAAAATAATAAGCTTCGTAACATTATACACTAATGTTATGATAGAAAGTCAAGAATTTTAGATTAAGCGACTCAGATTTAAACTTTCAGCATAAAATAAAAAATACAAAAAGGTGTTTCCAATGCTCTTCGGTAATTTTAAAAACTGCACGAGATTAAGCTTTCAGAATAATACTCAAAAGACAGTACTTAGTGGTTTTTTTTTTCCCTGAAATAAGCCGTCAAAATTAAAAAAAAAAAAAATAAGGAAGTTATTTAATTTTTGTCGTCTCTAGTTATCAAAAATAATTACTAATTTAATGAGTTTTATAGAAAAAAATACTTTAATTTAATAAAGAACGTTTTGAGCAGAATGGTAGCGGAAATTATCACACATTTCCTTTTATGACTCATCAGCTAATAATCCGCACAAGAAGTCTGCACGAGTTCTCTACTGTATCACTTTAAGAGTCCATGATGCTTATACATTGAAGGTCGCCAACGTAATACAAGGTCCAGATTAGAAATTCAAGACCCAGATGTAGTCGAATCAGTGCTTGAAGAAGTGGCGAGAGACCCATCAACTAGCGTGAGAACCATAGAACACCGTATGGGAATCCCAAAATCAGAGGCACATCGAATAATCAGAGGCAATCTAATAATAACTGATAAGTCAAGTTAAAAGAAAAATGCGCTATTTTTAAAAATAAATGTGTGATCATTTCCGCTACCATTCTGCTCAAAACGTTCTTTATTAAATTAAAGTATTTGTTTTTATAAAACTCATTAAATTAGTAATTATTTTTGATAACTAGAGACGACAAAAATTAAATAACTTCCTTAGGAAATTTCTACCTTAACAACTTTGACGGCTTATTTCAGGGAAAAAAATACATCTCCCTGTCTCACCCCACGCTCCAGCCGGACAGGTTTCGAATTCTCCTAGTGGTGGATTAACATGGTGGCGTTTTCATACAAAAACTTCAACACTTCGATATATCGATAGCCGATTTGGCACCATTGGAGAGACTGTAACACAGCTCTGGTCTTAATCGAATCAAAGGCTTTCTCATAGTCCACCAACGCCAAGCTTACTATCAAAGAAGTTTTATATCGTCGCTCGGGGTGCATGTCTGTGCTTACTATAAAAATGTAATTGGAACGTATGATATAACATCGATTTGTAAAAACTTCTTTATTTTATTTTTTATGATTATCCGAACTGCGAAGGAGTAGAACTCCATACCTGCGTCTATGTTTCCCGATTCCTACAATCTGTGGATCTTCAAGGCGAGAGTGTATAGACATTATTTGAGTTTGCGTGTACCACGGAAGAACTTCCGTGGCGTGTACCACGGAAGAAAGAGCGTGTACCATCCTCAACTAAATCATCACTTTCTATTGGGTGAGATGTAGTCAAACGCACTCAAATTATTAATATTAAAAAAATATATATTAAGAATACTCTATTTCAAAGTTGACAACGAAGACGGAAAGATAAATTAAATCAGTTTTTTTTAACACAAATGTTATCATTTTATAGATAAGATAGCTTTCCAATTACCCCCTATTGATATATATAGGTTTTATCGTGCGCCGCGATTTTGAAAAAAAATGAAGATGGCGGCCGGTCAGTGGGCCAGGCTCCATACAAAAATCTTCGTACTCCTTTGCATTTTTTTTTTCAATAAAATCAAATAAAATAAAAATGTTATAGATATTTTCAGAACTTTGTCCTTTCGTCCCTTAGAAGGCCACTATCGACTAAAATAACACCCTGCAAAATGTTTCATAGAAAATAAATATTATCTACGTACTACTAAACAAGTTATCTTAGTTTAATAAACGCTCCGATTGAACGAGCGACGCTCGGTTTCCCAGCTTATAGTAACTTAATTATCCAAAAAGGAGTGGCTCTATTTGTTCAGACGAACGAGATAGATGACATGGATGGTGGTGGTCGGAATAATGTGCATTTCTGTGTGTGCGTTACTCAAAGGAAACATTTCTTTATTTTAAAAAATAAAGGAATAAATATCCAAATAAAATAAGTTAATTTTGCTGTCCTCAATAAAGAGAGTATTTCCTTTCACGTACGGATCTTTTTCCACCTTGTGTAGTCGGAAATAATAAAGAGAGAAACAAATAATAAATAACAACGCAAAACGAAACCACCGTCGTTTGCTTTCATTTAATTTGGCTGCTCAGAGCTTTACCGTGACTAAAATGTAGCTCTCAAACAAAGCTTGCATGTTACACTTTACATATAAATAGTTCAAAACTAATTACGATACATGCTTTTATTTATGTAGGTATACCTGATAGTTACATTAGAGTACTTATAATAAAATATACACTTTAGGTATAAAACCTAAATTACATTTTTTAAGAAATACTTTTTTCTACTCCTTTTGACAATGGTAGCACGCACATGAGACAGCTGACTTAAATACTAGATTTCTCTCTCCGTCTAAGCACAACACTTTTACAGGAACCTGAAATGAATAGATAACAAAAATAATTAATATAATAAATAGCAATACCTCGCTACATTTTATAGGTATACTATGCAGCAGTGCCTATCGCAGAATTCTTAATTTTAAAACAGCATATTAAGCATCGGAAGTTCTGGTTCTGGAAAAGTTCTGGCCCGAACTAACTTCCCCGTACGTGCACTGAGTAGCGATGGCGTAAGAAACTGACTTGACTCTGTACTATTGGCATTCCTCGCTGATGTCTTTTCTATGAAACACTTGTAAAGTATGGCCTAAGTCCTAGCTACGCAACGGTGAAGACTACTACGACGTATCGGCATACAACCATTGGCGTAGCTAGGGATTTTTTCTAGGGGGGGCCAGCAGCCGCACACAGCAATCCAGTCTTAGCAGAGGTTATAGTATGTAGGTGTAGGTATCTACCGTTCTTAGAAACTTTATCGTAGTTTTGTGATTAAAATATAATAAAAATAAACAATATTATTTCATGTGTACTGTTAATTTTTCTAGGGTTTCTAGGGGGGGCCAGGAGAAATCTAGGGGGGGCCAGGCCCCCCCTGCTCCCCCCCTAGCTACGCCCATGCATACAACGTGCTTTTCTAGATATTAAACTTACCATGTGCAGGTAGTAGGTAGTTAGTATTTATTTATTGTAGAATGACATACTGATATTTTACAAACTGGCTAGTCTTTTTTAAAACAACGAATAAAATTGAGTCGGTTGGACGGATGTATTCTGATACTAGCTAGCGTAAGACATTACAAAGCAACTAATCCGTTTCTGAAATGACTAAATCTTTAATCTGGTTACGACATGTGTGTGTACGACGTTAGTTGTGGATAAAAAAAAAGATTCCGACGAATTGAGAACCTCCTCCTTTTTTTTGAAGTCGGTTAAAAAAGAACCTCAATACGCGTAGTAGTCTACGCCCCGCGCCGTAGGCCGTAGTCAACAAGTGTTTCATAGAAAAGACATCAACGAGAAATGCAAAAAGTGCGTAGTCTCCTACGCCATCAGTGCAGTACGTGGAAGATATATTATAAGGTGCTACTTTATTAGTGCCCGATATTTTAGTCAGTGCTTCCACTCCTGATTTTTGATCAACTATCCCCAAGGAACCCATAGTCAAATCGCAAAACAAATTTTTGGTATCTTCATACTAATTTGGGGCTCGGCTGATTGATTTGTATGAAGACTCAAAAATTTTTAAAGGCACTAATAAAGTAGCATCCTATACATATATGGGTTTTACACAGTCGTCTTTCGATATAATTGTTGCTTAGTCTCAATGATATCGTAGTAAATTATAATAGTTAAGTTTATTTAAAATGTTTCGCAGGATACCATATAATATTTAAAAAAGATATGACCATTACATGTGAGTTTATTATACAGGGTGTTTTAAAAAAGTGCGTTTGAAATTTTAACACATAATATATGACATATATCTACAATATATGTTTCAGTTTTCAATACAAATTCTTGACTCACTACTCAGATTTAGTATGGGAAACTGAAATAGATCGTTGATCGAATTGTTCCAATATTTTTCCTATATTTTATATACTTGATTCTGCGTAACCCCTTAAAATTTCAACCGCACTTTTTTTACATTCTGTCTATTTTACCGGCCAAACCCGATTTTAGGGGAACTGACTACTTTATCTCCGTGCCAAAACACATCAGTGCTATTAACATTGACGTTTGGCGGCAAGACTTAGATAAAGATGGTGGTAGCTAGCCAGGCGGGCTCAGAAAGTGCCCTCCAACCACCAACCAAACCGAGTCCTAGAAAGTCAATGAACCCCGCCGAGAATCGAATCCGCGATACTTCCTGATATAAAGCTAACTGACTAGCCACTAGTGCACGAGGGCGGCTATAATTGACCACGCTGAATACGTTAAAAACAACCGACTTCAATCGTAGCAACTCCAATTTTGCTATGTTTTTGTTGATTTTCTCAAAAACCGCTGAATCGATTTCGATAAAATTAATATGGGACCACTTGTGAAGTATATCCTTTCAAACAAAAAAAGAATTTTTGAAATCGGTTCAGGCGTCTTCGAGTAATCGGTGAACATACATAGAAAAAAAAAAAAAAAGATTCCGACGAATTGAGAACCTCCTCCTTTTTTTGAAGTCTGTTGAAAACACTGATTATAAACCTGTCAATTTCCTTCAATAACGAACAAGTAAAAGCAACTTACTAAGAAAAACATTTAAATCGAGTTAATTAAATGAAACTCACATCTTCGGACTCCATGATGTTGCAACACTGCCCCAGCGAGGTGACGGGGTGCCGCTTGAACCCCAGCATGATGCTGGGCAGCGACCAGGACTCGCAGAACCCGCGGCAGGCGTTCGTCGTTATCTTGAACTCCACGCAGTCCGGTATGCTTATGTTCCTAGTATGACCTGGGAGGTGGATAAATCATATTAATTGGTTATTATTAACAATTGGTAAACCATTGGCATTGTTTCATCCGCTGGTAAGTCTTAAATTACGACTAAGATGAAACTGAGATTACCAAGAATTCCCAACGCAATGGAGAACTGGCACATATCCGAAACGTCCAAGTTTGTTTACAAACTTAATCGTAATGTTTAGATACAAGAACCAGGATAAGACGGTGGTACAGCTAGCCAACTAAACCGAGATATTTGAACGTGACCAGTCGAGTCAAGATGTACTACGCCGAGAATTCAACCACGACTGTCCACGACTTCTTATATATAATGTGAATCAAGCCAACTAAATACGCCACGGTAGTATTTTGATTAGTGGTATAAACGTAACAGTGCTAGTCCAAACTGTTCAGATAGACATGATTTTGCAATGATGAAAGCTTTACGCAAAATGTTGGGATTTAACAATATCGGTCACTTTTCCTAAGATATAGTACCTGTCCGATGGCAACCAGGTCTTTTCCAGGATTCAGCGGCAACGAAATAGCTCACTGATATAAGGAACACAGCATAATATCTGAAAAGCATTGTGCTTCTCATCCAGAGCAGTGCTCCTTAATACAAATTTGATGAAAGACCTCCCTATTTATCCTTATCGTTACGTGAAAGACAGAGGTTCTCAACATTTGAAGTAGGTTTTCGTTGATATCTGACTTTCAGAGATTTGTCTCTAACTTCTATGATGTACGCTATATCAGATGACTAATATGATTAGGTCTACGAGTATGTCAGGAAAAATTTTAAGTCCCGGTTTATTTAGGTATGTAGGAGACCACATACAGTTCTGAAAGCATCCCAGCTTTCACGTGGACGATATGTGGCGAATGCCACCTAGTTTATGTCAAATTTCATTACGTATTAAATTCTCAGTAAACTCAAAAGTTATAGGTTAGGTATACAGTGTGAGTGCGCAATGAAAGGAGGTGAAATAGACCTAATTTTACCGCCCAGAAAAATATTTATATATTTAAAGTCGTAGTTACTTATGCTTATTTGACAATAATAACATACGCGTGCCTAGGCCTACACCAAACGAAAAATGTTTGTGCATTCTGTCTGACAATATTAATTGCCTCGAAATGCAAAGATGCTACGTTTCCACTTCATAAACTGCAAGATGACGCTTGACGATAAAGTGTTATGAAGTGGACAGAATAATGAGCAAGAAAGTTGAAATTATGGGATAAGATAGATAGACAGACAAAATAGGTAACAACTTTCTTTTCTCACTAGTTACATGGTACAGCTATAGTTCTATAATGGAGTTCCATATTTATTGTCACTAGTTAGTTCTTTTGTAGAACATTGTTTGCTGTGTGTCTGGGTGTACAATATTTATATTAAATCAGTCTCTGGTTCCCATAATACAGGGGATCCTAGTTTGGGGCTAGATTTGTCCCGAATATTTTTTTGTTTTTATTATTTATTCGTTTATTACCCTAGGCTCAACTGCGAGGCTCAACTGATTGAGCCTTACCAAAAAATTTCTCCACGGCAGCATATACAAACAACAAAACAAAGTATGGATGACATCTATTAATTGATACTAATTATTATGGTTGCTTATTGCCGATTTGTACTCGTATTGATCAATGACAATCTTGTACAAATATATTCCAGGCGATAAAAGGATTTGCGAAAAATTTCTCCACGGCCGGCACAACTGGTTTTCATTACCTAAAAAACTATATACAGCCAGTCTTTGCATAATTTCTCGCAAATCCTTTTATCGCCTGGAATATATTTGTACAAGATTGTCATTGATCAATACGAGTACAAATCGGCAATAAGCAACCATAATAATTAGTATCAATTAATAGATGTCATCCATACTTTGTTTTGTTGTTTGTATATGTACTTATAGCTGTAATACCTATTTTAAAATAAATAAGTGATTTTCAAGGAGCTATTGCACTTTACCATATATTTCTCAAATCCACAGATAGATGATGAACCCTCAATAAACTTAATAAGTAAGTACCGGACATCTAAGTTATGAAACCCTCAGGTATACCTTTTACCACTTGATTCTTGGTGTTTGTTTGTTGAAACAGGATAACCATAGCAACCAGAATACACCACAAACATTGGAAGGTATGGATATTAAAATGCTAATTTAACATTACAGGCATTTAGTGTTGCAAAAATAATCAAACTTAGTTTCAAAGCGTTATACTCGTATAACCATGGACATAGATTATCGAATCCTCAACCTATACAGAACTAAGCAGTACGACGAATGTTTAAAATTGTGTGCTGTAGCTTTAGCAGACAGAAGCGACCAGATGTTGGATTTTATTCGAATGCGAGTTATGACAATCCAGGCGAAGATAGCGGGCAATGGTTACGAGGAAGTCGAGTACTATCCTCAGCAAGATGAGTTGGCGACCACTGCTGTTGCTAAAACTCCAAGGCCAGGCACTTCTTTTCAACGGGAAGTCAGAACGGCTATGTCGAGTGTGAGTTCTTACTGTATCGCTGTATTATGCTTATATTTTGTATTACTCTGTCGGTTTGTGCGTATTGTTTATGTTATGTGCAGAAGAAGCCGCCAGCCACGACGACGCTGCGGTCCCGAGCAGGCACGAACACGACGCGTGCCCGAAGCGCGCGCTCCGCTTTACACACCGCGTCCAGGATTTCGAGGGCTGCTACTGCTCTAGCCGGAGGAGCAGCTTTTGCTGCAGGGACACCGTTGTCCCTCCGATTCCTGTCTAAGGATGACAAACTCTTTGTACCAGCAGCGAAAACTCTCTTTGAGTACGTCTACTATTGTGAAGGTGACGTTCGTAAGGTAAGGAAGAGAAAGGCTAGAAAGCAAGCGGAGAACAATAAATAAATAATAATAATAATAATAATAATATCTGGGACAAATCACACACGGTCATCTGGCCCCAAACTAGGATTCCCTGTATCTTGGGAACCAGAGACTGATATACATACACATATACTTTTAAATACATACATATATAGATATAATACACCCAGACTCAGAGCAAACGATTCTGCTCATCACAGAAAAGTTTGCCCTGTGTGGGGATCGAACCCACGACTCTCGGATCAGAGGTCAGGATTGCTAACCACTTAGCCACCGAGTCAAGTCATTCGTAATTATTCATGCGTAAATTAAAACATTAATATAAGTTGATACTAAATCTCTGATGGACCTGCGATGTCTGAAAATAAATGAATTGAATTGAATATAGCTACTAAACTATTTATTTATTTATTTTCAGGCTATGGATGTTGCATTCCAAGCTCAGAAAACCGTTGACTCTACTGACTGGTGGTGGAGCTTCAGTTTAGCAAGGTGCTACTACGCTCTCGGAATGTTTAGATACGCGGAAGACTGCCTTAGACAAGCTCTCAAACTACATAAGCATATATCAATTTACCTACGATTAGTAGCTATGTATGTTGGGTTAAACCAGCCCCTCTCCGCACTAGATGTCTGTAAGCAAGGACTGGCAGTTTTTCACGAATACACGCCTTTGTTGTTGGAAAAAGCCCGAATCCATGATCAGATGGGAAACACAGCCCTAGCAGTTAAAGAATATCGAGTGGTCGCTATTGAAGATCCGACAAACATGGAGGCGGTGGCAAGTATCGCCGTGTTTAATTTCTACAACGATCAACCAGAAATTGCTTTGCGATACTACAGGTAAAGGAAGTCTAAAAAAAGATAAACATTTAATTTATTACTTTTACATGTATGGAATCTCCAGAGAATGAAATTCTCTATTTTTTCAGGCGTTTACTGGCCACTAATCCTGTAGGACCAGAAATATATAACAACCTTGGCCTTTGCTGCTTGTATTGTAACCAGTGGGATCTTACTCTACCATGTTTTCATCAGGCGCTCTACTACGCTACAAACTCTGAAACACGAGCCGATATCTGGTTTAACATTGCTCATGTGGCATTGGTAGGTGTCTAGTCTGTACATGGGCGTAGCTATATATAGCTTTTACATGGGGAGTGTCCGAGGGCCCAAAAATATAAAATTAGGAAATCGTTCCACTTTCGTAAAAGTAGTTTTTACCCTTACACCACAAAAGCCTAATGTAAATATTTATTAAAATTAATTAAATAATGTTATGTCCTCATTGGGGCTCTCGGTGAGCACGAATTCACCAAACCCAAAAGCTCAATGGGATATTGGGCATATTTTTACTTGTGGCATTCACTAGGTACCATAATTTTACGTATATAAAAGTGTAGTTATAGAAGACAACTATGCGCTTAGTTGACATCTAAAAGATAAAACCATGATAGGATATACTTTGAGTGGCTAGTGCGCTCGCTTCACATCCAGGAGATCGCGGGTTCGATTCGGCGGGGTCCAACTTTGTAGGACTCGGTTTCGTTTGTGTTAAGACATTTTCTGAGTCCGCTTGGCAAGTTACCACCATCTTATCTAAGTCTTCCTGCCAAACATTAATGTCAATAGCATTGATGCGTTCCGGTATGGAGATAAGATAGCCAGTTCCACATTGCGTTGGGAAATCTTGATAAGCCCGCTTTCATGTTTCACCACAAAATACACAGATACAGAAGGTCCGCTCAATACGTTCACTAAAATCCTAAGCATATACATTCTTATAGACGTATACGGTCGTTGTAGGCAAGGTCACGATACTGTTGTGATACTTTGCCGCGTGACCTTGCCTCGAACGACCGTATATTTCTATAAGCATGTATATGCTTACGATTTTAGTGGTTTGTATTGAGCGGACCTTCTGTGTCTATTTTGTGTCATCACTTACCACTAGGTAAGATGATAACAAGGGAACAACTGTCAGATTGTTTCAGTAGCTACATGTTAGTAGCCAGCCATTCAAATAAATAATCATTTAATTAATTAAATGGCGATATGTAAATTTTAGGCATTAGTAAAACGGCTCACTCACAAAGGCGCGAACGCACGAGCGCGAAATTTTTTAAAACTTTTGTATAATGAACTACATCTACACGGCACAGAAAAATATGGAAACCGCTCATTTATACTAAAGTATTCAAGCCAGCCATTCAAGATAGCGAAGTTTACGTATCATTCGACGGTTATTCTGCGATATTTTTTGTCTTAATGTTAAGGGGGGATCGGACCGGACCCCTTACATACGCACATGAGTCTACAGACAATGTGACCTCCCTGAGAATACGACATGACAAGCAATAAGCGGGAAGCAACCGGAGTGGTGTAGCGAGTGTACGTACTGAACTGACGTACGTTAATAACAAAGAGAACAGTTACAACTGAGATTTTCAGGCACATCCCTCCCTATCTTGCCCTGTTTGAGCCGGCAGCGGCAGTCTTAACTATTGCAAAGTTAATGCAGTTTTCTCCTAAGATGATAATAAAATTAGGATTTTTTAGTCCACAGGAGATATGGCGCTGGCTCGGCGCTGCTTGCAACTGAGCCTCGCTTTAAATTCCGAGAACGAAGCCTCAAGAGCTGCATTACTAGCATTAACTGCACGTCTCCGAGCTCGTATTAAGAGCGATCTGTCATAAGGCTAATAAAATGCTGTAATTAATTATTAAGTTAATATAATATAATATGGAGTGCTTTATTTTATTAAAGAAATACATACAGTATAAAGAAGGTCTAATGCAATTCCAACAAGTAATCATTAAGGGAAATGTCCAGTGACTGCAGATTGCGTATCTCTTCGTACTTTAAACTTGCTAAGGAGTCCAGCACAGGCTCCGGGTGGGTCCGTTGTGGGACTGCGGCGAACGAGTTCTTGTCAACACTGTCTGGTTCCAGGGGGATGCGAGAGACATGACGGGACTTGATCTGTGATTAATATTTATTTAGTTAGTTAAACTTTTAATTTAGAAATCATTCTATATTTCTATTTGCTAGCTGATATATCTAAACGGGAATTACATAAGTGAAGCAAGACAATACCTGTTCTATAGTGGGATTTTGAATTCCAATGCTCTCCCAAGAATCAGATCCTTTGGAAATAACCAAGGGTTTTGTGTAATTAGTATTTTTTTCTTTTAACGGAAAACCGTTACCAAATCCTATATTGACCAACATTTCTTTTGCTCTCCGCACCAACTGTGGATCCCTACATGAATAAAATATTAAATGAGCATTATAGAATAATGCTACATTTCTGAGAGTAGTGCAAATAAACTTTTTTATTTCGCTATCTGAAAATTAAAAAAAATGCATAATAATTGTATATTAAGTATAAATACTACTTAAGTAGGTAAATGATATATTATTATTACTAACCGTAGTTTTTAAAAATATCGTATTTCCCACAGATAATTATAACTTCTGGAGAACTGGCATCATCGAGTGGTCCATCGACTATTGCTCGGATACATGTCTCTAAAGTACTCCAAAAGCTCTTTATTTTGCTTATGTCTATCATTATACAATAGTACCAATTTCCACGCGAGGCTTCCTTTACAGAGCCTAGGACACTCGTCAGCAAGTCTAACTTTCCACCGTATTCCCATACATGACAAATTGTTTTTTCAATGCCTTGTTTCTGATTTGATTTTCTTCCAAACGAATATTCAAGCACTAAAGTCTCCCGGGGAGTATCGGTCTTGTCAAGAAAGGAGTAGAGAAGCGTTGATTTGCCCTGTCGAAATCGTAGATAAGTAAGGTCAAACCTGATCAGTTGTATTTAAAAAAAAAAGGATATATACTTTTCAGCCTTAGTTAGGTAAGTACCTAACCCTATATTAAATTCGCGAATTCTTATTTTACTTTTCCTTTTTTCCATTACTTACACCATGAAAACAACACACCTTTTTGACTTCTAATTTAAATATTTAAAAGTTCGTAGGTAATTTAAAATTAATAACGCCTGATAGATATTTAAAAGAGGGACAGAAACACAAATTGGACATTCGAATCCAAAATAGTTTTATTTACCTACTTCTTACGCTCCAAATAGGTCCATTTGATAGATTGAGTGAGTGTGAAAGTGACTGAGTGCCTACCTAATTTTTTTTTAGTTAAAATCTATCGAATTAGGGATGAATTAATATTTTTTAGGAGGCTTACCACAGATTTACTTCCTACAAGGAATATTGTGCGCGAACTAGTTTCATTCGGTTGAGATAGTGTTTTATTCACTATTTGCGTAGCTATTTCTGGTATTGTCATCATTATTTTCAATGTCTTCAATAAACTCTTGGTTGAATGTTTGACGAGTTACGTCTAACAAAATAACAAAAGCTTTTTAGTTTGTTTTGCTTTCTTTTTCCTCCTTAGCAACCGTAGAGTATAACTTCCAGTGCCGCGCCACCTATCGGTCTAACGCAAGGATGCTATATCAATAGGGACTTTTCCACGGCTTTCTCCAAATTACGCTGATCAACATTGGAAAAAAGAAAATCTCTAAAAAATCGTCAAAACTGATTATATTACTGACTAATATCATAATAATGATAAATAGCTTTCGAATATTACCTTTCATTGAATATATTTTTTTTGTATTTTAATCCAAAAAATACTTTCATAATTTTTGATGCACAAAGCTTTCAGTACCTATTGTTTTTGTATTTTTTTAAGAATTCTAACATGATACCGCATTGCATTTTAATCATAAAAACGTATTAAAATCAATTTATTTTTGGTTCTGAAGAAGAAATTATATATAACTAATTATGTATAATTAAAACGAGAAACCAGAACGAACCCAGGTCATCCATACTTGACCAAGTTGGAAACTTATCGTTTCTGTTCATTCAATTAATAAAAATCTATGTTCTAGCTTTTTTGAACAATATTAAATATATGTTGCTACCGTAAATTCTACGCTGTGCTTTTAAAAATAAGTACATTGCCAAAGCCACAGATTTTATAATACTAACGTACAGATACCTCATGTCATACAACGAAATGCGACTGCCGTAACTCGGGCTATTCTTCGGGCTATTTTTTTCACTCTTTGAGAACTACCGCTACTATAGTTCATTCAGGGAGACGAACTAGTGGAGCGCTGTCTCTATCACACAATTGCATACAAAAGACAAGGATGGAAAACTGCGTCACACGAGAAAGGAGGCGTCAACTTTTGCTTCGAAGCTAAAGACGCGTTCACATACCTCGCGCTTCTTTTATATTCTTACTGAACTTTAATTTTGTAATAGAAACGTTTTTATTTTTTATTACTATAAATTTCGATACCCATTTGATATACTTAAATTAAAAGTAGGTATAAGCTTTTATATAGTAATTATAAACTTATACATTCAGAGAAAAAATAAAGAAGATTTGGATAAAATATGTCGATTTTTATTTAAACTTATTAAACTATGCACATTTTTTTTTTGGATAAAATAACAATAATTAAAACAAAATATTCATTATTCGCTATCCCCTGTTGTATCACTGCTGCTACTGTCGCTTCCTACATTTATTATCAAATTTTCTGTCATTACCTCTATATTCCTATCCATTTCATTCATTTTAGGTTCAATAACTTCTGTTACGTGTTGTGTGGATTTTTTCCATTTCCTACTGTCAATTTTTTCTATCCCTTCCATCATTAGTTTTTTTACCTCTGCCATTTTAAAAGTCTTATTGTTGGAAGCGACGTGTCCTTTGATTTGAGCCCATATAAGTTCTATTGGAAATAGCTCGCAGTGATACGGAGGAAGCGAAGTACAATTTTATTTTTGGCCTTTGCCATTTCGTCAACTACACGTGCCTCGTATCGGTCTCGGTACCTTTTAACAATGTTCAATAATTCCCTTTTAAACATATCTTCCAGGAAAGGGATGTTTTTTTCTTTAAGCCAGTCGATGATTTCTTGTTTTTAGCTGTGGGGACTTGTTCAAATTTCCGAGAGTGATACGAGGCATTGTCCATCACAACAACACTATTGTCTTCCAATTTGTCCAAAATATTAGAAAACCAATTTTCAAACACCTGGGCGTTGATGGTAATCTCCTTGTTTTTTTGATTCAAACATCAATAGGCCGCCATTCACAAAGCCGTCTTCACTTCCAATGTGGGTTATTATTAGCCGCTTCCCCTTTCCTATAACAATATATAAACATTAGTTTTGTAAATAATACAAAAATGAACCGAACCTGATAACAAACAAATAGATTGCGCACGTGCATAACGTTGCGAGTCAAAGTATGCCGGAAAAGTGGCCGGCTTGCCAAAATTAAACAAAAGAATACATAATTCAAAATAAAATAGGAAGTAAAAGATAAAGTAGTAAACGTACCAGAAGGGTTTTTAAGGCCCGTAGATAAACCTCTGATAAATGCGTTTCTTGCGTTACCTACAATAGTGTCAATCCAAGTCTTGGATGTGGTATGGCCTTCGTTTACCCAGGTTTCATCCATGTAATAAATTTGTTATTTGAACAAAGTTGTAGAACAAAAGTTGTTCAGTTTGATGGGTAAAAGCCCACGTTGAAGTATTATCACACCTTTCTGTTACACCCTGTATAAAATGTTTTTTTTTTCTTATATTAAAGAAATAAATATAACTCTCAAACTACTATCATAATAAAAGAAAATACGTTCATACAAAATGAATTACATTTACACAAAGTACAAAAAACTCAAACCTCATTACTATATTACCTACTCCTTATTTGCCATCTTAGGTAGTTAATTTAACTTAAAACAGATCCAACATAAAAATAGATATAATTAATATTTAATATAACTTACCACTGAGTAATGGATAAACGAAGTACACGTCCGGTATAAACTCGCCAAGTCGTCGATAATGCAATCAATCTCGAAATCCAATACACAAGCCAGGTTACACAGTAATAGAAGAAACAGTCCAAAGTAATGACAAAATCCGAAATAATACATCGATCGCAACGCGGTAGTGGTGGAGACGTCTGAACAGCACGAGTCGCACGAACAGACTAAAAAGTTGTGTACTGTGAACAGAGCCCTAGCGACGTTACTCCGGCCAATGACATAAAAGTTAAATTCGTCGGTACTAGCTCGTCTCCCTGAATAGACTATAGCGACATCTAGGGCGCGGGCTATAAATGAAGACATTCTGGTTACTTACCTGTACCTTCATTTGCATTTGTTGATTTTTTTTTGCACATAACCTACTAGTATTATATTATCTGTGATATTACTAAATAAAAATACATAATTTGAAATATGAAAAACAAAACGTAAACCACCTATTTACGTTTTTCAATCGTATTGTACTTTTTTTTTTTTTTTTTTATGGCAGAGGTGGCAAACGAGCAGACGGATCACCTGATGGTAAGCGATTACCGCCGCCCATAGACACCCGCAACACCAGAGGAGTCACAAGTGCGTTGCCGGCCTTTGATTTGGGAGTACGCTCTTTTCTTGAAGGTTTGAATGTCGTATCGGTCCGGAAATACCGCAGGCGACAATTCATTCCACAGTTTGGTTGTGCGAGGCAGAAAGTTTCTAGTGAAACGCACAGTTGTGGACTGCCAACCATCTATGTGATGGGAATGAATATGTTGTCGCGTAGAACGATGGCGGAAAGAGGCGGCAGGGATCAATCCGAACAATTCCTCGGAGCACTCCCCATTGTACATGCGATAGAGAATGCCGAGCGAGGCTACATCTCTACGCAGCGCCAGGGAGTCAAGCCGATCTGAAATATCCTGGCAGTCGACGATTCGAGTTGCCCTTCGTTGAATGCGGTCCAGAGGGAGAAGCTGGTACTGGGGTGCCCCTGCCCAGAGATGAGAACAGTATTCCATATGAGGCCGAACCTGCGCCTTATAAAGTTGCAGGCGATGCGCCGCAGTGAAATACCGTCTCGATCTATTGAGCACACCAAGCTTCTTTGAGGCTAATTTAGCCTTACCCTCTAGATGGCCACGGAACTGGACTTCACTCGATATGTCGACACCAAGAATTCCGATACTAGCTGAGGCATTTAGGGGAGTGTCCTCAAAACGAGGTGATACGACAAATGGCATTTTCTTGGCAGTGAACGCGCAAACTTGTGTCTTAGTGGGGTTAAATTGGACCAAATTAAGTCGACCCATCGATATAAGAGAACAATTAGATGTGGTTAATACTCCACGACAGCGTAGTCGCTGATAGTGGTTTGCTCCCCTATGTTGAGTAGCGCCGCCTTTTCGCGCACCATTCGCAATCTGACAAGCGACGAGTAAACATCCCGTGTTTAAATGAAAATATGTCTTACAGAGCAGTGAAATGTGCTAAAACAATAAAAAAATAAAGAACAAAACTAACAGCAACATTTCTTATCACTTTATTCTTGTTATTTTATGAATATTTTGACATTTTATAGTGATGCTACGCTACTCGTCGCTAGATGTCGCTAGTAGATAACATTAATTAAATACATGCCTCCCTACTCGTCGCTAGATGTCGTTAGTAGATAACATTAAATACATAAACCTTAAGCTTATCACACAACGGCGATATTTGTTTAAATACATGCCTCCCTCTTCACCCCGCTTCAGCCCCCGCAAGACGAACACGCTGGATCAGAAACAAACAGAGCGAGTAACCTTATCTAATGTTTCCCATATCGATGAGTCGACCCCATGTATCAGCGCCATCTGTCAATTCATACTATAAACTAGTACTCAACTAGTACGTGTCATTCCTCAACGGGGAAGAAAACGCAAAGCTATTTGCAGATGGCGCTACGGACGCTTGACTCATAACAACTTTCAATTTGTTCCGCGTTTTTTATTATCGAGGTGTTATAAATTGTTTTTTTTCTGTAAAATTGTTAAATGGAAAATGCATGCGGCTTGGACTGTTCCTCAATTAAAGGCGAAGTTGAAAAGTACATAATAGAAAACGTAACTTTTCCCACGTCTTCTTCATCCGAGAATCTTTAGGAAATTAATGATTTCCATTATTATTGCAACCAATCGCTACACAACGCGGCATTTTTTAATAATCTTATGTTTAGTTCACGTAAACAATTTTTTCTATACGTTTTGACAGTTACAGCTCGCGTCACGTAAAAAGAGCGCTGGCGGGCGTTCCGAGGGCAGAACAGTCACTCTGACAACAGGATAGCTTAATATAAATCGCGTAAGTGTGAAAGAGAGGGTACTAAACAATTGCTGTCAGAGTGCATCCTCGGAACGCCAGCCAGCGCTCTTTTTACGTGACGCGAACTATAGTATGAGTCAAGCGATATCAGCGCCTCTATCGGCTTTGTCAGTTTTCTTCCCCACTCTGACAAGTTAAGACGAAAGTAGTTTTGATATGCATCGCCGTCATCAGATAATTTGTAGTAATTGATAATAAAGTGCATTATCGGCCTTTGTCATACTTTTTGGTTATTACAATAATCAAAACACGTATTTTTAGCAACTTAATGGGTTTTTTCTTCATTTTGCATGAATTCGATTAAAAATCGATACTTGTCGTGCCATCTATTGACATTTTAATGAACTACGGTTTTCGTTGTACGCAATGAGACCCCGTGCCAAAGCTAAGAAACGCCATCTATTGAGAATCTTATGAACAGCGTGACATACGTTATCTGAAAACTCCCTTTATACAACGTTCACTCCAGGCAGGCTGGCGCCAATCAGAATACCTACTTATTATAAAGCGCAATTCACACCGCGAGCTTCGATTTGCTGGAATGTAGTTTCACATCTTTTCATATTTGGGTTCACACCGCGAGCTAAGCGGGCGAACTACGCCAGCGACGCACAGTGGGGCCATTTTCCAAAAACGTGATCAAAATTATGTTTTCGTTCATTTCGTCTTAAGAGTGATTAAACTATTAATGACAACGCTGAACACGTTAAAAACAACCGACTTCAATCGTATCAGCTACCATTTTGCTGTTTTTTTTAGTTTTTGTTGATTTTTTTCAAAAAGCGCTGAATTAATTTCGATATTTTTTTTATAAAAACACCTCTAAAGTATTACCTACCTAACAAAAAAAGAATCATCAAAATCAAGTCATAATTGGCGGAGTAATCGCGTAACATATATACAAAAAATAATCACTTGTGGGTACTGACTTTTCAACATTTTCTGCTGCAGCAAATCAATTACTTCTTTAACAAGGTGTTTTTTATTCTTATTTTCCATCTTCCTGGACAAAGTTACATACGGATCTGAAGACAAGTGCATTTTTGAAAGATATCAGTTATTGTACTCGTCCTTGATACTTTTCTGCTGAAGTGTTCCCGATAAAATTTAAAATCTTAATTTCGGGTCTCTTGTGTCTGCCTCATCAGATAGCTGCCAAATGGGTAATACGGCTGTCTGTATTATTAAATAACCATGAATCAGTATTTTATGCACGTAGGGGCGTATGTAGTACCATATGGTTTCGATCCCCACGCAGGGCAAACATTTCTGCGAAGAGAAGATTTGTTTGCTGTTTCTGGTTGTATTATATCTATATATGTATGTATTTAAATGTATCTACCAATTTTGGATACAAAATCTATTAAGTATTTCAGTCTCTGTTTCCCGTAATACAGATAAACCTAGTTTGAGGCCAAAACTACGTGTGTGATTTGAGCCAGATAACATTTATTTATTTATTTATATATTTATATACAAATATATAAAAGTATTATAATATTATCTTTTTAAGCCTCATTTTGAATAAAACTATTTACAGAAAATATAAATTTCCAATTATTAATTATTTTTTAAAGCAGAAGTTATGGAAAATGACTTTAAAAATTAAATAAATTATAGAATTAAACGTCTCAAATTAAATAAAATGTTTAAAAAATATATTGAAATAAATTATTGAAATATTTTTCAAATAAGCACTTTAGTAAAAATATGATGAAAAGTTCTACGAAGGCAAAGCGCCGTAACTTTTGAATGTAGTTTATTAAGTAACTATATATTACCTATAAATTAAGGTACAAAAAAAGTCTGGCGCTTTGCCTTTACAAAAGTTACAGGCGCCTATATAGAAAAGTGAAGTGGTCTTGTTCATGGCGGCCTGTGTCATTACGGAAGGTAATAATATGATGTTAAAAATATGCATAAGATCCTGTAAGTAACCTACTTTGAAAACATTTAATACCTGAGTGCACTGTCTGCCAAAGTGACGAGAAAAAAAAAATCATTACTGAACGTAACGAAAATTTCCAAACAATTTTTGTGACGAAATTCTAAGTTTGAAGTGCCGTTAATATTTACTCTGTTCATAAAACTGGGTAAAAATATTATCAAGACATGGAAAGATGTCTCAAAATTGTAAATAAATATAAAAAAATGTAGTTATATCAATATTTTCAAAAATGGTATTTCGATCGCTGATACCGAACAAAGGCCCCATAGTGCGACGACGTGAACGATGCGAGCGAACCCCGAGCCACACTCAGTCACGTCATAGCATTCAAAGATGCCATCCGTTTACAGCCATTGCAGACGGCCGGATAATTTAGCCGAATATTCGGCTATCCGGCTTGTGGCTTGGCCGAATATCCTATCTCTAGTTAATTGACTGAGATGTTGGTTGAGATAAAAATAATAATTCAGTTCAAATTTTTTAAAATCAGATTAGAGATAAACAAGTAAATTACAGCAAGAGTTAATGTTGCATAAGTACGTGCTTCATTTATACATAGACTGTAAATTTTTGTATTCCATTTCTTTATACATTATGTCCTTATTTAATGTTTGAAGAATATCTTGAAACCTTTGTCGCAGAGTCATGTTTTCCATACCAGCAATCTCAAGTTGGGTCCTCTGTCGACGCTGTTTCAACTCTTCTAACTCAGCACTTAGTTGTTGCAATTTTGAGCTTGCGTTCCCACTATCCAGAGACATATAATCATCATCATTGCGTTTATATGAAGTTGAGGGCAAGATTTGTCTACCTGCAGATGTTGAAGGCTCCCCAATATTATGCAAATTTTGAGGAGATTGAAACATCTCAGAACTGAACTGAGTAGCAAAGCGACTTCCTTTAAACTCTGTGGTGCCTTGCATTGAAGTATCGGAATAGTGATCACCATAAGAAGACAGTCTACTGTCTTCAATATCTACGTTGATGTTTTCATCTTCCAAATCACTGTCACTAAGAGCTCCACCAAATATGTCTTCTACCTTGGATGATGAAGGATTGCTTGCTTCTGTTTTTGATATATGTTCCTTCTTCATTTTAGCTTTATCGGATTTTGCTGAAGGCAGATCAGGTTTAGTGACATGATCATCTTCTTCTTTAATAATTTCCCAGGTGTAACTTACTGCTTCATTATCAGCTCTCAATAGTCTTTTGACCTCTTTTTCTATTTCTGGTGCTTCAGCCGATTTCTTCTTGAGAGTTTTACGGAACCTCCTCTTTCTTACATTCTTTGTTGGTGGAGTAATTCCATGTGACCAAAGAAATTTCTTATCAACTTTAAAAGGGTCTTTTTTCTTATTTTTTGTAGGGGATTCTTCTTCTATGGATACAGGGTCCAACTCATCCTTACATATCATCATCTGGCAAATATCGGCTGTTTTATATACACTTTTTCGATCTATTGTTTTCAATGATTCAATAACGGTGGGCAAATCTACTATCTTTGCATGTAACAGCCAGTGATCAAATCGCACTTCTCCATGACGCATATCATTTTCTATTTGTATGGTGAGTCTATTTTTGAAATTTTCCCCAGATTGCAGAGCTTCTTTCAAAGCCTTGGCTGGTTCTTCAGGTAATCTCAATATAAACTGAGATTCTAGTTCAACCGGATAGTCAGGCTCTCTTTTATTCATTGTAAAGTAATTCTTCGATATATTAAGCCAAAGGACGTTTTGTTATTTTTACCTCTGAGTTTTACCCTATGAAAAACAGCCCCTAACTTCACTAAGATTGTCTTTCTTTCTGTTTTTTGAGTGTACGTGCCATGTGTTTCTTCGGTTAGAGAAAATACATTTTGGTGAATAAATAGCCCAATTCAAATATTGATTTATTTGCTAATCACTCGCTTTATTCGTTAATCCCGCCCAACTCAACACTTCCTTTTGGAAGTCGTTCCAAAACCAAGGTAGGGTGAGGTAGAATTTAACTCGGAGAAATGAAAGAGACGTAGCTATTTTGAGAAAGAGAAAAAAATATGATTTTGGAACGCTTGCGAGTGATTCCAGAGTGACAGGGTAACAAACGTCATCGAAAATAATTCAGAAAGGTTTCTAGCTTTTTGTATCCATTTCTACGTATGATCCAAGCTCCTAGAGAGTTTTTGAGTATACGAGGCTTTAGTGCCGTTTAAAAGATGTCCTATGATCATATTCCACTCATTTGTGCCGCTACGGTTGGAGAAATATTCGATGGAGACGGTGGTACAGACAGGGAAATGCTTTTGACATCCTAACCTAAAAATTTTCGAAACCAGGCAGCGAAGGCCTCGTTTTCCT
The DNA here is from genome assembly GCA_958295455.1 of Coleophora deauratella. Lineage (NCBI taxonomy): Eukaryota > Metazoa > Arthropoda > Insecta > Lepidoptera > Coleophoridae > Coleophora > Coleophora deauratella. The sequence continues at coordinate 10,582,540 of OY282396.1, read as the reverse complement.
TGAAATAACTTTTGTGACGGAGAAAAAAATAAGATCCAACAAATGTCCGACGTAAAATTTGCAGTAGTTTTGATACAATTTGACTCAGATGGTGGTACAGAGGATTTCGTCGGGCCCACCTGAGATCAGGACAATGAGCCTGTGCAGACACAAACTGATTAGTGGAACACTGTCACAAATCGCAAACGATCATTTGTAACGCATTCGCAACATTTGTGACGCAACAGAAAAAAAAATATAAGCGATCGAAACTTTCGAGGCATTTCCCCGTCTGGCCCACCAATACACCTCAATATCTCCGCAAGTTTGGCGTTACAAACGTAGTGAGTTAGCTCCAGGTGAATGTTTTCTCCGTCACTAAAACATAGTAAACAACAAAAGCATTCTATGCATTAGATACAGAGATATCAATACCTCAATTTGTATGGAGATATTGACTAGGGTGTGTTAAGTTTCTCTTTTTGTAGGACAACTCACTTTATAGCAGATCCTAAAAAAGAAGTAGATTTGATTAAAAATGTTTAATATACTAATATGTAACATTAAATAACTTTTAATAAATACTAAATAACTATTTTAGAATAAACATGATGTCAGAAACAGTTTATGGAAGAATAAAAAACTTAAATCTATTTTTTTATATAGGTTCCTTCTGAAATACCTGAAAAAAAATTAACCTTGGCTTCTACTCATGAAACTGAACAACTTTCCACAAGGAACCTATACTCAATTTGCAAAAAAAATTTTGGACTTCCCATACAAAATTCGCGGTTCAGTTGATCAATTAGTATGAGGATTCCAAAAAAAATTTTTGCGAATTGAGTTTAGCTTCCATGGGGAAAGTTGTTCAGTTTCATGAGTAGAACCCGTGGTAATTTTTTTTTCTGGTATTATAAGGACCCTATATAGGGTGACTTTAAATTAGTTCTTGATACGAAAGGGTATGCATGTGCTCATGAGAACAAACAACTTTCCCTAAGAAACCCATAGTCAAATCGCAAAAAAATTTTTGGACTCTTCATACTAATTTAGCCGGTCAGTCGCTCGATTTGTATGGAGACTCCCAAAATTTTTTTGAGATTTGACTATGGGTTCCTTAGTGAAAGTTGTTTGTTATCACGAGTACATGCATAGCCTTTCGTATCAAGAACTAATTTAAAGTCACCCTGTATAATTATTCTGTAGTTTAGCATTATTTTCACAGTAATTTCAGTTATTGTATTTTTTTATTATTTATGTATTCCTATCAAAGTTGAATCAAATAAACGCTATAGTTAAATTCACATCGTATTCTAATATAATGAGTTCAGTAATTGAAATAAGTGTTATCAGTCCTTTTTCCCGAAATACTAACTTTACTTATTAGATTTATTTTTCAATTGTTTTATATACGTATGTATTGTAGCTTAGTTATCAGTATAAAAACATGGGTACTTGAAACACATAATATTATGAAACTATACTACTGTTCTACTGATATGGGTGTTTTTTCATAGAAAAATAGGAAACTCTTACAAAATAATATAATAATCTGATCTTTTAAATGTAATTTTTACTTTTAGTTCCATCCAAGTTTCGACAAATAAACCTGGGCAATAAAGTGTTATAATGTTAATATTATACCATATCGTCCACACTGCAGGGGTACGGGTAGATATGTAAAAAAAAATTCTGAGGTGAAAAAAAAAGCGCAGGTTTTTTTCCAAGGGTACAAAAATAAAAATATCCTTAAGGTGTTATCGTTAAATAACTGTTACATATTTACTTTATCTTTATTTCCAACTATATCCTTATTTTTTTGCAAATTCCTTTTTCTTTCCTTTTTGTAACCTGACCAAAGATATTTCCTATACCTTTAGAATGTCTATGGCAAATTAGGAAGTAGAAGCCAAAAAAACTAGGATACTTACATCAATGTTTTGTTTATTCATTTTAAAAATGTTATGTTTGATGTTTACTGAGGCATAGGATTTCCCCAATCCTTGTATGGTTTATATTTTGGTTAAGATTTTTGTCAATATAATATAATAAACTGTTTCTGACATCATGTTTATTCTAAAATAGTTATTTAGTATTTATTAAAAGTTATTTAATGTTACATATTAGTCTATTAAACATTTTTAATCAAATCTACTTCTTTTTTATGATCTGCTTTATAGTGAGTTGTCCTACAAAAAGAGAAACTTAACACACCCTAGTCAATATCTCCATACAAATTGAGGTATTGATATCTCTGTATCTAATGCATAGAATGATTTTGTTGTTTACTATGTTTTAGTGACGGAGAAAACATTCACCTGGAGCTAACTCACTACGTTTGTAACGCCAAACTTGCGGAGATATTGAGGTGTATTGGTGGGCCAGACGGGGAAATGCCTCGAAAGTTTCGATCGCTTATATTTTTTTTTCTGTTGCGTCACAAATGTTGCGAATGCGTTACAAATGATCGTTTGCGATTTGTGACAGTGTTCCACTAATCAGTTTGTGTCTGCACAGGCTCATTGTCCTGATCTCAGGTGGGCCCGACGAAATCCTCTGTACCACCATCTGAGTCAAATTGTATCATAACTACTGCAAATTTTACGTCGGACATTTGTTGGATCTTATTTTTTTCTCCGTCACAAAAGTTATTTCAAGGAAAACGAGGCCTTCGCTGCCTGGTTTCGAAAATTTTTAGGTTAGGATGTCAAAAGCATTTCCCTGTCTGTACCACCGTCTCCATCGAATATTTCTCCAACCGTAGCGGCACAAATGAGCGGAATATGATCATAGGACATCTTTTAAACGGCACTAAAGCCTCGTATACTCAAAAACTCTCTAGGAGCTTGGATCATACGTAGAAATGGATACTAGCTTTTTTGGGTAGTGTTCTGTCTTATTTATGACTTTAACACCTTAGCAGATACAAGCAATCGTATTTCAAAACAATTCCGAAGATAAAATGTTTGTTTGTCTTAGTCTGTTTGACATTAACTACGAACTTCCCGCCGAATAAACTGTCAGGCGAATTTTAACGGTAATCAAACAGCGTTAAAAATCGCACTTGTCAGAGTGAAAATCGCATTTGTCAGAGTGAAAATGTGGCCATTTCTACGTATGATCCAAGCTCCTAGAGAGTTTTTGAGTATACGAGGCTTTAGTGCCGTTTAAAAGATGTCCTATGATCATATTCCGCTCATTTGTGCCGCTACGGTTGGAGAAATATTCGATGGAGACGGTGGTACAGACAGGGAAATGCTTTTGACATCCTAACCTAAAAATTTTCGAAACCAGGCAGCGAAGGCCTCGTTTTCCTTGAAATAACTTTTGTGACGGAGAAAAAAATAAGATCCAACAAATGTCCGACGTAAAATTTGCAGTAGTTTTGATACAATTTGACTCAGATGGTGGTACAGAGGATTTCGTCGGGCCCACCTGAGATCAGGACAATGAGCCTGTGCAGACACAAACTGATTAGTGGAACACTGTCACAAATCGCAAACGATCATTTGTAACGCATTCGCAACATTTAAGACGCAACAGAAAACAAAATATAAGCGATCGAAACTTTCGAGGCATTTCCCCGTCTGGCCCACCAATACACCTCAATTTCTCCGTAAGTTTGGCGTCACAAACGTAGTGAGTTAGTTCCAGGTGAATGTTTTTTCCGTCACAAAAATATAGTTAACAATCAAAAGTATTCTATGCATTAGATACAGAGATATCAATACCCCAGTTTGTATGGAGATATTAAAAGTAGGGTGTATTTCATTTCTATTTTTGTAGGACTACAGTTTTACAATGACTTTATAGTATAAAATTATGTTTTTAGTATATTAAAACCTACTCTACTATAATTCGTAATATTGTTCTTGTAGAGAAAACTAATCTTAAAAAAATTTCAATAATTATATATTTCTTAGTGAATTTACCATAATATTACTTTCCGGTAGTTGTCTGCTAGTCATTTTGGTTACTTTTTATCAAATGTCAAAAACGGCATTTTGTTCTAAAAATGTTTGAAATTTGGAACGATGTCGTCATTGTTCAAAATAGTAGTTTGCATACAAATTAGGAAATTCTTATAAATTGAAAATGTAATGAAAATTAAAGTGATTAAGTTTTTCATCAATTTCAATTAAAGAGCTATTTAGTCAATAATATTTCGTAATTTATTTTTCATGCGGTCAAGTCCCGTATAAGAGTGCCTTCTCTCTTATATAGATTTTAAGTGTGAAAAATTGCATCTTCTATCAAGCCTAGTAATTAATGTACTTAATATAAACAAGCAAAAACAACTGAAATGGAATAAAACATTTAAAAAAATGTTTTCTTCTAATTGTAATTGATAAAGTCAATCAAATTATATTTACAAAAATCTTAACCAAAATATAAACCATAAAAGTATTGGGGAAATCCTATGCCTCAGTAAACATCAAACATAACATTTTTAAAATAAATAAACAAAACATTGATGTAAGTATCCTAGTTTTTTTGGCTTCTACTTCCTAATTTGCCATAGACATTCTAAAGGTATAGGAAATATCTTTGGTCAGGTTACAAAAAGGAAAGAAAAAGGAATTTGCAAAAAAATAAGGATATAGTTGGAAATAAAGATAAAGTAAATATGTAACAGTTATTTAACGATACACTTGGAAAAAACCTGCGCCTTTTTTTTCACCTCAGAATTATTATTTTTACATATCTACCCGTACCCCTGCAGTGTGGACGATATGGTATAATATTAACATTATAACACTTTATTGCCCAGGTTTATTTGTCGAAACTTGGACGCAACTAAAAGTAAAAATTACATTTGAATTTTCAAGATCAGATTATTATATTATTTTGTAAGAGTTTCCTATTTTTCTATGAAAAAACACCCATATCAGTAGAACAGTAGTATAGTTTCATAATATTATGTGTTTCAGTTTCAAGTACCCATGTTTTTATACTGATAACTAAGCTACAATACATACGTATATAAAACAATTGAAAAATAAATCTAATAAGTAAAGTTAGTATTTCGGGAAAAAGGACTGATAACACTTATTTCAATTACTGAACTCATTATATTAGAATACGATGTGAATTTTATTATAGCGTTTATTTGATTCAACTTTGATAGAAATACATAAATAATAAAAAAATACAATAACTGAAATTACTGTGAAAATAATGCTAAACTACAGAATAATTATATAGGATCCTTATAATACCAGAAAAAAAAATACCACGGGTTCTACTCATGAAACTGAACAACTTTCCCCATGGAAGCTAAACTCAATTCGCAAAAATTTTTTTTGGAATCCTCATACTAATTGATCAATTGAACCGCGAATTTTGTATGGGAAGTCCAAAATTTTTTTTGCAAATTGAGTATAGGTTCCTTGTGGAAAGTTGTTCAGTTTCATGAGTAGAAGCCAAGGTTAATTTTTTTTCAGGTATTTCAGAAGGATCCTATATAAAAAAATAGATGTAAGTTTTTTATTCATCCATAAACTGTTTCTGACATCATGTTTATTCTAAAATAGTTATTTAGTATTTATTAAAAGTTATTTAATGTTACATATTAGTATATTAAACATTTTTAATCAAATCTACTTCTTTTTTATGATCTGCTATAAAGTGAGTTGTCCTACAAAAAGAGAAACTTAACACACCCTAGTCAATATCTCCATACAAATTGAGGTATTGATATCTCTGTATCTAATGCATAGAATGCTTTTGTTGTTTACTGTGTTTTAGTGACGGAGAAAACATTCACCTGGAGCTAACTCACTACGTTTGTAACGCCAAACTTGCGGAGAAATTGAGGTGTATTGGTGGGCCAGACGGGGAAATGCCTCGAAAGTTTCGATCGCTTATATTTTTTTTTCTGTTGCGTCACAAATGTTGCGAATACGTTACAAATGATCGTTTGCGATTTGTGACAGTGTTCCACTAATCAGTTTGTGTCTGCACAGGCTCATTGTCCTGATCTCAGGTGGGCCCGACGAAATCCTCTGTACCACCATCTGAGTCAAATTGTATCAAAACTACTGCAAATTTTACGTCGGACATTTGTTGGATCTTATTTTTTTCTCCGTCACAAAAGTTATTTCAAGGAAAACGAGGCCTTCGCTGCCTGGTTTCGAAAATTTTTAGGTTAGGATGTCAAAAGCATTTCCCTGTCTGTACCACCGTCTCCATCGAATATTTCTCCAACCGTAGCGGCACAAATGAGCGGAATATGATCATAGGACATCTTTTAAACGGCACTAAAGCCTCGTATACTCAAAAACTCTCTAGGAGCTTGGATCATACGTAGAAATGGCCACAGTGAAAATCGCATTCACGAAGGCGTTCCGAAATCCCGACGGAGAACTGTCAGGTGATCATTCGGTTACCCTCGGTTTCACTCGGCTCGGTTTTGGAACGATTTAGGGTAAAATTCGCATCACCCCGAGTGAAATCTTTGGTATTGGAACGCAACCTTGGTATAGTTACCTTACTCTTTGCCCAACACTAACACCAACCAACACATATTAAGAAAGCGTTCCAAATTAGTTTCGTTAGAGTAATTTTCACTCTGACAGCAGGATAGCATATTATATTTTTTTGAAGTGTGAAAGGGACAAACTCTTGTCAGGTGAATCTTAACTTGGTTATGGAACGACTTCCTATAGTTCATTCCAATCAAAAAAAAGCAAAATGTAAACAATCGTTTGACACTGACACTTGTGATCGGCCATGACACTACATTAGAGATGTGCAAGTTTACATATGAATGAGTGAATGAATGGATGAACGAACGAGGAGTTTAAATAACATTTAGTTATTTGATACTATGTTTTCAGAGTTCGGAACCACCAATGAGATCAAATAGATATAAAATAAATTTCACAATTTTCGGTTACAAAATGGCGGATATGCACTTATAGAAAAATATTGTTATGGGTGTCATTTTTGACGATTTTCGTGATGCTAACTAGGAAAAGCTTATTAAGACCCGGGATCGAGATCACTAGATGAATCACTCATTTCGAACCACTGTAAATTAATAAAAATAACTTCAGTCATGTAGTCAGTTGATTCTGTTAGAATCAAATAAGGATTTTAAAAACTTATCCAATGAGGAGTCGCACGTAGTCAACACAAATCCAATCGTGAGCAATATCAAAGTCCTTAATGCGCAGCGGTTAATCGTCAGTTCCAAGAAAAATCACAATCCAAATCGCAAAGTTAACAGTGTACTTATATCAAAAGCCAAGTCGTTAATATCCAAACACAGAAGAACACACGTACGCATGACAAGGAATCGCGCAACGAATGAGCAGACCGGTATGTCGAACGAAATTCAGTGTTGCCAGTGCCTGACAGAGTCGAAGCAAGAAATGAGCGTACCGGTACGAACGAACGAAATTCAGTGTTACCAGTTCATTGTCTAATGACTAATGACGAACGTACTAACGGATATTATTTGCAGTTTCTAACGGCAAACAATGTGAACATAGTGGTAGGAACTGGAACTAAATGTTGATTAATATCTAAAAATATCGATATCGTTGTCGACATCTCACACGGAGCATGAGTGAAATACAAATGTATTGCGTGCAGATTTTTTTTCTACGTTCTAATTTTTTTTACGTTATGTAAAGGTCCTACCATGCGAAATTTTTAAATTCAGTGTTGCTAGTACAATATAGCATGTATGTATGTATATAGTATGTATCTTGGATTTAAAAAGTTACGGATATTTAAATTAAATACATTTAAAATACAGAACAAGAAAACGTTACTGAACGCCTAAAAAGTTATACCACTACCAATGATAGCCCAAAATATAAAAAACAGGCCACACACAACCGTCAGACACTTATCACGTAACACTCATTCACTCATTCATTCACTAGTTCGTTCAAAGTATTGACACAACCTCATCACTATTTTCTACAGATAACAGAAACGTCTTGTCACTGAAACATCATAACCTAACAATCTGAGGTTAGACTGGAAATATTGTATTTTCATGCCAGTTTCGTATCATAATTTAGTGAAATCTATTAGAAAAGGCAATAATTGTTACGACCTACGATTAGTATGTGTCAGTGTTAGCAGAAAATGTGTGATTCTTGAGGAATTTGACGAAATCGGTGGATGTTTCGTTTGTTTACCTTTTGCTTTTTTTTGATTGGAATGAGGTATACAAGCAAGAGAGAACTTGGGTCAGTCAGTTAGATTAGAACCTGTGTTTTTTTTTTTTTTTTTTTTTTTGGCAAACCTGTGGTTAGACATGGACGTACTATTTAAACTGGACTGAGCAGTTTGCTGCAGGAAAAACGTGACGACAAAGACATTCAACTAGATCCCTGCATCTCTTTCTAAGTAGGGTGACCAAACTATTCTACGTTTAGGGAATAAGATTTAAAATAATAATAAACCACCCGAAAAGGTAGTTTTCTTAATTTTGCAAGCACCGTATCCTAGCTAGACTATTGTAATATAATTTTCAAGATGAGATGTTAAGAATAATTAATCACCACTATAAATATTCTGATACGAATTAATACAGATTTATGAAAAAGTATTTATTGGAGTATTTTTCACGCTATACTCCACACACGAGGACCATGTCCGGATTAGTGGAGATTGTAGGGCTAGTTGCTAACTTAGTGATGTAATAAAAAATGGAAAAACATAGCACTGTTTTTTTTTCCAAAGTAAAAGTAAAAAAAAAATACATAAGTAAAATTGCATAAGTATGTGATTTTTTTATAAATGCGTTATCTATTTATTATATATCAGACGAAAGATGTCCCCTGCTGGACAAAGGCCTCCCCCAAGGATTTCCACACCGACCAGTCCTGTGCGGCTCGCATCCAGCGGCTTCACGCAATCTTCACCAGGTCGTCGACCCACCGAGTCGGAAGCCTGCTCACACTGCGTCTTCCGGTGCGCGGTCGCCACTCGAGAACTTTACTGCCCCAGGGACCACAAAGGTGTAAAGGCCATAAAGGCGTTATTACCTAATAAACAATTTTATATTTTTGAGGTATTGTTAAGGTACGCAACCAGAAACTAAAAAAATAAATTTCGCCCTAATTTCAGATATAAGCGATGTTAACGCAGGTGAAGCCATGGGCGGAATGCTAGTAGTACTGTGATTATTATGAAGGCTTTCTTACTTTATAAACATTTTATTATTTAAAAAAGGCTTTCGTATTGCGTAAATAGGCACTACTCGGTTCGGTAGAACCATGTATAGTAAACGAAGACTAGTATACATATTTTTATTAAACTAAAAAATATATTTTTTAAAATTTTCAAACCTCAATAATATCTCCGAAAATATATAACTTTCGACAATTTATCAAAGAATATTTTCGTTTTGTATTTTTATTATCCGTCGATTGCAGCTAGGGTTTGCAATCCGGATATCCGTTTTATCCGGATATCCGTCAATTTTACTATCCGGATTATTTGTAGCAAATTATCCGAATATCCGGATAATATAAAACTTGTCTAGAATGCGATTACAGAAGCATATTTTTAATCGAATTACGTTTACTAATAGAACAATAGGAGTATTTCTGGACCTCGCTAAAGCTTTTGACACAGTTTCTATTCCCATTCTATTAAATAAGCTTGAATCGCTAGGAATAAGAGGCACTCAGCTTAATTTATTCGCAAACTATCTATCAGAGCGTACCCAGTGCGTAAGACTAGGCAATGTACTCAGCGATGATCTGAAAAATAGTTCATTTGGAGTTCCCCAAGGAAGTATCTTAGGTCCTACTTTATTTTTAATTTACATTAATGACTTATGTGACCTTAAATTAGACGGTGGTAAAATCATATCCTACGCCGATGATACTGCCTTGTTATTTTCTGCAAAGACAGAAGAACAGGTCTATGAATATGCACAGCGAGGCTTTAATATTGTTAATAACTGGCTCCAGCAACATCTACTAACCTTAAACGCGGATAAAACTAAATACGTTAATTTTTCTATGCGTAAATCAATTTCGGCTCAACCTATTCCACAGCTCCATGCTCATCATTGTAATTACACTACGAACAACTCGTGCAAGTGTCCAGACATAGGTATTACTTACAAAATAAAATATTTAGGTATTATGCTTGACGAAACTCTCTCGTTTCGAGACCATATCAATGCTTTATGTGGCAGAGTGCGTAAGTTAATATTCATTTTTAAAAAACTACGCTCCATAGCAGAATCAAAAATAATTAAACAAGTTTACTTTGCTTTATGCCAATCGATATTAACTTACTGCATTTCGTCATGGGGTGGCACAGCTAAAACCTCATTACTATCTATTGAACGAGCCCAGAGAGCGATTCTAAAGGTTTCAACATCCCGTCCTTTCCTCTTTCCCACAGTACTTCTTTATAAAGCCTGTAAGGTACTCACAGTTAGGCAATTATTTATATTGAGCACTGTCCTCAAACAGCATGCTGCACTTCCGTACAACACAGAATCTACTAATAAAAGACGAAAAGATATAGTTTGCCCTCAAAATACTAGAACATACCATGCATTCTCTTCCAGATTTTACGTGTTCCTAGGACCGCTTCTCTACAATAGATTAAACGCCAAATTATGTATATATGCTCTTAATTATAATAAAACTAAAAAAACGCTTCGTGAGGCACTTCAAAATATGTCCTATGACGATACAGAGAATCTATTAACTGTAACAAAATGAATATATATTGTTATTTTCGATATGTACAAATTATATTCGGTTAATATCTTGCTTTTTTAAAATTTAGATTTATAATTAATCATTTACCTACTACTAAGGAGAAAATTGTATTTTGCAAGTAAACATTTAAGTTAGTTATGTAAGCTTTTCTTCGCCTGAAACACAGGACAACCTAGTTGAGGCACGTGTTTCTGTATTCTAATAATATGTTTAGTCTTAGTTATTACATTGTCATTTAAGTTTTATCTCAATAAATATTATATTATTATTATTAAATATTACTAACGCTCGTTCGGGGGTCTTGATAGAAGATACTTTAGAATTTTAGTGAAAATGATACTCTTAGCTAAATTCTAGGCCATCACGATTTAGTTAGAATTGTTATCGACTCGATAAGAAGAAGACTTTTAGTAAAAAATATATTTAATTATATGTATAGATAAACATAATATTGTTTACCTATGAATAAACCACTAATCAGTTCTGTGTATAGCAAGTACAAAATACACCAATGAAAAAACGCATAAAGAAAAACGTATCAGTGATTTTCTTCAGGACACAAACAACAACATAGATTAACTCTCAATTTTATTATTCTTTTTATATATTACTTCTGAGCGATTTAAATAATTTAAGAAGTTCTTAGGACAGTCATAGGCGACCATAAGTCTCTCCGTCAGCAATGTGGCTACTTGTAAGAGTTGTAATCTCGTCAAAACCCAAGAGCCAGATTGACCCGACACTGCACTGTACCGAAGCCGTCTTTCCGAGGCGTCAAATTGTACGAGGGTAAAAGTGGCTCTTAAACAGCTGAAGAATAACAATGCGCCAGCTGATGATGGATCACGGCTGAGCTTTTGAAAGCAGGTAGAAAACCGATACTACATGCTCTTCAGAAATTGCTGAATTCTGTTATGCTTGAAGGACGAACGCTTATGGTATGGCACAAAATAGTGATGAGATTCTTTAATAAAATGCAATAAGAACCTGCTGGCTAACTATAACACATCATATTTCTAGAGTCATGTCAACATGAGTAAACGTTACTCTATCAATTCTTTCTATGCATGCAAGAGATGCACCCATCGAGCATTTGGTATGGTTAGAGCAAAGTCGAAGCCACCAGAACACACAGCTGCTCTCCCATGCAATGGACAGATCAGTTGAAGACTGCGCTGGGAATTCTCCTTAATAAATGTCCGAGGATTATCGATTTAAAATACTAGTCACATGAGAAAATCTATTGAACTATGTAGTGCTCATACTCACTCAGGTGTCTCTTGATGAAGACTTCTAGAACAAAATCTCATGTATACGTATGCTCTGAGTCATGAACTGCGATATAAATAAATAAATTGAAACAATTCATTATTTTATTTTTGGGCGGTGTTAGAAATAGTATGAGCTGGGTAGCAGTGTGTTTGTTCATTTTAATCACATTTTTACATGAACACCTTATAAAAGAATACATTTAACTAAGAAAACTAGAGCATTTTCAAAATAATCCGAATTATCCGTTTTATCCGGATATCCGGATATTTTAAAATTTAATATCCGTTTTATCCGGATAGTAAATTTGAACGGATTATGCAAACCCTACACCCGACCCACTACGAACATCGTGTAGTAAGGAAGTGTAATCGGACTAGTTGTTATTTTATCCTATTCTTACTAATGTCTTTTTAGGATTTCTAAATACAGAATGATACAGGATAGTGTAAATGTAAATAACTACTTAACCTGTGAAACGTGGCAAAAAATACGCTTGGAGGAGTTTCTAATTCCTCCAAGCACTCTGTGTCAGATCTGAACCATTGAACATAGCTCTCTAGTCTATGGTAAAGAAGAAGATTTTCAACAGACTAGGCTGTATGGCTCTGATCCTTTGCCTTCCCCATCTCGGGGTAAATTAAAACAAAAAAAAAAGTCTATGGTAAAAATATGGAATTGGATATGGCGACTGCTAAGTGAATCGTAGAATACACTTGATCATTCTGAGGTGATTTAAAAGCTGTAATTGAAATAAAATTGTTCTTCAACTAGTTTATTGTGTTTCTAATTGATTCTTACACAAGTGCTCTTCGAAGACAATCATCGATTATGGTCTGACGGTATGTATATCTGATTTTGTCACCTTCTCTTGTCCCTTGGCTAACACTATTGTTATTTTGGTTTTGCAATGCATGTTTGTTATTATTGTTCCAGGCTATTACATATCTTTCTATAATTGGTTTTGTGTATATATTTTTTCTATAGCATGTGGTATTTGTTGTGTTAGATGATTTGAATATAAGTTAGTGAATTGTGTCACAAAAGAGAAAGGCACACTATTAACAGTTTTACTGTGCTGTCACCTACTTTTTCAGCACGTGAAATAAATAGGGTCGGGGTGCACTTATGAGGGCTTCGCAATAATTTACTATAACAATACTATATAAATATTCCTATGGTCTCACTGGTATATAACTTTATTGTTCAAAAAAGTGAATTTATGAAATATAATTGCATGCATTAGTCATGCATGACATTCATGATGAGAACTATAATTTTCATACTGCACTAATATCATTTCTCCTAGAAATTTCAGTCCCCAAACCCAACTTGAACTTGACCAGTTTTTAATACCCTGTTTCATTTGTAGTACCTATTAACACTTTCATGGACAGTACGTACCTTCGTCAAGTTCCCGTTGTGACACTATTTATTTCCATACAAAACAGAACCTCGCATATAGACGTTCTGTCACATAGTTTAATATGCTTTATTATAAATATGGCCTATGTATGTAGGCATACTGCCATTTAGCTGCACAAAATGTGGTATAAATGTGACACTATGCCTTGGTATGTGACCGTAAATAGGCGTACTGCAGAGTAGTATCATAAATTGCAATGTAGATATGATACTACGGCTTGGTATGGTAATGTTGATTTGCCAACAAGCCACTTGACCGTCTTGGAACCCCGTAAATTACAAGCATTGCTGCGCTCGCAAGCGCGCCGCCTCCTTTCATAGTGACACTACTCAACTGGTCGATGCGAAAACCATGGCTATTCACGTGGTGCCACAGCACGCACAATATAGAATATTTGCATGCGTGTGTGTAGGACCAAATTTTTATGGTTTCAAAATCATTAAACGTGAGAGTAGGTACATGCACGAAATCGCTCGCATTGTTGCAGTAAACACAGGACTCCATATAGATGCTATGTTGCTACGCTAGTTTACGTGATAGTAAAAATTGTGTTAAAAAATGTTTAAATAGCTGTTCTGTCATAATATGAATTCATCCAATCCCGTCAATATGCATACTGTCCGTGAAAGTGTTAACTGATGGTTGCCAATCACCTAAACAACAATATAATAATAATAATAAAGCTTTTTTATTTCCATACTTACAAAAAAAATAATTTCTATTACATTTCAAATGAATAAGTTTTGTTAGTATTAAGTTAAGTTCTAATTATTAGTATTGGTTAGTTAACAATCGAGTACGGACCCCTTTTGGGTAAAAGCCTCCTCCAGCGTCATCCAAGCCTCTCTATCTCGGCCAGTGGCCATCCAGTCTCTCACAGCTATAGTCATGATGTCATCTGACCATCTCTTTTTTGGTCTCCCCACCATTCTCTTTCCCGTTGGTCCTTTCCATTTGGTGGTAAGAAAAGTCCACCTTTTATCTGAGCACCTTGAGATGTGTCCTGTCCATCTCCACTTTAGTTTCAGAGCATGTTCTAGGGCATCTTTCAGCTTCGTTTTCTTTCTAATTTCTTCACTTTTCACTTTTTGGATCTTTCTTATTTTCAGAAGACTTCTTTCCATTGCACGTTGGCAAGTTGTTAGTTTCCCTTTAATTTTATTTGTATAGACCCAAGTTTGGCATCCATATGTTAAACTTGGTAAGATGCAGGTGTCCATGACTATTCTTTTTAATCTCAGATCATAATTACCTTTAAGAATTTATTTTTGTGCCCAGAATTGTTTCCAAGTTATGTTAACTCTTCTGTCTACTTCCTCTTCGTTATTGTTTCGACTAAATGACACTTGTTTTTCGAGATATATGTAGCTGTTTTCATAATCTATTTGTTTACCTTCGACAGTAATTACATGTTGTTGCCTGTTTGTCATTACTTTTGTTTTGCTAGCATTCATGTGAAGTCCTACTTTTTTGCTTTCTCTGTCTAGGGTTTGAATCATTTCTTCCAGATTTTTGGCTGTTTCAATAAAAAAGGGCAATGTCGCCAGCGAATCTCAGGTGTGTTAAACGTTGATCGAGTATCTGTAGGCCGTAATTCTTCCAATCAATCTTTTTGAATATGCTTTCCACAGGACCATTATGAACAATTTTGGTGATAGCGGGTCTCCTTGTCTGACTCCCCTCTCTATCGCGATCTCTTCTCCTCTCATTTCCAGAGTTACCCTACTTACACTTTTCTCATATATATTTTTTATAATATTTGTATATTTTTTATTGATATTGCATGTCTTCATTGCTTCCCATATTGAGCTGTGAGTAATACTGTCGAACGCTTTGGAGTAATCGATGAATGCAATGTACAGAGGTTTGTTATATTCTTTGTATTTTTCTATCACATGTTCTATTGTGTGTAGGTGGTCAGTGGTAGAGAACCCAGAGCGAAATCCTGCTTGTTCGATTGGTTGGTTTCTGTCTACTTTTGATGTTATTCGACTTTGTATAATGGATGTAAACAGTTTATAGATGCTAGATAATAGGCTTATTGGTCTGTAATTTCCAATGTCTAGTGGGTCTCCCTTTTGTATAGAACTATGTTCGAGTGAAACCATTGCTCAGGCACTTCTTGTTCGAGTATCTTATTAAATAATAAGGTCAGCAATGTCACCAGAATCGGTGCACCTATCTTTAATGCTTCGTTGCTGATGTTGTCTGGTCCTGGACTTTTTTAGGGTTTCAGTTTCTTTAAATAAAATAAATAAATAAGCCTTTATTTTCTTGACATCCTTTTTTTTTTTTACATCAAGATACATTGTTAGTATTTTACTTATACCTAATGTTAATTTATTTTATACGATTTTATTTGATATTGTTTGGATTCTGGATATCAATCCCTTCTTGGGTATAGGCCTCCTCCATCTTCTTCCACTCTGTCCTGTCCTTTCCCTTCTTCATCCATTTTTTTCCAGCTATTTCAATAATTTCATCGACCCACCGTTTAGTCGGTCTTCCAACTTTCCTTTTGCCTTCTGGTCCTTTCCACTGTGTAGTTTTAATAGTCCATCTGTTGTCGGTAAAACGTGAAACATGTCCTGCCCATTGCCATTTCATTTTTAATGCGTGTTTTAGCGCGTCGGTTACCTTCGTCTTACTTCTTATTGTCTCGCTCCTTATTTTGTGGACTTTTTTGATTTTTAAGATACTCCTCTCCATTCCTCTCTGGCAAGTCTTCAGTTTGGATTTTGTTTTGTTTGTGTATACCCATGTTTGGCAGCCGTATGTCAGACAGGGTAGGAGACATGTGTCCATTATTGTATTTTTCATTTTAAGGTTGTAATTTCCTTTAAGCACTTCCTTATGTGACCAGAATTTCCTCCAAGTTGTGTTTATCTGGAGCCACGGTAGTGGCTCCGCCAAGTCGTTGTGCGAAGCAAAATAAGGCGGACGGAGGCACCCGTATCCTTTTCTCGAAGCAACTCACGGTGCTTTTAGGTACCCTGTATCTTCGTTCTGGATAAAGGTAGAAGTTAAAAATTCCGGTTTCCAAAAGTACTTACTGAACCTATCTCTGACCTCAAATTAAAACTTTTTACCTAATATAGTTTAGATTATATCTCAAGTCAAAAATCTCTGATTTTGTCACTGACTCACTCACCGATCATCAAAAAGCTAAGGTACTTCTAGCAAGGCTATGAACTTGAAATTTGGTGTATAGCTAGTATTTCATGTACTGATAACGGAAAAATAAAAAAAAACATGTGATAAAAAAAACAAAAAAACAAAAAAGATCCTTGAAAAACAAATAATGGGGGCTCGAAGTCGCATACGAGATAGATATTCACATGTATGCCTCCTTTACGAAGTGGGCTATTCAGACAGTTACACAGATGGTGAAATACATGTTAAATTAATATAAATTAACAAGTTAACAGTATATCTAATAGCCACTAGATGTCACTGTGCTCTGAATGAAAGATATCGACAAGTTATCAACGTTTCAGGTTCGGGCTAAATGGAAAACAAGAAACCTGAAGATATTAACATACACATAATAGTTTTATTTTAGTATAGTAACGTAGACTCAAATAGGAAAAAAAGCAAAAGCAAAACAAAAATAAAACCAAATTAAAGACATGCTTGTGACGTTCATGATTTAATAAAGGGTTCTTGGAATGGGGAAGGAGGCGGTAAGCTCTGATAGATGGCGTTACAGTGGTTTGAGACAATTCGAAGCCTGCATTAAATGTCTTATTAAAAATGAAAATGATTAATTAACTAATATCAAATAAAAGTGAACAATTAAACACAGTTTGTCCACGTCTGTCTAGTAAAAACCATAAATGAAGAACACAATGTCACAAGTGCATCACTCTAGTAGCGCCACCTAGTTGAAGGTTTGGCAGCCGCCTTCCCCTTTGCACAGATAATATAATACTAACGTACCTTTGTCAATAAAAACAGTACTAAATATATTAAATAAAAATATCTACAAATATGACCTTTAGTATAACTAAACTTAATTCATTTAAAATAAACAGTATAAAAAAATATGCTATCATTTCATTATTACTAAGGCAAAAATATAAAAATTAAGTTAAAAAACGAAATTGTCCATACAAGATTTGAAACACGAGTTTCCTCACCGAAGCCACAGATTTTATAATACTAACGTACCGAAGCCGAATTCAATACCACCCTGTCAGCTGAACGTTATGGGATCAGTCGAAACATATCTTCGGTATCATCGTAAGGACAACTAATTTGGAAGTATGAGTTTTCGAAATCGTTCCTAACGTGCGAAATCATCAAAAATATCCTAGCAAAACTGCTTCCGTATTTCCGAATCATAAAGGACATGACCTTACACTGAAACAAATCATAACGATTTGCATAATTCATCTGCATCAAACTTACTCCACATTTATAAAACACTTTAATCTTTGTAAAATTAAGGAATATTGAATATTTCATTAGATTTGCAAATATTAAACACATCACAACACTATATAAAACACTTCTAATCTTTGTAAAGTTAAGGAATATTGAATATTCCATTAGAGAATATTAAACACAGAGATTCGCTTCCGTGATCCGGAGCTTGAACGTTATTCGTTTCCTCAAGATTATTTCAACTAGGTACCTTCAAAGGCATTAAAAAATAAATTAATATAAAACACGTGTAAAAAAACCAGAAAAAAAATTAAAAAATGAGAAAAAAGTTCATTATTGACTGCATAGTGATAATAAGAAAATATCTTTCATACAGAGCATAGTGACATCTAGTAGCCAGTAGATGTACTGTTGACTTGTTGACCTAACCATTGTATCTGATAATGTAATGTTAAGACTCAGGGGGTGCTGCCGTGCCCAAAGTAGAAGAGACATCTAGTGTCGAGTAGCATGTACTAAAGTGATATGCTACTCGTCGCCAGGTGGCTAAAAGCCTATTTCATCATCGATAGATATTTGTAAGTAGCAGAGCACAGACAGATAATGGCCAATGGATTAGCAAATGTCGAATAATTTTAATCAAGCACCAAATGATCAGAATTTATTCAGCAGAAACTATCTAATAAAATAACCCGATACCAGATCGATGTCTTCTCAATACACGAGTAAAATCTATTCTTTTCTATAAAAGAGTCCTGTTATTACCCGACTACGGCGAAGCAAAAAGGAGGGTTATAATTAATTATCTTATTATACTAGCGATATTAAAAATATTATTGCATAGAAAATAGGTTGTTTAGAGCTTTCTACATAAGTACAAATCGACTATGGGCAAATACGCGTAAAAAATATAAAGCTTTCTTTATCTTTTTACCCGACTACGGCGAAGCAAAAAGGAGGGTTATGTTTTTATTATGTTTGTATGTATGTATTTACAACTGTTCTCGCATAACTTCTACTTATCATAATCCGACAAGTGAGGTATCATTAGAAGCGCCTTGATTGTCCACTGGTTATAGGATATGTGATGTCACACTAAATTCAATATAAGTACCCTCTAGAGGACATAAAGTCATAACCAGAATTTTTATTTTAAAGGGTACCGTGTGGGATATCAAATGAAATGGCTTAATGAGCACATTTCAATAATATACAGGGTGACTGGTTGAACGACGGACGTATTTAAGGAGATGATAGGATAATTTACATACTTTTCAACCATATAAAACAAAAAAATCATACACTCAAAAAACACAAGTTACATATTTTTTTATAAAACGTACACTATTCTTGTGTTTTCTAACTCTATGCCTAGGTACTTACCACTTTCCCACAGCGTGCACCGAGCTGCTCGTGGTCGCTAAGGCCAATCTCTTGGACAGGCTGATAACACACTGATAATGAAAGGATGGAGTTCGTCTTCATGTGGGATACTTTACCCCAACCACTGGGATACCTGGAAATGCCTTCCTGCATTCCGCGTACTTTCACATGGGTAATAATCGAAGTAAATTGCTTTGTGCGGTGTCACTAGATGACGAACGATTCCTTCCTCGTCCTTGATCAGGGTTAGGAACTGGAGGAAGGCCAAGTCTCCTAAGAAGTCTATGACGGCAACTTATGTAATTCGTGATACATTGCAATATGACGTTAATTCACGTCTAACAACACTAGCTTACATTACATAGCACCACACCATATCCCAGTATCCTCATTAGAGTACTGATAAGCCATTATCACTCACTATCAAGGCACCGAAATCCACGCGACAGCTACCAAAGTAAAACCAGAATGTTCGGGACGAACGGGACGCGTGAACGCACGCCACCCCTACGACGGCCCGCGGGCGACTGACTAGGGCCGGCGCGGCGCGGCGCAGGGCAGAGACGCGGGAGCAGTCGCTCACGCGCATGCGCAGTATTGCGCAGTGGCGAGTCCGCACCGCCGCTACTCGGGGTCGTTGCCCGAGGCCGCGTACACGTGACTTGGTATTTAGTAAAATGTAGAGGTGAACTTTAAAATTATTTTTTAAATGATGAAAATTAAGGTCATGTTTTTTTTACATATTTGGAATGTGTATCAGCTTCTTATTCACCTCCTTAAATGCGTCCGTTGATTTACCAGTCACCCTGTATATTACTAGTTGTTGCACGCTGCTTTGCTTGCATTCGCTCGATAATGTGAGCCAAACTCCAAAATAATGAAAAAAAAAATAAGTTTAAAGTTTAAAACCCGACTACAGAAAATCTCTGTCAGAAAAGTATGAAACAAGAAGATATTATTAGTGATGTTCAGAGGGTAGCCGTGGTCGTATGTATCTTGCCAAAATATATTGTTTTGCTAAAATATATTGTTGTACAAATAACCTTTAGGATAAGATGGCATAGTCGGGTTTTAGTTTTTAAACTTATTAGGTCTTACGATCCAAAAATATAACAAAAAAAAAACAAAAAGTGAACTTTAACCCGAGATTCGAACCTGCACCTATGCGAGTGCGTTCGATGGTGCTATCCATTGAACTATCTAGGCCTGGAACATTGTTGTGAAATACTTGTAGACTTTACATCACAATTATAGCTTATATTAAAACGCGCTATAGAGTTGTACTTCTCCTGAAATAAGGTCATATTCAATGTTTGTTGCACTCAAAGGTTGTAATCGTAACCGTGTGATGATAATCGTGTTTGTCTGAGATATTCGATACTAGCGAAGATTAAAATTGGTGGTTTGGTAAAAAACACATTATTGTATTCGGTGATCTCCTACAGCTTCCACCCGTAAGAGAAAAACCACCTTTTGAGAAACTATCAACCGCTGAAACTAATAAGCTGTTAGGCTGTCTTAATATGCCCAACCTTTGGGCTGAATTATTTATTTATGATGAACTCACTATAAATATGAGACAGCTCAATGACTCTGTTTTTGTTGAAATGTTAAACAGAATAAGATTAGGTGTTACTACAAAAAAAGACCGAGATATTCTATCACGTAGATTGATAACTCTTACTTCTAAATCAAACGAAAGCAAATTACAAGAAATAACCGAATACCTTTCAAAACTTCCCAATGATACAGTTTGTTTATTGCCCACAAAAAACATGTGCCACCAGTTAAATAGTGCTATGTTGAAATCTATTCCTCACCCTGAAATAAAATTAATAGCTGTAGATAATATAGATTGTCCCAGATATCTTTCAAAAAGAGCCCGAGAATGAATAATTTTTTTTGTAGATGATGCATCTATGACTGCAGGGCTAGAAGAATATATAGTCATTAAAATAGGAGCTAAGGTGATTTTAAGGCGAAATATAGATGTGAGTCTGGGTTTAGTGAACGGTTCAATAGGTACAGTACAAGGAGTAAAGACTCATCCTGAAGATACAAAAAAAATAACAAATATTATAATCAAATTTGATAATGAACATATTTACGATCTCGGTCCGGTCAAAACTAAATTTGAAATTATTAGTAGAGCTTATGTCCATCGCGAACAGTATCCAATATGTATAGCGTACGCTATAACTATACATAAAAGTCAGGGCCTAAGTTTAAAAAGCACACTTATAGATATAGACTTCATAACGAACATCATGGAAGGAAAGATAGAAGGAAAGAGAGGCAGAGGAGGCCAAGAATAAGTTACATCGATCAAGTGAAGGCCAAAGTCAATGTCGTGTCGTACCAGGAAGTCAAGGAGTTGGCAAGGAGTAGAAGAGAATGGCGGTTACTCCACCGACAAGAGCCTAGCTCTTAAGATAAAGAAGAAGAATAGATATAGGTTCTTGGGTGTTTACGTGTGGTCAAGCGTACGTGGCATTGTCAAGGGTGACAAGTCTGGACGGATTGCATTTAATTAATGTTGACTTCGGTAGCTTCAAAGCTCAGGAGTCTGCTATTAATGAATATAATCGATTGAGATGCATTTACCGTCCAGACTTATCTAACTTTGTTATGGCAAAACCATTACGAAAAAGTAATAGAGACAGAGAGTGGGCTCTTAGAAAATCGATAGCCGACGTTCAAGAAATTATACCCGAAAAAAAAAGAAGGTACTACAAAAAGAAGTAAGATCCCAGCAAAAACATTGGAATGTAAAATAAGCCAAGTCGTACACTGCGCTCTCTATAGCCTCTACACTGTAAAAAGAGTTATCAGATCTCACTATTTACCGCCAAGTTTGTATTGTTTTATCATTGAATCGCCAATTCGATAATTTTATCATAAATTACGCACATATTCTTATTAAAAACCAATATTTTATGATTCTATAATTTACATAATATCTGTTTTTATATTTAAAAAATATTGTGACTTGGCAACGCACGGCAAAAATATGAAAAAAAAAAATTACTTACGGACGTAAACACCTAACGTAATGTCTGTTTATTGATATATGTTTAGAAAACTGACAGTACCTATCTACATAGCAACATGTTTATGCTGTGCGATTGCCTGGTCACAATATTTTTTTAATATAAAAACAGATATTATGTAAATTATAGAATCATAAAATATTGGTTTTTAATAAGAATATGTGCGTAATTTATGATAAAATTATCGAATTGGCGATTCAATGATAAAACAATACAAACTTGGCAGTAAATAGTGGGATCTGATAACTCTTTTTACAGTGTAGAGGCTATAGAGGGCGCAGTGTACGACTTGGCTTATTTTACATTCCATTGTTTTTGCTGGGATTCTTCTTTCTATTTCTTCCTCATTACTTTTTTTGCTAAATGAAACTTGCTTGCCTAGGTAAATATAGTTACTAACATATTCTATCTCTTTGCCCTTCGTATTGACTGGTCTCCTGTGACTGTTGGTTATTATTTTAGTTTTATCAGCATTCAGCTCTAAACCTACTTTGGAGCTTTCCTGAGCGAGTGAATCTATCAGATATTCTAGTTCGTTGGCACTTTCTGAGAATATGGCAATATCGTCTGCGAATCTTAGGTGGTTTAAATGGCTATACTGAATTCTAATACCTTTTCTTTCCCAGTTGAGTTTTTTGAATATTTCTTCTAGTATTGCGATAAACAATTTAGGTGATAGTGGATCTCCCTGCCTGACACCTCGTTTTATATAAATTTTTCCACCTCTTTTTTCTAATTTTAATCTGCTTGTACTATTTTTGTAAATATTTTTGATGATATTTATGTATTTATGACTGATATCACAAGACTCTAATGCTTTCCAAATGGCGTTGTGACTGACGCAGTCAAAAGCCTTCAGTTTCTTTATATGTCTTAATACTTCGGAGTCTTCCATTGCCGGCACAAGGTTATCTTCTTCTCTCGTAGGGTATCTGCTGAACAACAATATAATAAATTATTATTGCAAACAAAGAATTGACAAAAAAGAAGAATTGAAGCGGTCGTGGCTCAGTGCGGCTTGCGTGGTCGCGTCGATCACGCAGGTTAACTGACTACAGACACGGTCATAACCTGAATGGGTTTGACTGTTAGTGGCATTTATCTCGACCGTTTCCGTGCTTCGCAAGGCACGTAAAGCCGTTGGTGCCGGCTGCTATCGCTAGCAGTCGTTAAGCCATGTCAGAGGCCTTATATGTGTGAGGCGGTGTGCGTGGTGAGTTTGGATGCACAGCGACGAAGGCTAGCAATCCCCGCACCCGCCTTGCTCGAAACTTCTCACGAGCCAACCGTGACACCTTTGTCGATGCGTTGCTAAGTGTCGACTGGGAGGCGGCATGCGTACGGTACCCGGGTGCTAGTGAATTGGCGGACTCTGTTATTCATACTATTATGAATAAAATAGACGTCTGTTTTCACATTAGACGTATCAACGTTAAGAAAAAAAATACCTCGTGGGTCACTGACGAGATATTAGGATTAAAGGTTTTAATTCAGGACATAAGTAATGTAGCGCGTAAATTCCCAACAGAACCGGAAGTTTGCAACATCATTGATGAGCTGAAATGAGCTCATTAAAAAATATGAGGATATGTTGTACCGCGACCGCTCGAAGTTCTATACGAATGTGATTACTACATCAAAAAATAAAACTAAAGCATTATGGCAAATTGTAAATGCAGAGACAGGGAAGTCTAGTGGTAGCAAGATGAAGTTCACGGACACTCTAAGGAAATCAGTCGGCTCGGAATTTAGTTCGAAGATTGATCTCATTGTACACGTCAATAAACATTTTGTAGGCGCCGCGGCGATGTGCTGTGCCCCGGCTGCCGATGTACAGGCCGCGCTGGGTACGCTGGCTATTGCGGTGGCACCTTGCCAATGTTCGTTGTTCTTGCGCCCCTTTACAGCCTCAGATGTTTATCGCATCCTTACCAGAGGAGTCGCAAAAAAGACTACGAAGGATATATACGTGGATCTTCTGTGTTTAGGAGCTATTCCACTAGCCTCAATTTTTGCTGAATTATTTAATCGATGCCTGCGTCAAGGAACCTACCCGGTAGCTTTCAAGAACGTTACAATATCCCCACTATACAAGGGTAAAGGAAAACGGGAAGAAGTTACCAATTATAGACCCGTCTCTATTATCCCGAGTATTGCAAAAGTTTTTGAGTATGGGTTAAGCGAACGCCTAAATTGTTACCTAAATTACAATAACAGTTTAACGGAGAGGCAATTTGCTTACCGTGCAGGCAGATCGACTACGTCATTGGCTCGCGAGGTGCTTAGTCGGATAATGGCAGCGCGAGAGCAGAAGCAGCAAGTAGCTATTCTGTTCTGCGATCTGTCAAAAGCCTTCGATGTGGCCGACCACATCGAAGGCTAATGCGACACTATGGGATAGACGGAACGGCGCTGGAAATCCTTACCGACTTCATGCTGAACAGATCCCAAATTGTTTTTGGTGATAGGGGTGATGTGGAGTCCAGCCCAATGCCGGTCTCGATGGGAGTGGCCCAGGGCTCATCTCTCTCCAACATCATGTTCTCGCTGTTGATGAATGACCTCCCCGCGGCTATCGAAGGCGCGCATATTCTAATGTATGCCGATGACGTCGCCGGAGTAGTATGCGCCCCGACAATCGACCTACTGGAGGTAAAAATCAACAGGACAGCGCAGCAGATGTCGATGTGGTTTGAAAAAAATGGGCTCATCTGGATCCTAGGGAAGACCCATTACATACACTTCAACCTATCAGGTAGGCATTATAAGCCGGTAACCGTCGCGATTGATAACATCAGCCTAGAGCAAGTGAAAACTACGGTTTTTCTAGGTTTTCGGTTAGACTGCGCGCTTACGTGGGAATACCAAATTGATCAGCTCTGTGAGAGATTGGGCCGAGCATGCTTTGCGCTGTGGCGCCTATCGGCCACCCTACCGCCGGAGATGGTCCGCTCGTACTACTTCGCGACGGCGCACGCGCTATTGCAGTACGGCGCGGCGTCGAGCTCTGGGGACGCGCCGCAGATTGGCTGCGTGCTTTCAGAATGCAGAAAAGAGTCGTACCAGCAATGGCGCGTGTTCCGCGTGATACTCCAGCGCGACCCTTGTTTCAGTCGCTACGTGTTTTAACACTGCCGTCTCTTGTTATTCTGCAGACAGCACAGTACACAAGGGAAAATCTTAAGATATACCAAGAAAATGGTGATCGTCATCCTTATAACCTTCGTGACGCTCACAAACTGGTTCTCATTCCGCACGCTTTAGAGAAATCCGCCAAATTAACGCACACAATGGGACCCGCGGTGTATAACCGACTACCATCCCACGTGAAAGATGCGCCATCTCTCCCCTCCTTCAAGTCGCGGTTGAAGATTTGGCTTGTCGAGCGAGCCTCCTATAGTTGGGAAGAATTTATTAGCTGTAAGACTTCCTAGCTATTAAAGAAAAATAAAAAATAAATGCCTGTTAATAGCTCTCTGTATTTTACGACTTGTAAAATGAAATTTTATTTTATATTTTAATTATATTTTAATATTGACCTGTAAATGAATATTATGATTTACCAGTAAAAGACTATTATGACTATTATAGGCGGCTTGAAAACTTCTGACACTGGGGTTGGCCACTAGCCCCACAACCTCCACCAATCCGGACTTGGCCTCCGTGTGTGGAGTATGACCTAACCTTCCCAAGTTATGGGAAGAGACCCGTGCTCCTGCAGTGGGGACGTAATGGGTTGTTAACAACAAACAAAGAATTAAAATTAAACAATGATTACATATGTGAACAGAAAAGCTGATGGCCCACCTCATGGAAGACCAGGTTTAGCTGCCAGTAGACAGAAATTTGATTGCGAGGGAAGTTGATTGACCAATCAAACAGCTCCATGTCGCCTGCCACAAAGCGCGTATAAAATCTCTGTCGCTATTGATTGATTGATTTCGCACCCAATTAAATGACATCACGTAACGATGGTAACCGCATTCCCGCGCGTGCCGTGTTTTCAAATACACTTAGAGGCAAATTAATCGTATCTTTTTGTAATAAATATTATAAATATACTATTAAATACGAAAACGATTTTCTGATATTGGAAGAAGCTATCGCTGATAGATTTGATGAATTTAGTCTTCGGATAGTACGAGTAGCACTAACAATGACAGTGACAATAAAATAGAAGGTATGCTTCCTCTCGAGTAATGTAATTGTTTTATTATTATTATTTTAATTCTTATTTAAATTGTCTGATTAAAATGAAGACTTTTCTTGACTATTGTTTTACCGTCCGTTACTTCATTGAACACAAATAATTGAATAGTATGGAATTAAAATAACACATCACTTACAATGTTACAATGCAAGGTAATGTATAAAGTCGGGTGAGCGAAATAGAAAGGGAGAATGCGGCAAGCAATTTTCTACTTTATTATTACTCTATCAGGTTTACAACAACTTTATTTATTAATTTGGGTGTCCGTCGCTAGTTTGTTCTTCACTGCGCGGATGAAGATTACTGACGCGCGTTATTTTTTGTATACTACTGCTACTGTATGCCTTGTTCCCATTATTACATTACTTACCTGTTTCACTACACCACTGGAATACACACACTGCTTGATGGCAGACTTAGACTAGCAATGGGAAGGGACCTAACAAAACTCAAACAAATGATCTTTTATTCAGCAAAATATGTTAGAAAATAAATTACTTTAATATTTTTTCAATATTTTTCCTGTATTCTATACTTGATACTGAGAACCCTCTTAAAATTTCAAATGCACTTTTTTTAACACACGCACACATACTTTTTTTTAATACTTTTTACTGGTATTGTTTTGTATGTGCATTATACATGAGATAATATAATGTTAACGTTTCCGCACAACACTAGGCTGTGCAATCGATGAAAGTGGTGACATCACTATAAACGTCAAGGGACTGCGTACGCGGGGAAAGGAGCCGGTTGTTGATCAATTATTATGTGATTTGCTTGTGATTTAACTGAGTTTAAATGAGATTGTATTATGTGAAGATAATTAATAAACATTTGAGCTTTTACCAACATTTGTCATCACTCTGATTCTACCGAAGTTAATATATCAGAAGTGGGATATTCCCTACATAACCTTGTCCCACAAAAGTGAAAAAGTTAAATTCCTGAAAGAAAAACAATAATAAATGAACACAGAAGATGCCAAAACTGATTTGAGCAATGAGGTATGTTTGTTTTGTGTATCAGTGAAACACGACAAGTTGCCTGTGCGCATCATCGTTTTTGGGTGACACACACATTTTATGGATGAACCAAGTAAGAGAACGCAGAAGATGCCTAAACTGATTTAAGCAATAAGGTATGTGATGTGAAAGAATACTTCACGACAAGTTGCCTAAGCGCGAAATAGTTTTTGTGACACACTGATTTTACGGATTTTATGATGATTATGTCAGTTCTGACCTAAGTAAGAAAATATATTCGATCTATAAATGATACCTATTCTCTTTTGAAAAATGAAGTAAGACAAACCAGTTTTGAGTTATATAATCCAATCACATGTACTAATAACAGTCGTAGAGAAGACTGCTGCAGTTCCCATGGTTTCATGCGCTAGAGCAATGGCAGAGCAGTGGCAGACCCTCTGACCCAGCTTTTCTATGAAAGGTGATGACTTTATAAGTTGTAAGTATGATGTATTAGGTAAAGTATGATTTTATACTTGGCGACTTTTCTACATCTAATTTTTGTCTTCTAAGAAGCGAAATTGATTGAAATGACCAAAGAGAAGTACATCTGAGTACTTTTAATAAATAGTAAAAAGTAGGCACATATTTACTCACTTGATGGATGTTTGATTTCATTAAAATATGAAATTAAGTATTTCCCTAAGTTTCTGACCCTATATTTATTGCACTCATTAACGTATATTCAATCTTGAGTTGCCAGCACCTTTGAATAATCTGGAGGTTGATACATGGACACCTTCAGTCAGTGTTCTCCGTGTAAGGAGGTACACATGATGGTCACTAAGACGTGATATAATTTATGATTTTTGTTTTTTTATGTTGCATATGATGAGAATAACGCAGAACAAATTATCAAAGTTGTAGTGCAACGGGTACAGTGTGAATAACATCCAATGCAAAGAATAATGGAGTTTGGGAGATTCTAGGAATCAGCGAGAAAGATATGCTATACCATGACCCCTTCTGATATGATTTGGTAAGTTATGGAATATTATATTATTTTTTTTCATTGAAAAAAAAATTGATTTTAGCTATGGACACTTGCTTTGAAGATGTCCACTTTGACTGCAGTAAGGATTAAAATCAGTTCCGGATCAGGTTATGAGTTGGCAGGTGATGATAACGTGTTCTGATACTGTAATTATATGATTGACTATTTGATTAGTCTCATTGCATAAAGCCACAGAATGGCTGCTTGCGAGATTGTTTATATGCCAGTATTTTAGTTGTATAATATTTTCCTTACTATTGAGTAAGCGAACATTATAACAAAGATGACTTCTTCTGACTGACCCTTGATGAGCTGAAACTTTCGGCGATGGACTTTAGTGATCATCATTTAATATTTTATCACTAGCTTATTTAATTAAGTTTTCGGTTTGATATTTAACTAAGTTTTTGATTTAGTTTTTGATTTGAAGTGACTGTAAGTTTATTCATTTAAAAGAACTGTAGTTTTAATCCTATTTACTGTATGCGTGAAGCGAAACAAATTGATAGAATGATATTAGTACCTAAACAAAATAAATTTTAAATATAGGTATATAAATTCTAAATTAATTGTACATCTCATAATTTGTATGTTCACTGAAAATCTATCCGATTGTGAAAACTGAAATAAAATCCGTTACAGAATTTACAGACATGCATACAGATATATGTTTAGACTATTTTATTATATAATATGGATAGACCAACCTGTTTATATACTTATTGTTTGTATGACTCAGTTTATTGGGAAACTTCCTGAATTATGTTCCGCAAATTTAATTTTCGATCTTAACAACCCTGTGTGCTAACGGTTAAGCTACTAGTTAGTACTAACTGCTATCCCCGATACTAATGTTTTGTCATTAAAGTGTAAGTACGAAATACGGGTGCTGTATTCGATATACCCTTAAGCAAAATATATTATTACATATTTAAATATTAAATATTCTATATAAGTAATAGATTAACCTTACCTACTTTGTGTTTGACAAGAAACTCCAATCAAAGACGGAAAATAAAAGTAATAAAATAAAGCATAAGCTACTCCGAATATGAGAGACTATTATTGGGTTCTGAAATAAGAAGTTTACTAACTTCTCACTAAAACCAAAAGATCATCTCTGACATTGCAATTGCACGATTTAAGGGGGCCTAATAATCTAGCTAATTAGTTTCGAGTGGAAACATGACAAGATTTTACTTCTTTAGAAAGAATGGCAGAAATTATACGGTTAGATAATGACCCTGGTCCATAGAAACATGTTACCTAAAGGTAACATCGAAATTGAAGATTTCGTGTAACGATTCAACTATTCTTAATGATTACATGATGATTAGAATTCAGTTGTATAAAGAGAACAAGGTTTTCGAGGATCGGCAAAAACGACTGCCTGCCATAGACGGTAGTAACCAATTTTAGTTATTACCTCATTTGACAGATGAAGTGACTGATTGTTGTGACCAGTTAAGAGCGAGTGCGTATGTAATTGTTCATTCTGTACGCACATATTGCCAGACTCTGCTATATGGAATAGATTCATTACTGGATAAAGTGTAACAAAATTGAGATATAAGAAAAAAGCCTTATACGGTATGGTAAAAGTAGGTCAAACTGAAGTAAGTTTAATTGCTGGAGTATGAATGGAATCTCTCCTTAAATTTCAGTGATGGGAGGTTTTGAATATTTTTATGGCTTATATCGTTATGATATGATGTGAAATGTTGTTTAAAGTTAAAAAAATGTTACTTTGACAGATTTTGTGATATTCTAAAAATGTACCATAAAATAATACAGTGTCTGATTTTAGTTACTTTGTTAGTACCAGTGCAGTGGTAGGGTACTAAAGTACAGAGTGCTCGTTATTACTAGAAGGTACAATCCTCTTAGATGGCAATTTGCTTTCTTCCTTTTTCGAACCAGACTAGAGAAGAAGCCAGACGGATACTGTTTGTTATTTCTAGAAGAAACGGAGAAAATCGGGTACTACCTAATGTTAGACAAAAAAGTAACATTCTTCATAGCATTATCTTTTTCATAATGTAAAAAAAAAAAAGTTTTCTAATTTTATTAATCCAAAAGTGTTCCGTGTTTTTTGTATAGATGGATCATTTGATAGGAGACACTGTAAGAAGTTTACAGGTTCCGCGTGGTAGGGATTTAGTACTAGAAAAAAATGACGATTTAAAGAAATGTGTAAAGCATCAACTGAAATAAAATCAAATAAACATTTTGAATTTGGTTTATGATTTATAAGCATAAAATTGAGGCCTTGATATGTTTATTTAATATGTCTAATGCTGTGGCGCCACATACCATGAATACTAATAATTTAAATAACTAAGGAGATTGATTAATTGAATTACGGTAAAAAAAAAACATGTAAAAAAAAAGGTAGTCATTAATAAATTCACAGATGCGTCCATGATCAAACCGACTACCACTAGATTTTATATTTATGTTTATGACAGATATATTGATGAGCCAAAAAAAAACAGAAAATGAAATTTGACGACAATGTACATAGTAAATACTTATGCTTATTGTAATGAAGGTGTAAAAGCAGACACTGTCTAATAAATATAGATTAGAATTACGAAATATGACACTTTTAACTTGAAACTGATGATAAGTTGATGGTCTTTCATATAGATAATATTTACTTACTTGAAAATCTACCTGAAATGCTGCGAAAACGCTAAAGAATTACAATATTATCTTTAATGGTGAATTAAATTTGGAATAATTGATTAGTTATGTCGTTCATGGAGAATGTTCACTTACTTTAGACCTGTGTGAAAGAGAAAATTTCGTATAATTGATTTCGTTATAGTGTGTCTTAAATACTTTCGAGCACAAGCTAGTGAGAACAAACGAAACAGTTGCAACTCCACCTGCATGAAGCTGTTCACACCGAAGCGCTGCGGACAGGGAAAGATGACCGTACCTAACTCGACCTCGATGAACAATCTACACTATTAACTGACTCACTTCATGATGGTGACATTCCCCAATTCATGGGGTTACGACTTGAAAGTTAATACTTTCTGATCGAATAATCTTTTAAAACATATATGCTGACGTATAGACTTTTACCCTAACAGTTTTCTTAATAGTTCTCATACTCGATTACCGCCCAAGATTAACGTACAGGTTTGGGCTCCAGATGTTCTCCGGCAAAGCAGCTCCACTTTCAGTGCTGGCTTTCTAGGGTCGACCTTACGAAATAAGGTGTTGATTTCTTTGATTTATAGTCCTGTTGCAGTGCTACGTTAACTGTCACTACTTCTTCTTCAATATGACTAACACGAACGTCCATTCACTGTCAGCTCTCTTGTTGTCGTTCACCAAAGTGACTTTATATGCAAAGTTGAATACCTATTTGATAACTTATTATATTCTAAGCGACATGAAGCAGAAACGCCGATATATGCACGACATTATTGACTTTGTACTCCCTAAATGAATGAGACCGCTATATCTTTGACGGGTACAAGCGGTAGCCGTGAGGCAAACGCCGATATATGACATTATTGACTTTGTACTCCCTAAATGAATGAGACCGCTATATCTTTGACGGGTACAAGCGGTAGCCGTGAGGCAAACGCCGATATATGACATTATTGACTTTGGACTCCCTAAATGAATGAGACCGCTATATCTTTGACGGGTACAAGCGGTAGCCGTGAGGCAAACGCCGATATATGACATCATTGACTTTGGACTCCTTAAATGAATGAGCCGTGAGGCAAAAGCACCTGTGATGCGTGCTAGAGGGTAGGCCGTACCGCGCTTGATGCGTGTAAGCGGTAACCCGGGTAGACCGTATCACCTGAGATGTGTGTAAGCGGCAACCCTAGGTGAGTCCGTGCCTCCCGTGAGGGTTGGTCACGGTAACCTGTGTATTGATTGAGCCATGAGGCAAACGAACCTGTGATGCGTGCGTATCCAAATCGCAGCAGAGCGTGCAGTGATTTCCTGAACTTCACACATTGCGTATGTGCTGAGGCCGAAGCAATGATGCCTGCGGCACTCTTATCTCTTACAATCTCTAGCACCGTGAGTGTACATTAAACTCCATTTACGGTTAGGCACCTGATGTGTGCCCTCAATTTCGAGCCTAAAATTACATCAAG
The DNA here is from genome assembly GCA_958295455.1 of Coleophora deauratella. Classification (NCBI taxonomy): domain Eukaryota; kingdom Metazoa; phylum Arthropoda; class Insecta; order Lepidoptera; family Coleophoridae; genus Coleophora; species Coleophora deauratella. The sequence goes on along the minus strand of OY282396.1, from coordinate 10,549,973 downwards.
AATAACTGAAGAAGTATCTTGGGAGAGTCCAATTATGCGGGAGAGGTCAGTTAGGCGGATACAGACAGCAACAGCCGATTTAACATAGACAATGATATTATAATTGTATTATTCAAAAGATTTTATTAAAATGACACCCCTATAATTCAGGGTATTATAGGATGTTGTTCATCAATTACATGAATGTATTACCAAAGTACAGTCTTAAAGAAAATACTGTCATAATTATATGCTTACGAAAAATGTTGTTGCATTTCTTGATATTTTTTTTATAACTTGTGATGTTTTAATGTATGTTTCAAATTTGTATTGAAACAGTATTACTAAGTATAAAATACATACATATATTTATATTAAATATCTTATTAAATTTGTTTATGATTATGTATCTGAGTCAGTATTTTCTCTGAGATATCTTAAAGATAGAAAATTATTCTAATATTTAAAATGTTAATATTTTTAAACTGAGAGTTATATTTAGTTTTGTTCCTAGAGTTATATTGATTCCATCTTGAGTACACAAGAAGTGACACAATAGAATTTTAAACACAAAGGCAACTAATTTAATTACCTGTATCGGTAAATAAATGTTTTGACGATTGTTTAACTCTAATGATGGAGTAACAACTAATTCTGAATTCTTCATTAAACCTCTGATTCCCTGGGATACAATTAAGGATTGCTTTTTCATTCCAGTTTATATTTTTATGTAGATATTTTATCGGTATTAGTCTTCCTAGGTAGAGAAAATAAAATTCTGAAGAGAGAAAATTAAAACCTACTTTTCTTGCTGGATACAATGCAGACAACTTGCTCATTCATAATGTTATCTATCACAGATTAACAGTACGAAAATTTAGATGGAAATACTGTATTACATAGATAAAATATTTTAATTCATGATAACTGTACAATGTCCGAGCATAATGTTTGACTTACAAATATTCTTAGATATTAATAGATTGCATTAGTCATTATGCTTTATTAATAACAGATCAATTCATATGATATCAAGTAATATTTTTTTGTCAAATGAAATGAATGAGGCAAAGCTATATTCACAGTTTCAACAATAACGATAACCGTTTCTCGGTACTTGATTCAGTTAAAAAAAAGATTGCTTAATGATAATGAATGAAGCTTCTGCACATTAACGTGCAATTTAACATATTATTTTGTAGCTTAACAGAAAGACAAATATGAGAAAGATATAAATCGAGGTGTTAGTCAAATATGGGTAGCTGAAAATTAAGTGAAATCATTTCTTTAACTTGGATTAAATTGTTGGACTATTAAGTTTAAAATTTACTTACACTTTCAAGTTGAGGGATCCGATACGTTTAGTAGGTAACGAGAATTGCCGAGTGTAAATAATTCTCTAATGTTTATTTGTTACTTTGGTTTAGCACTCGCTGAAAGATTCTGAGATTGTATAGTAGACAGTAACTATGGAATTTTGGGTTACAGTGGAAACAGACCGATATATGACGCAGTGCACCGTTCTACGCGATGTCACGCATCTAGACATTGCACTACAATGATGGCTTTTTCTCATCTTTATTAATTCTCTTTGGCTAACTACATGAAACTAGAGGGTCCTAGTTAAAAAAAAAGGATGGCCGAAGCGTCTGAAAATACCTCATAGATAACATTATTGTTGGCCAATTAATTTCTATTATTACAAGTTCTGTAACATAAACGTTGTCCAGTTTAGATTGTGGAACGTTTTTACAAACGGACAACTTAAGTTAGCAAATCTTTTTTAAATAGGTCTGGTCTTTGTAAGAAACTGACTGGCTGATTTCGGATTATTTTGAATCTGTTATCGGATTGGGTGAAACGGTGTCGGTACCGTGTTACTTATTTTTGAAACGCTCTGATTTGTATGAAAGATACTGAGGACGAATAATTACTAGTGGAAATGAATTTTCAGTATTTTTCCCTAAAGCAAGTCATGTTTACCGAGTTTGAATCTCGCGGTGCCGAAATCGGTTGCAGACTGTTTTCAATAAAGCAAAAGTTTGTAATTGTTCGTAAGTTTAGAGTATCACAGGACTGCCGATTAGGTTTCTTTTTCATTTTCAGTGCATCTTTAACTGTATATCAGTGCCAAATAATAATCTGTTTTACGAACAAGTTGACAACAACGGACTACATTATGTTGTTTGTAAAACTAATAGTTGAATACATGTACCGTTCAAATCCCCTTAAACAGAAACGACTGAGGAAGAAGCGATCTGAAAGTTTCTTTTGTCATCATTTAGTGACCAAGTATAACACTGTTCTTCTTTACATGTTTCGACTGGACATTGAGCTGGAGAAGGGCGCTACCGAGACGCGCATTGAGTTTGGCGAACTTGTGTCGACGTGGAAAACTTGTCTGACATCATGCTGCGATCCCTTCGAGGACGAAGGATAATCAGGATGGCCGACTGTTAACGTTTCCGCACAACACTAGGCTGTGCAATCGATGAAAGTGGTGACATCACTATAAACGTCAAGGGACTGCGTACGCGGGGAAAGGAGCCGGTTGTTGATCAATTATTATGTGATTTGCTTGTGATTTAACTGAGTTTAAATGAGATTGTATTATGTGAAGATAATTAATAAACATTTGAGCTTTTACCAACATTTGTCATCACTCTGATTCTACCGAAGTTAATAATAATAACCTCAGTAAAATATTGTTTCTGAATTTCAAAAGGGAAGCCGATAGGAATCGTGTTGTATGAACCCTTCGCCACTGGTATAAAATAATAAAAGATTTTAGTCCAAAAATTCTTTCTTGAGAGTACAACAGGATAGTCTATTGTCTACATTTTTTAAGTGTGAAAGGAACAGACTATGGTCAGGTAAATTTTACCTGGTTCTGGAACTGGACCTAACAGTACATTATATTTTAATTTCCTACTAAAATATTGTTAATGAATTTATTCTATTTGTTGATTTTTTTCAGGTACCCAGAGCCACTAAAACGTATTTAAGGTATGTAACTCAAGCAGCATAAAAGGTAAAACTTCAAAATAAAAGTTGGAGTATAGGAAATGCCAATAAAGATAGTTTGTACCACCTCATCATCAGCCGAAGAACATCCACTGCTGGACAAAGGCCTTCCCCAAGGATTTCCACATTGACCAGTCCTGCGCTGTCCGCATCCAGCGGCTTCCTGCAACCTTTACCAGGTCATCGGTCCACCGAGTGGGAGGCCTGCCTACACTGCGTTTTCCAGTGCGCCACTTGAGTACTTTAATGCCCCAACGGCCATCTGTTAATCGAGCTATGTGCCCCGCCCACTGCCACTTCAGTTTAGCGATTCTGTGAGCTATGTCGGTGATTTTGGTTCTCCTACGTATCTCCTCATTTCTGATTCGATCACGTAGTGAAACTCCAAGCATAGCACGATCCATCGCCCTTTGGGTGACCTTGAGCCTTCTTATGAGCCCCATAGTAAGAGACCATGTTTCACCTGTACCACCTGTCTAGTATGTTTCAAAAAAGTAATTGACAGTTACTGCAGGTACTTAAATCTTAAATAGTATGTCATTAACAATTCATAATAATTATCACTGTGATTTTTCTTTTACATTGACATTGGTGGAATAAGATCAAAAAACAGCATGTTTTAAAGTGTATGTATGGTGTTTAAGATTTATCTCTTATTACAATAGATTTATTTTATATGTAATAAATGTGTATGTAGTGCAAAACACCATGCCAGAACATGTTTTCTAGATTTTTTAAATTAAATTGGTAGATGCTGTAAACATTCTTTTAAATCGTCATTTGTTCTACCTAGTACAAATTTCCTATCACTCGGAACTTATACACTCAACGTTTCGGGAAGTGAACAATTCAATTACAGAGAAGTATTTGCAGATGGCGGAAGTGGACCCGGAGACGCTGCTGGAGTGGCTGCTGACGGGGCAGGGCGACGAGCGCGACATGCAGCTCATCGCGCTCGAGCAGCTGTGCATGCTGCTGCTCATGTCCGATAATGTGGATAGGTGCTTTGAAAGGTAAATACGAGGATGGGCTTCCTTGTTCAATTAGCTCAAGGTTATCTAGATTTTATAGAAGCTTAATAGTGTTAAAAATCGATTTTAACCCTCAATTGTCTTTAGTAGAGACCTGCGACCCCCGACTTCCCCTTAAGTTTAAGGGGAAGATATATAAAACTATCATAAGACATGTCGTCCTGTATGGATCGGAATGTTGGGCCACTAAGGGAAAGGATGAAAGACGATTGCATGCTGCGGAGATGCGAATGTTGAGATGGATGTGTGGAGTAACAAGAATGGACAAGATTAGGAATGAGTATATAAGAGGAAATTTGAAAGTTGCGCCAGTGATAGAAAAATTGAGAGGAAATCGTTTGTCGTGGTATGGGCATGTAATGCGGAGGAATGAAAGACATGTTACAAGGAGAGTGTTACAGATGAGTGTCGATGGATATAAGGGGAGAGGGAGACCAAAAAAGAGATGGATGGATTGTGTGAAGGATGATATGTGTCGAAAGGGTGTGAGTACGGAGATGACAGCTGAAAGGGATGTATGGAAGAAGAAAACATTTTGCGCCGACCCCAAATGATTGGGATAAGGGCAGGAGAATGATGATGATGTCTTTAGTAGAGAATAAATTGTTGATTTTTCAATACATTTTTGGAGGATCTTCTCCTTTAACAACTGTATAATAATTGGGCATTTGTTACAGCTGTCCACCAAGAACCTTTTTGCCAGCACTTTGTAAGATATTTCTTGATGAGTGCGCTCCCGACAACGTTTTGGAGGTGACAGCTCGAGCTATCACCTACTACCTGGATGTGTCAGGTAAGAAAATAATATCATATTATCAGTAATGCGTCATTCTTCATTTTCCAGCATATAATCAGTGTTTTTTTTATTATTATTTTATTTTGATTTTGATATGACTTAGTCCAATGTGTAAATAAATTATATAAGAGCTTGATAACCATATATCCAGCCGTTTTTTAGGGTTACCAATATACAAAAAAACGCATATTTTGTTAAAAAAATGGATCTCACGATTTTGATTAAACTTTTTACAGTACTTTGTTTTTATATGGCCTAGGTGTAGGTAGTTGATACTAGACAGTTCGTTAATCCAGAAAAAATTATTGAGGTATCTATTGAGGTATCTATCATACGAGGTATCTATCATACGAGGTATCTATCATACGAGGTATCTATCATACGAACCAAGGTTCTTTGTAATTTTAACTCTGTTAAAACAAAATTATTATAACAATTTTAATAGAACTTTGTACAACTGTAACTGTAACTTTATATGGCCTTCTGTTCTAAGTTGTGCTCTCTTCCGGGAAAAACGAAATGTAGTACCTCCAATACAAACCCTGATAATTGGTAATTATTTCTTAAACCTGATTTCTACCCCCTAATATTTGCTTCTGATATTGCTAATTTGTATTGAGCAGTGTCAATTTGTATTGACCCGGTGTATGCCAGACGGTAAAAGTTTTCGCGAAAACGAACGCATGCACAGCGTGTCTGTACAATATACTCAATATGTTCGACGCCTCAAGAACTTTCTTCCCGTGGCAACGAGAGCCTTTCTGGCTCAGTCTCTCCTTCTCCCAATGAAGAATGTTAATGGGTCCGTTAAATCACTTGAAACCGTGTAGCCTAAATGTCCAGAAATACACTTTTTTTTGTTTCATTTAAATCAAGCGAGTAGTTTTGAAGTTACGATAATTTTAGTTTCCGCCTTTTTCAAATACTTCACGCGGGCGCGCCAAGCGCGCGTGACGTCATGACACAACGCGCCGCTCTCATCGTACTGTGTCCCTCATACATTACTATCGGATGGTCCCAATGTTCGCCCACAATAACATTTCTAACTGAAGTTTTTTTATGTGAATTGGTGTTACAGTAGTGTTTCAAGTATAATAGATGACAGTTTTAAAAAAAATGTTTGAAAAATCTGATAACTTGTCTTAAATAGAAAAATTAAGCTAAGCCTACTATTTCTCAAATAACTCCGATTTCTTTACCGCGGCCGCCGAGACGCGATGATTAAAAATGTAAAAGTACTTATAACCACTGCTTATAAAAAAATTTTTTTCTTTCTTATCACAAATCTGTTGATCGCTATAAGAACCTAGGTACCTATTTTTCATTACTAATATTGAAAAATGTAGGTAATAATGATATTTTAAATGTGTCCCGTAGTTTTGCTGTCTTACACACATTAAACAAGGCCCCACAGAAAACCAGCGTTGTAGCAGCACCTGCCTGTTACGACTAATGCTGAGTGGGGACCTTTTTAGTGTCACTATGCAGCACCTACATTTATTTTTAGCTTAAGAACGAATGTCTTACTTTAAGGTGTTGTGTTTTTACATTAAATAAAGAGTTTTCTATTTTCTATTATTCTATATTTACTCGAAGAATGCGTATTTGTAACAGGGTGGGTCATATTAAAATTTAAGTCTAATATTGACTTTGAGTTATTGTGCCGACATCGTTTTTATTATATCTTACATTTGGTATTTTATTACGTAATGTAACAAGAAACTATTGTAGCAAAATAACCTTAACACTGAACCTATAAATATTGTTTTCAAAAGTAGGTTAATATTAGGATGTAGGCGATTATACTTAAGCTAAGATGAGAGGGAATGTGTCCTTTCATATTCTTTCCTCTTTAATATAATGCATTTTATATTTTTAAGTTATAATATAAGTGTATTTTTTTAATTTAAGGATTCCGTACCAAAAAGGAAAAATGGCACCCTTTTATGATCACCCGTGTGTCAGTCTGACTCTCTGAATCTACCGGACCGATTAATGACACAATAACGGCACTGAAGTAGTCATGCTCAGCGCTGCTTACGTGGTCGCGTCGATCACGTAGGTTAACTGACTTCAAATACGATCACAGCTTGGATGGACTTGACTAGCAGTTCATCCAAGCTGCCTATAACGCCTCCGACATAGCTTGACGACTGCCATCTAGTGATAGTTACTGATATTTAAGCCCATCCAAGTTATGACCGTGTCTGTAGTCAGTTAACCTGCGTGATCGACGCGACCACGTAAGCACCGCTGAGCCACGACCGCTTCAGTGTCGTTATTGTGTTATTATAATATATTACAGTTGATAACATAAGTGGTTTTGAAAATCTCATACAGTTAACAGGTTTTATGCATAATTTGTCACCCCATGGCTCCGATTTCCCATTGATTTGGGGGTTACGACTTATGTAGGGGGATTAAGTTCATTCTAAGGGATCTATTGGCATACAGTTTATTCGTATCGATTCTGGTTTTTTTATGACATCATCACCTTTACCATGCCCCTCACTCCTTATTTCCGAGCACTGGGCATAAAACTTATATATAAGGTGCTACTTTATTAGTGCCCGATATTTTAGTCAGTGCTTCTACTCCTGATTCTGATCATCTTTTCCTAAGGAACCCATAGTCAAATCGCAAAAAAAAAATTGGACTCTTCATACTAATTTGGCCGCTTGGCTGATCAACTTTAAAGTAGCACCTTATATAAGGTGCTACTTTATTAGTGCCCGATATTTTAGTCAGTGCTTCTACTCCTGATTCTGATCAACTTTCCCCAAGGAACCCATAGTCAAATCACAAAAAAAATTTTGGATTCTTCATACACATCGATCAGCCGAGCGGCCAAATTAGTACGAAGAGTCCAGAATTTTTTTTTGCGATTTGACTATGGGTTCCTTGGGGAAAGTTATCAGAATCAGGAGTAGAAGCACTGACTAAAATATCGGGCACTAATAAAGTAGCACCTTATATACAGAAAATAGATCTTCGCTTATAAATTACAGGAAAATATCTAAGAAGTTATCTATAAATCTTAAAATAAGTTGATAAAATTTAAAATATTGTTTGTTTGTATGGACAAAGCCCTCTGCGCGAGATTCAGACTCGCACTTGTCCGGTTTTTATTGTTTAAGTGTATAGGTTAACACATATTTATTTTATTTTAGATCGGCTAGAAATAGCTACGGCGACGACTTGACTGTTTATGTAAAAGTTATAAGATAAGGAGAAGGTGATAGACACAACTTTTGGCTTTGGGTCTGGGTGGATCAGACTTTTCATCCATTTCTTTTGACTTTAAGGTTCAAATATAACAGTAAAAAGTAACTTTTCGGGTATATTGGTAGTTGTATTTAAGCACTTTGATACAAGCACGATTTTCTAGTTTGTGGATTCGTTATTTTTAACATTTTCAACGCAAACTTCATACGTATACAGGTAGGGAGCGGGGCGCGCACTGAGCGACCGTTGTGTAGTGACGTCACAGCAGCGTGCGGCGACCCCGCGTCACTTGCCTACCTAAATAATTCAGTATCTCGGAAACTATCAAACGTATAAAAAAAATTTTTTTCACCATATTTTTTCATTTTTAATAGAGTATATTTTAAGATAAAAAACAAAAAAATATGGTTTTCTTCATTCTAGACTATGCCGATACCTGTTACCTTGATGCTACCGAGGAGCTGCTGAACAAATTGGAGCGCTTACAGAACGTTTTTATTATTGCCGTGTTCGGTTTGAGGGAGTAACGAGCTAAACTGAAATGGCTACCCATCCGTTTGAGACGAAATATGCACACACTCTGTTTGCTGTACAATGTGCTCCATAGTCAAGCTGCTCCTCCGTATCTTAAGGACAGCTTTCGGTGCAGGGAGTCAGTGCATGGTGGCCAACCTCGGTTATGTAATGCGCTCCTTTTGGCCTTTCCTTCTTGCCACACTGACTTCTTTAGTAAATCTTTTGCGGCTCACTCGGTACGCCTATGGAACTTATTACCTGCTTCTGTTATTACTTCTGAAACTTTATTTACTTTTAAGAAAAGACTTAGGGAACATTATTTTAGTCTATGTAATTACTGAAACTTTACCTCATCTATTTAAGTACTTATCACCATTTTTCTTTGGCTTCATACTTATATATTGATATTTTATTTATATTATTTATTTATTCGTTATATATGTATTTATTGATACCTATATGTATTATATCTTAATAAAAACCATAATTGCAGCCACCCGTTACTTGCTTTTAAAACTATACAATCCTATAAGTTTCCAAGGCTGCCTGGAAGAAATCGCTCAAAGCGATAAGGCCGCCTTTGCACTGTCTGTAAATATTTTTTTGTCTCTGTACTACTGGTGTGCAATAAAGAATATTTATCTTATATTGTTTCACAGCTGAATGCACAAGGCGCATTGTCGCGATCGAGGGCGCCGTCAAGGCGATATGCAGTCGCCTCCTCACAGTAGATCCCAATAACCGCACAAGCAAAGACTTGGCAGAACAATGTATCAAAGTAAGTAATGTATCTTAATTGGAAACTTATTCAAAATTCAAGAAAAGATAGTCTTTGGATATTTTTACATTTCTAGACATATTAAGACAATCTATTTTGTTTTACCTTGTAATTGTAAGGGTGGGCTGGTTTTCACAACCAATGATCAGCGGGCTCTATTGCCAGCCATGTTTTACTTTGTTGCTATATTTGTTAACGGTGGCATGGCAGGTGAGGAGGTAAAGGCATCTCATGGCATTGTCGACCAAACTTTGTTTTTATCCACTATTGGTAAGCTCTTGTCATTATCCTACCTGATGGTAAATTCGGAGTTTCATCTACATGCTGGAGGGTACGAAAGTTATCTTATTCACGTATTATTGGAGGAAGGGGAAAAAAAAAACAAATGTTTGATTTATCGGGGTAGTAATGTCACTTTGTGGGCAGCTTAGGAGGCGGCCTTTGTCAAAAGACACCTTTAATCCGGTTACCAGTACCGTACAATAATACTTTATATCAAAATGTACTAGGTGTAAGTTTTAAAGCAATGTAGGCCTATTAAAAAATCGTGTTGTTGCGTGTCAGGTGCTGGAGCTGGTGTGCACGCGGGAGGCGGGCGCGGTGTGGGAGGGCGGCGGCTTGCCCGCCGTGCTGCACTTCATCACGCACCACGGCACCGCCGTGCACAAGGACACGCTGCACTCCGCCATGGCCGTCGTCTCCAGGTAAACACATTCATGCTTTTGACAGGTAAGTGCTGTGTATTCCTTGGGGTTAATTGTGCTACACGATTAAATACAGAGGGCGATTAAAGGTGAAAAGCGGAACTGCCCTGTAGCGGAACGACGCGATACGTAGCGACCAAATGAATCGGTTATTTAAGAAAGGGAACATGTCAAAATGACCTTACTTTTTAGGAGATAAAAAAAACGGATTTCTGTTTTCTAAAATGTTCTGTTTCTTCAGTGAAGGTAAGCTTGACGCTTCATATAAGATTCAGACGAATGTTTTTACGTGTTCCATTTCTTAACTATTTCGTAACTTTTGCCTTTAAGAACCAGAAGGCATTTGACTTATTCCCTTTCTTGAATAACTGATTCAATATTCTTTCTGTGAAATCGTAGAAAGTCAACGCGTAGACACTGCAATTTCATACAAAATACTTGCCCGCGTCGCGTCGCATAGTGCCACTGCCGCGTAGTGCGTTCTTACCTTTATTAAAAAAATATTGAATGTAATGTGTCAGGGTGTGCGGCAAGATGGAGCCGGGCGACGCGCGCGTGGGCGACGCGGTGTCGTCGCTGTCGGCGCTGCTGCGGCACGGCGACGCGCGCGTGGCGGACGCGGCGCTGCGCTGCTTCGCCTCGCTCGCGGACCGGTTCGCGCGCGCGCACGCCGACCCCGCGCCGCTCGCGCACCACGGTCAGTACACCACGCCTGTGCCTGTGGCAGCACTAGCAGGGTTAATTGCCAGGAAGATCGTTACTTCACTGAGACTTCGTAGTTTTTTTAGTTGGAGTGGGGAAATTGAAGTTTTTATCAATGGAAAATTTGGAAACCCCGCGCCGCTCGCCGAGCACGGTCAGTGGCTGGCGACCTGTCTTTCGATTTCCAGTATTAAGTTTTACTGATTCAGGTCTGACGTGTTTCTAGTGTGATATAACTAACCGCCTATTTATTGGTCAGGTCTGGTGGAGGAGCTGGTGCGGCGGCTGGGCAGCACGGAGGGCAGCGACGACAAGTGCCTGGCGCCCTCCGTCTCCACCACCGTTAGTCTGCTGTCCACGCTGTGCCGCGGCTCCGCGCAGATCACACACGTGAGTCGCGCCTGCTAGTGTCCAGAACGGGTAGCGTTTGGGTAATGTAGACACCCTGTAGATCAAGACCTTCAAGTGTCCTTGAGTTGCCGCAGTGATCGCAGCGATGCTCTCCACGACACTCGCCTTTTATAGTAGAACACAATATGATAGTAGCGAAATCACTGAATATCAACTCGTGGTTCGGCTCGTATTGATATATTTTTATAAAAATCATCGAGAATGCGCGAGCTGTGAGCAGAAATGAGTTTTTCGCGATAAAACTATCCTCGCCCTCTAACTCTGTGCCAAAAATCATGTCATCCGTTACAAGGTGAAATCTTCATAAACGTGCCTTAGTTACCTTCAGATGCGATTATGTCCATTTTTTGTCATTATATGCATATTAATTGTTCATCTATTTACAGGATTTAGTTCGCCTGGAGCTGTGTTCGGCCATCGAGGCCGCGGTGCAGGCGGACGAGCGGTGGTGTCTCGAGTGCATGCGTTTGGTCGACTTGCTCTTGGTGCTGCTCTGCGAAGGACGGCACGCCATACAGATGTAAGTGGTTATAGATCTTCGTTAATTGTAACAACATCCTTTCGGGTGAAACGTGTATTGTGTATGCAGAAAAGACTGATTTTAATAGTTAACTTCTAGGAGTACTAGAATTCAGCGTTTTGTTTATGTATAAAGTCAAAATAAAATTGCTAATGCTACTGCTAGTTTAAGAGATAAAGTATAACGTAAATAAAAAAGATCTGGGCATCATGTTCGCTATTGTTTTTAGTTTGAAAGTTCAAATATTGTGTGATTGTACTCAGAAGCATAAAGGTTTATCATCATTTTTGACGGCTATTTCGAGGTTCAGGGTATTGCCGACTCTTAACGCAGTTTTTCGGGTACCAGTTTCTCTTAAAATGGCTCTTATTATTTTTATACGACAGAGTATAGAAGGCATAATTTGCGAAAAAACAGAATGTGAAACTTTTAATATCAGTCAAGTTGATATTTTGCTTAGTGCGATGCATGTTTTAATGACAAAATACTCGTGATGGTTTTTAGGTGCGCGCACCGCAACGGCGCGTCGGCGTCGGCGTCCAGCAGCGGCGGCGCCAGCGGCGAGGGCTGCAGCGCCGCGCCCGCCGCCGCCGCGCCCGCCGGCCCGCGCGGTGACAAGTCCCACAGGTCTGTGTCTCTCTCCCACTTACACACGTCGGCGTCCAGCAGCGGCGGCGCCAGCGGCGAGGGCTGCAGCGCCGCGCCCGCCGCCGCCGCGCCCGCCGGCCCGCGCGGCGACAAGTCCCACAGGTCTGTGTCTCTCTCCCACTTACACACGTCGGCGTCCAGCAGCGGCGGCGCCAGCGGCGAGGGCTGCAGCGCCGCGCCCGCCGCCGCCGCGCCCGCCGGCCCGCGCGGCGACAAGTCCCACAGGTCTGTGTCTCTCTCCCACTTACACACGTCGGCGTCCAGCAGCGGCGCCGCGCCCGCCGCCGCCGCGCCCACCGGCCCGCGCGGCGACAAGTCCCACAGGTCTGTGTCTCTCTCCCACTTACACACGTCGGCGTCCAGCAGCGGCGGCGCCAGCGGCGAGGGCTGCAGCGCCGCGCCCGCCGCCGCCGCGCCCGCCGGCCCGCGCGGCGACAAGTCCCACAGGTCTGTGTCTCTCTCCCACTTACACACGTCGGCGTCCAGCAGCGGCGCCGCGCCCGCCGCCGCCGCGCCCACCGGCCCGCGCGGCGACAAGTCCCACAGGTCTGTGTCTCTCTCCCACTTACACACGTCGGCGTCCAGCAGCGGCGGCGCCAGCGGCGAGGGCTGCAGCGCCGCGCCCGCCGCCGCCGCGCCCGCCGGCCCGCGCGGCGACAAGTCCCACAGGTCTGTGTCTCTCTCCCACTTACACACGTCGGCGTCCAGCAGCGGCGCCGCGCCCGCCGCCGCCGCGCCCACCGGCCCGCGCGGCGACAAGTCCCACAGGTCTGTGTCTCTCTCCCACTTACACACGTCGGCGTCCAGCAGCGGCGGCGCCAGCGGCGAGGGCTGCAGCGCCGCGCCCGCCGCCGCCGCGCCCGCCGGCCCGCGCGGCGACAAGTCCCACAGGTCTGTGTCTCTCTCCCACTTTTAAACACCGCCAAAACGTCCCATTTACTGTACCGCTTCAGTTCCAAGGAACGACACAAAGTTCAATTTCGGGGTCACTCGAGGGCAAGGTTACCCTTGTAGCGAACAAACCTGGAGTGCTCAATCTTCACCTCCAGACATCGCTTGCAGCTATACAAAATTCAAGTGTTTAACACTCTTACATACTTAGTCACTTTTTTCACGTATTTTGATCAGTATTGGTACAGCCATTAATGCTCTTTGTAAGAAGGAACTATAAGGTAATTTATGAGCCGAAGAAACGCGGAAGCCTAAACTCCGATATTTCCACAGACAACTGATCGACTGCATCCGCGGTAAGGACACGGACGCGCTGCTGGCGGCCGTGTCCGGCGGCACCGTGGACGTCAACTTCACGGACGACGTCGGCCAGACGCTGCTCAACTGGGCCGCCGCCTTCGGCACGCGCGAGATGGTCGAGTTCCTCTGCGAGAAGGGTAGGGAGTGCCTGCTGATTACCGTGTGCCGTGTTTAGAGTAGACGTAACACACGCTTTGCTGATTATCTTCCGTATTCAGAGTAGTTACTTGTTAAACGTTAGGAGACCATTTGGGAAAACCATGAAATACTCGTTGGTTAGTACAGGAAATTATAGTCGCGTAATGCAACCAGGGAAAATTATAAATTCTCACTACCCGGGTTAAGGTAACGCCTGCTTGTTTTCACACTAATTCTTTTCGGAAACGACGCGAATTGTTGCGAGAAAGGTAATCCTAGTATGTGTCATCCTCATTAGGAAAAAATGCAGGGTCATGGGTTAGCTAATGAAACATTTGACATTTACATTGGCAGGAGCTGACGTGAACCGCGGGCAGCGCAGTTCATCACTACATTACGCGGCGTGTTTTGGGCGGCCGGCCATCGCCAAAGTGCTGCTGCGGTACGGCGCCAACGCCGACTTGCGTGACGAGGACGGCAAGACACCGCTCGACAAGGCGAGGGAACGCCACGACCAAGGTACGCAGATCATGGAAACCTGGAAAACTGAAGTGAAAAGTCTTAGTTTGGAGTAAGGATTGCAGTAAGGTGCGATTACGACTAGAGAAAAAAAGGCATAATAATTTCCGTAACTTGCGAATTTAGCAACCACATTTGCTGGCCAAATCCCTGTCTTTAGAAAGATAACTTTCCTATTTTTTGCGTTATACAGCGTACACGCGCGCGGTTTCTAATCCTCTGCGAGAAGGGTACGAGTAATTCAGAGTAGACGCGAAGCTTGTTAATAATTTGCATGAGATAGGAAGTTCATTAATAGTACTTATCCTACTTGGCAAATGTTTTCAAACGTTGTCGGTAAAGTGATTCCAAAAGCAGCGACATAAATATGTGTTGCATATCAAAAGTGTGAAAAACGGTCTTACCATCGCTTACCATCAGGTGATCCGTCTGCTCGTTTGCCACCTATCACTTAAAAAAAAAATGCGAAGTCCAGGTGGAAATGATAAAAAACCTAATTAACCAGTGGCAACTCGGTTTTTGAGTCTACATATGTTGCTACAGGCACACCCCGGACACTCCACACAAATGTTGCGTTATTATTATCTACTTCTACTACTACATATAAATATGACGTGTGTTGTGTAATGTTGCTGGCGCTTAGCAACCGGACATTGCCTGCAGGGGGGAGTTCATCTTAGAGAGTGGCAGGGAGTGTGCATACTGTGTGCAGTAAGTACTAATTAATGTATTGGGTGTACTGTACAGGTCACAGGGAAGTGGCCGCGATTCTGCAGTGTCCGGGCGAGTGGCTCGTGGTCGGCAATAACGACTCGACCGCCGCCTCCAACGACGACGACTTTCCCGAAACGGGTGACAAGGAAATGGCCGCCGTTTACTTAGAGTGAGTATGACTAGCAGTTAGTTTATGAAAGTTGTTACGTACAATGATGACAAAAAGCCTAGTGTAATTTTTTTATGTTTCATTGTCTTTTTTTTTCTTTGGTTACCATAGAAAAGCTTGGCCGTAGAAAATACGTTTCGTAATGTGTACTGACACATAGGTCTTTCAAAATTTGTTTTCTTGTGTTTATCCTCGTGTTTATCCGACTGTTTTTTTCGTATAATGTTAAACAGAATATTTACCATTCATCCGAATTTTAGCAATGAGACGTGTTTGACTAATTATAATTGTGTTGTCAGGAGGCTGATCCCGGTGTTCTGCGCGCGGTACCTGGGCGCGGGCGGCGCGGGCGTGCGGCGCGCGTGCCTGTCGCTGGTGCGCAAGATGGTGCACTACGCGCCCGCGCCGCTGCTGCGCCGCCTGCCCGCGCACACCGCCGCGCTGCTCACGCAGCTGCAGGCCGCCGTGCTCGACACGCGGGTCAGTCACTTACCCACAGCGCAAAAGAGACAGAGCTCTGTATCACGTATCTATGTGTCTCTTTTGCACGGTCACGAATTGAGCAAACAAGGTATAACATAAGGCGTAGACGAAGCTGCTTTTCGCGCCCGAATGACAGGAGACAAAAGTTTGGTTATTTCATCTATTATCGTAGATCGACTTTAGAATAGAGAATGAATGTGAATACGTCGCTAAGTTTCTATGATTGGAGCAACTGTAAGTAATAACTTGACTAATAAGTTAAATGGGTCTGTCGGTGGCAGATAAAAACAGCTGGCGCTGGTACAGCTATGCCCCCAGTACTGATGTGTTATTCCCGGGAATATTCTCGCAATACAGAGACAGCGCTCTATATTACATATATTCCCAAAGGACGACGCTATATGTAATATAGAGCGCTGTCTCTGTCCAAGGGAGTATTCCCGGGAATGGCACATCAGTAGTCCCCAGTCAAAATAGTTTCATTAGCGCTATAATAACAACTTTGAGGTAACTAAATCGCAATTTGCTTTGTTTTGAGGTCTAGTAATGCTAGAGCTATTTTGATAGTGTAACCCTATTTCTAATAACGAAGAAACGTGATGGATATGTTTCATATATATAGCCTTTAGTGAGTTTATATTGTTTAATGGATTAATATTATCTAGTACAAAATGTAGTGGTAGTGGTTAGTGGTGAGGTGTGCTGGCGTACGACTGTACGACCGCGAAGCCGTAGACTGAAATGATAATATTTTATTCAAAGTAGGTAGCGGCTAGTGTACACTTTTCGAACGACATTCTTTTATCTAATACGAGGTTCCTATCACTAGGAAGTACTCGGAACTCGTATACCCGCCGTTTCGGGAAGTATTTGCGAAGTGTGAAGAAACGACGGATCCAAAGAAACTCCCTCCGACACATTTTTTGTAAAGTTGACAAGACTGAAGTATTGTGCGTGTGCAGGGCGAGGTGGCGGCGCCGGCGCCGCGGCGCGCGCGCTACCTGCGCAGCCGCTATATCCGCGCGCCGGCGGTAACGTTCCGATGGTGTGATCCCTTCGGTTTGTGGCTCAAAACGCGCGTGGCTCTAAATTCCATTTTTATTAGACAAACTGTTTGGCCGACGATCTGTCGAGTGGTTATTCATTTGGGGTGCTATTGAAGCATCTGCCAGAGCTCAATCTGGGGTTTCTACTTGTGAATTTGAACCGCTTTCTTCAAGAAACATACGAATGTTGTCAATTCGCAAAAAAAAAAATATTCGACTCTCCCTACAAGTTTGGCCACTCAGCTGATCGATTTGTATAAAGAATTACCTGTGTTCCTTGGAGAAAGTTTTTTTAGATTTATAAGAAACCCTAGTTTAGAGTACTGGTAGATATTTCGAATCTTATGTCTGCGGTTTGTCTAACTTCTGCAGCGATTTTGGCCACTAAAATGTTGAATAAATTGTCTTTCCTTTGCACTTTTACATTTGTATTGTACCTTTTGATTTACAATTACAGAACTATATTTTGTAATCTTTTAGAGCCACCGTGGTCTGACAACATTATACGGATTGTTGGTTTTGCAAATTCGTATGATGTTAAAATCAGAATGCTCGGCTTTGATTAGTTAATAGTTATCTGTCATATTCATGTTAATATTTTAATACTAATCCTACCAGGTACACTTTTGATAATTCTCCTGTTTTTACATTTCATTAAATCGTAAACTCTCTCAGACATCACATTTCTGTAAAGAAATCACACCATCGAAATTTACTTGCAAGTCTTGTCCTTTTTTGTGTTAATTCATGTGTTAATTGAACCTGTGATTGCTTTTTGTGTTATTTTTACAATATATAAGATAATTAATAGGTGTTAAATGTAAGCCTCTCGGACCATTAGATCCGTTTCCCAAATCCACATCTACAATATGCAAATACTTTACAATTTACAGATGTTTGACCATGACGAATTCGTATTACAAATATTGTAAAATGAAATCGCCGAGAGTCCCTGGGAGAAAAATTAAGCCGCGATTATCGACTTACTTTCATAAGTCGCTAAACGAAATGAGAAATAGTAGTACTGAAATCAAATATAATTGAGCCACTGAATTGAAAAAATTGAAAAAAAAAACAAAGAGTATTTCGGCATAAAAATACCCTGACACGGCATTAGTGTATTTTCTTTTAAAAAAAAAAGCGAACATTTAGTCTAAAATGAAACGAATCGCTATGTTGTTGAGGGTCTGTTTTACTGTGTTTCTCTTTCTGACTCATAATGATTTTCTTTTAACTGGGTGTGTTTTAACATTAGTATTTTAAAGAGAAGTCCTTTGTGGGGTTAGGGTTGTTTTTTTGAAGTGGTTCACTTATTTGATTTTCGTCCTAGACTCCATAGAAATTTAATTTCTCGTTTGTGTAGGACGATGACGACGGCCACTTGACTGTGCTCGGCATTGCCGAAGAACTGATGGTGAAGGCAGCCGACATATACCTTGAGCAGTTCGCGAGGCTCGGCGTCTTCAGTAAGGTGGAGGCGCTAGCGGCGGCACCCGTCACGCTTGTGTCGAGTGACAGCGACAGTGCCACGTCTACCGGTTTGTATGATTATTGTTCTTATCTATCTCTTCTATATTAATTTAATATATTAAATACATATATGTATGTATTTTACAGTGGCTTGTAGTAGTAGGGTTTAAAGTAATATTTATTTGCACTGTAATACGAATGATTTGAACAACGATATTAATATGATGTAGAAATAATTATACATTATACTGGATAAAAATAAAGTTGATAAAGTTCCACTCAGAATGGGCGCACATGTCGCGCGGTTACGGAAACTTATTTGATTTCGTGCTTTTTCTGTATACAAGAACGCAAATCGTGAGTGGATAACGCCTTTCGGTTAGTTTGTCGATTCAACATAATTAACATAGTTGTGTACACTCCCAGTGGTGAGCAGCGAAGACGCATTGTGCCTGTCAATGGGCGTGGCGTACTCGTGGGGCGAGTGGTGGGTGTGCCGCGGGCGCGACGCGTTGTACGTGTGGAGCGACGCGGCGGCGCTGGAACTGAGCACCGGCAGCAACGGCTGGTTCCGATTCCTGCTCGACGGCAAGCTCGCCACCATGTACTCGAGCGGCAGCCCCGAGCACCAGACTGATAATACAGGTCGGTTCTACCACTGTTACTGTCCCTTATCGTCCCCACTGCAGGGGCACGGGTCTCTTCCCAAACATTGGGAAGGTTAGGCCTGCTCCACACACGGGGACCAAGTCGGGATTAGTGGAGGTTGTAGGGCTGTCATAAGTGTTCAAACCGCCTATAAGGCCTCCAACATGGCTTAACAACTGTCATCTTGTGCCGGCACCAACGGCTTAACGTGCCTTGCGAAGCACGGAAACGGTTGAGATAAATGCCACTAACAGTCAAACCCATCCAGATTGGTTCAAAGCTTTCGTCGTATGTGCGAGCGAGAGATAAAGCTATAGTTTAGACAGCTTTTTATTGCCATTTTGCTCACACATTTGGCAAAGGTATCCATCCAACGTGTGAAAGATGCTTTCATAGTTCAGATTAGTCAAAAATCAAGTTTGGAAACTATAAAAAAATGAAATGTACGAAATATTATTAGTAAATGTATGTTTTATTTTGAAATAGAAAATCGAGGCGAATTCATCGACAAACTGCAAAGGGCGAGAGCTTCAGTGAAGAACACAGTTCCTCAGCCTATTCTTTCTAAACCGGGACCAACCAAATTAATTCTTGGTAATTGGACACTATCATGTAAAAAGTAAGTATGATTGCTAATATATATCAGTATACATTTTTATTCTGCGAGAAAGCAATTGTAATGGAGAGATGTATTTTTTGTAGAGAAAAAGAGCTTTTGATACACAACACAGATGGCCAGCAACAGACAACGATACTAAGAGAAGACTTGCCAGGATTTATATTTGAGTCAAATAGAGGCACTAAACATTCATTTACGGCTGAGACATTTTTGGGTTCGTATTTTGTTTTCTTTTTTTTTTCAAAAAGTATTAACGATACTTAAACTAAACTATATCTGTTTTTTTCATAAGTTCATTTTCAATTATGCGTGTCTTCTAGGTCCAGAATTAGCAAGCGGTTGGGCGGACCGAAGGCCAGTGGCCACTAACAACGCCACTGTAAGTCAGAGTCGGTCGCGATTGTCGGCCAAGACGGAAGCTCTCAAAGCTCAGGTATGTTGTCCAATCAACGAGGAATTAAGCTCCATGATTAATTCATCATATGAATGTGACCTTTACGGCCAAAAACACGAAGATTCCAATTTTCCAATTAATTAATATCCGACGAATTGAGAACCTCCTCCTTTTATGAAGTCGGTTAAAAATTATGTGTTAAAGTCTGTTTGTATTTGTAATACAGCTATCCTACATGTATTTTTCCATGATAAAAAAATAGCCTTTGTGCTTATCTATTTAGTATTTGATCTATCTACCTACTCAAATCCGCTCCGCAGTTAAATTCCGAGAGTGTAAAAAATAAATGCCAATACTTATGCGTTTAAGATAGTGAGCAGTATAGTGAGATAGCGAGCAGTACAGTGAGATAGCGAGCACTATAGTCAGATAGCGAGCAGTATAGTGAGATAGTGAGCAGAGCAGTCTAATGAGATAGTAAGCAGTATAGTGAGATGTCGCGTTGTCCCCAGGTGGGCGACCGCGCGCGCGCGCTGTACTCGCGGCACCTGGCGCGCGCGGCCACGCGGCAGCCGCGCCCGCCCGTGGCACGCCTGCGGGCGCTGCTCGCGCGGGTCACCCGCCTCGCTGCCCAGCCGACTAGTCAGTAAATTAATCATTACGTTAAATATATTTTAAGAAAGACTGGTTAGCAAAAAGTCTTTAGTTAAAAAAAGGAAACATATCACGCAATGTGTGGCAGTGAAGTGCACAGCTGCAGTTTACCCACTACACCGCAGTGTTTTAACGTACACCACCGGGCGAGACCACATAAGAGTGGATTCTTTTCTATATTTTTTTTCTCAAACCAATATGGTTGCAGACAAATGCAGTCTAGTGAAGAACATTTCTGAAACATATTTGATAGAAGAATTTTTCTACTATTATAGCATGGAATAAGCAAAATAAATAATTTTACATTTCATTTCACAGGTGATTGGCAGCAGGAACTGAGTGAATCGCTGGAACAACTGGATGAACTTCTCTGTGGCGAAGAGTTATTGTCGGCTTACGAGTTACAATCTTCTGGTCTGGCCCCGGCTTTGCTCCAGGTGCTGTCACCTCAGGCGAATGGTATGTTTTTCTTATTAATTTATTTATTACACAAAATATATATATTTGACATGTAATTCTATAATTTACAAATATTTTTTTAACTTGGACCATAATTGACTTAATCGTTTCATTGTATTTTGCAATATATTTAGCTGATGTTTGTGAACCATCACGTTCTAGAACAAAACTAATTTCCACGCTCGCTATACTCATTTCATACTAGTTGTTGGCTCACACGTGTAGCGTAGCCGATTTAGTCAATGGACGTACCCAGTTTATAGTCCATTGACGTAGTATCTGTTGGTATAAAAACTGACGACCACGATTCCGGCACAAAACAGATATAACAGAAGGTCCGCTCAATACAAACCACTACAATCCTAAGAAGCATGTATATGCTTAGGATTTTAGTGAGCGTATTGAGCGGACCTTCTGTTATATCTATTTTGTGATTCCGGCTTGTGTGTGCAGACGCGCCGGGTCAGCTGGGCGAGCGCGAGCGCATCGTGCGCGAGTGGGTGTCGCGGGGCGCGGGCGGGGGCGGGGGCGCGGCGCTGGCGGCGCGGCTGGTGGCCGTGCTGGAGGGCTGCGAGCGGCTGCAGGTGCTGGCGACCGCCGACGCGCCGCCGCCCGCCGGCACGCTGCACCACCTCACCAAGCGGATACGGTGCGTAGCCCAGCGTGCGCATTACGTCACATCTCACATAAAACCAGCGGCAGTGCTATAAAGACTTTTTAATTTTGACCGTAGTCCGATAGTTGATTGCTATTCGTCTGAGTTACTTTCTACAATATTAAATGTTAAAAAAGAAATTTTGTTCTGAAAATGTTTGAACGGTGGAGACTAATGCTACTCACAGCCAAAACCATATTTTTTTACGTATAATTGAATTTCTAATGGGTTTGATGGGCTTTCGATTTCAACCGCAAATCAATTCATACCAAGTGATGGGCTTAATTTACATTAAAAGTAGAAAGCACGTACAGGCGATCGTAAGCTTTGGACGAATCGACATTTAACTTTTTTCTGGCATTTCAACTGTATATTTATAGTCTAGTGAGGCGACGAGCGATAGCCATTCGATGTTAATTGTAAGGTTGTGTGATAATAAGCAAAAAGCATTGTTTTATGAAATTAACTAATGAATAGAAAATTCATAATAGGTTGCGGGTAGAGCGAGCTAATGACGAATCTGTTGAAGAATCAAACAACAGCAACAACTCCGGCCGAAATCTGAAAGTGGAGGCACTAGTGACAGTCCGTCAACTGGAGCGATTCCTCGCCAAATCAGTCGCAAGACAGTGGTATGACATGGAAAGAACAACTTTCAACTTCGTACAGAAGATAAAGGCGGGGGCTCCAATTACATTCACTTATGACGTAAGTATTAAAAATGGACCAGACACATTAATGAATGGATATTTAGATGGAATAATAATAATATCTGGGACAAATCACACACGGTCATTCCCTGTATCTTGGGAACCAGAGACTGATATACATATACATATACTTTTAAATACATACATATACAGGGTGACTGGTTGAACGACGGACGTATTTAAGGAGATGATAGGATAATTTACATACTTTTCAACCATATAAAACAAAAAAATCATACACTCAAAAAACACAAGTTACATTATTTTTTTTAAACGCAACTATTCTTGTGTTTTCTAACTCTATGCCTAGGTACTTACACCACTTTGCCACAGCGTGCACCGTGCTGCTTGTGGTCGCTAAGGCCAATCTTTTGGACAGGCTGATAACACACTGATAATGAAAGGATGGAGTTCGTCTTCATGTAGGATACGTTACCCCAAACACTGGGATACCTGGAAATGCCTTCCTGCATTCACGTACTTTCACATAGCTAATAATCGAAGTAAATTGCTTTGTGCGGGTTCACTGGATAACGAAGGATTCCTTCCTCGTCCTTGATCA
This sequence comes from Coleophora deauratella, assembly GCA_958295455.1. Classification (NCBI taxonomy): domain Eukaryota; kingdom Metazoa; phylum Arthropoda; class Insecta; order Lepidoptera; family Coleophoridae; genus Coleophora; species Coleophora deauratella. The sequence continues at coordinate 10,527,148 of OY282396.1, read as the reverse complement.
GGGTTAGGAACTGGAGGAAGGCCAAACGCTCTAAGTCTCCTAAGAAGTCCTATGACGGCAACTTATGTAATTCGTGATACATTGCAATATGACGTTAATTCACGTCTAACAACACTAGCTTACATCACATAGCACCACACCATATCTCAGTATCCTCATTAGAGTACTGATAAACCATTATCACTCTCTATCAAGGCACCGAAATCTACGCGACAGCTACGTAAGTAAAACCAGAATTTTCGCGACGAACTGGACGCGCGTGGACGCACGCCACCCCTACGATGGCTCCCGGGCGACTGACTAGGGCCGGCGCGGCGCGGCGCAGGGCAGAGACGCGGGAGCAGTCACTCACGCGCATGCGCAGAATTGCGCAGTGGCGAGTCCGTGCCGCTACTCGGGGTCGTTGCCCGAGGCCGCGTACACGTGACTTAGTATTTAGTAAAATGTAGAAGGGAACTTTAAAATTATTTTTTAAATGATGAAAATTAAGGTCATGTTTTTTTTACATATTTGGAATGTGTATCAGCTTCTATTCACCTCCTTAAATTCGTCCGTTGATTTACCAGTCACGCTGTATAGATATAATACACCCAGACTAGGAGCAAACAATTCTGCTAATCACAGAAAAGTTTGCCCTGTGTGGAGATCGAACCCACGACTCTCGGATCAGAGGTCAGGATCGCTAACCACTTAGCCACCGAGTCAGTCAATTGCGATGATATTTGATTATTTTAATTATTATTTAGTAAGTGTGTACTGCCACTAGCGATTCCTTAGAAACGAATGTCCAGCCAGCTACCAAAAAAAAACTATTATCGCATTTAACTAAGTATATAACTTGAAATTACAATTAGTATCCTTGTTAAATTGGGTTATATTTTGTTTCTAGCATGACTTTGACGAGAACGGCGTCCTATATTTCATCGGTACTAATGGCGGTACCGTAGAATGGGTAAACCCGGGCGCACACGGCTTAGTTTGCGTGTGGTCGTCGGACGGTCGCCAGCTGCCTTACGGCCGCGCCGAAGATGCGCTCTCGAGGTCTCCGGAACCCCTGAACGTGCACACAAACGATGACAGAAGAGCCTTCATAGCATTGGATTTGGGTCTGCAAATAGTCCCATCGGCCTATACGTTACGACATGCACGAGGCTATGGACAGTCTGCACTAAGGAATTGGTTATTCCAGGTAATATTCTCCTTGATCAGCTCTTTTCTTCAGTTAGGTATACACTGATGTATCGTTTAGATCTGAAACCATTTACAATGTCGTTAGATGTCAATGGACGGCGTCACTTGGAGCACGCTGCTGGCACACAACGACGAGCAAGCGCTACAAGAGCCGGGCAACACCGCCACGTGGCGGATACGCGCCGACGCGCCCTACAGATACCTGCGTATACAGCAGAACGGGAAGAACGCTAGTGGACAGAGTCACTACTTGTCGCTTTCTGGATTAGAAATTTATGGCAAGGTAAGTGCTACGAACGTAACATTTTGCTCTACTTTTGGCCGGTCTTATATCATAGGAACTTTGTACTAGATAGAAACTATGGTTACGTAGACGGTCGAAGGGGAAAAAATACGATTTAAACCGGGTGATTGGTAATTCGACGTGATCCTTCAAAGGGGTTATACTAGAGGTCATTTGCACCAAATTAAGTCCAGTTAACCAGGGGTCAAAAATGTATGGTTACTGAGATAATTATTACTGTTTTTAGATTTTTTGAAATTTTCTACCTTGTTACCAAAAACAATTAATTATGAAAAAACCATTACACCGTTTACATTAAATTGATACTTTTTTAAAAGCTGAGAAATGAGAGCTTGCTTTGAAAAAAAAAAATCCTTGCCCAAAACTCAAATAGTCTCAAAAATAAATGGTCTTAAGTTGCATAAAAATATTATTTTGTATAAATTTTCCATAAGTAATTGAGTATTACTAAAAAAAATGTAGTGAACTTGGCGTACAAATTAATGAAAAAAGTTCCTTGTTTCATAAGCTTTCTAAAAAGGTACAAATATAACCAACTTATGCACGGGATCAAAAAAAAATCTAATAAACCAAACAAGTAACACATTTTTTCCATACATATCCTGCACGGTGCCGCCCTCTCTTTTACTCGTGTCGTGCGTGACTCGTGAGCTTAACATGATTCGATAATTTGTAGCAATCTTCGCGACAGTTCGTGGACACGAACTCGCACAGTTTCCAACCAGATGGTTAGTTCGTGCGGACAGAAAAGACACAGATGGTTAGTTCGTGCGTACAGAATGTTTAATATGGTGGACTATTAATTGAAAGGCTGCGTAACTATATTATTGTTTATTTATTTATTTAACACAGCACTGCGTATAACATGCTTATAAGCTAGTAATGGCGAAGAAAACTTATTCGCATTGATGGTGCTGCCACCTACCAAATGCTCATAGAAAGCTAGACCACAGATACTACAAGACTATAACATCCTTTCCTTTTTAAAGAAAAGTTACAAGAAACAGAACTTTGTTTAAAACAATCTAATTATAACAATAGTCTGTGTTAACTTGACAACATCTTGTTAACATAAATATGGTACAGTTATCTGATTTTACAATCCTTCTTAAAATCTGTAAACACACATGTTCAAAATCTCTTCTGGCTTATGTTGACAGAAGTTATGTTAAAAGTACACAAAGAAAATACAAAACAATACAAATTAATACATGCCTACCCCTACGGGAAGCACAAAGTACCACCTTGGGATCGGATGTTGCCAATATCCAATAGGCATTTATATGTTAGTTTGGCACGATTCAAATACATTGACTTATACAGAATTACTTAGTTAAATTATAGTTACGTTAAGTTGTATCAAATAAACAAAGACAAAAGATGAAAAAAAAAACAATAGCAAAGAAGTCGCAATGTGTATACCAGTACACAAAGCATACCTATATCCCTACTTAATATATTTTACTGTAATCTACTGGAAACGTACTGGTCTCGACAATTTGGCTCTGTCTCGTAAATTATAGTTATTACTAGTTTATTATTATTAGTATATTATTACTACTACTATTAATATTTTCCGGAGCAGTGATAACAGTCTGTGAGGTGGGCAAACATGGTTAGTATATTATTACTACTACTATTAATATTTTCCGGAGCAGTGATAACAGTCTGTGAGGTGGGCAAACATGGCTTGTCATTCTGGTTTTCATTCTTAACAGGACAGCTTAATATATGTTGACGGTTACGCCTATATTCACCCTCCTCCTTTCCTTTTACAAACCAAGAGCGTGGAGTCCATGCAGGTGCAGTGACTACACCAGGCTTCCATTTATTTTGGTGTCGAAATAATATTTGGTCACCTACATTTATCGGTTTTAACTTTTTAGCATGTTGGTCATAGTGACGCTTTTGGTTTGTTTGTGATTTTAACATTTGATTTTTTAAAGTTACAGAATCTGGTACTTGTGGCAATAAAGTGCTTTCATTAAACATGAGTTTGTCTTTTAGTATTCTATTAAACAGTAATTGACTGGGAGAGTAACCTATGCTAGGTATTACAGAGTTACGGTATTGGAATAAGTACTGCAGATGGTTGCCTCCTGTCTCATGACATTTTCTAAGTATATTTTTGCAAATTTTAACTGCTGCCTCTGCAAGACCATGACCACGAGGATAATTTGGGCTGCTGGTGACAAGTTTGGCACCACAATGCCGTAGATATTTTTTAAACTGGTAAGAGTTAAAGGGAACATTATCACATATTATGATATCCGGGAAACCATGTGTTGAAAACATTATGTCACATTTATCTAAAATGGTATTTATATTTTTATTTTTGATTTTAAGCATTTCTATCCATTTTGAGTAGTAATCTATAGTAACTAGGTAGTTCACATGTTTGTACTCTAGAATATCCATGGCTAAGTGGGACCAAGCTCTGTTGGGGATGGGCATGGGGATCATTTTTTCTTTAGGGTTATTAGGTCTAGATTGTTGACAGATTGAGCAGGTAATTATGTAATCGTTGATGTCTTTGGACATACCTGGCCAATACAAATATCGTCGGGCACTCTGTACAGTTTTATCTATTCCTAAGTAACATTTGTGCAGTTGTTGCATTTCCCCTATCTTTAAATATTATTTTATTAGCGCTTATGTCCACTTTACATAGTTTCTTTACCAATCCTAACTTTTCACAAGTCGGCAAACCTAATATTGGCTTATCATTGACATTAACAACAACATATTTCAATTTAGCTGAACAGTTGTGAATATCAGTGTTCAGTTTCACAGAACCCAAACATTCAATGTTTTTATTACCATATGCTATCAAATTCACAGCTACAGGTGTGAGCTTAGGCTTCTCACAGTTCCTAAACACAGTCAGGAAAATGTCATGAGGCAGGACGTCTACCATGCTACCAGTGTCAATCTTAAACTTTATCAGTGTGTTATTAATAGTGCCATAAACTGACCATTCTTTATTATTTTTACTTTTATTTATAGAATCAATTGTTATGCCAGAACACGAGCATTCAGTGTCTGAGCCGCTTTCCGAAGAAATCTCCTCATCAATTACTTTTACATGATACCTATTCTTACTATATTTCTTATCATTATACTTTTGCTTTTTATTACAGCCAATTTTAAAGTGATGCAAACCTTTACAGAGACTACAATGCTTATTATGTGCTGGACAATTCCCCTTTTCATGTACATAACCACACTTTTTACATTTATACTTTACCGGACTAGACGGGGCACTCGATGTAGATACACCTGGCTTAACATGACGCGACCTACGCACTGCATCAATGTCCTGAACTGGTTCTTCTCGCTCGCTGCTCATCACTGACAGCTGCTGCATGCGGGCTTCATGTAACTTGCACATGTTGATCGTTTCATTCAGTGTGAGGGTGCCTCGTTCTAGGACTTTGTCCAGAAGGTTCTTATCCTTTATTTTAGAAATTAGTTAATCACGAACTGTTTTTTCTTTGTTGGGGAAGTCACACGTCACCGCGGCATTCAAGAGATTTACAGCATACTCCGATAACGATTGTCCCTCTTTCTTCTTCAATTTGAAAAATTTGAATCTTTCATAGATTATGTTCTTCTTGGGGGCAAAGTATTCAGCAAAGAGGTTAACTATTTCAGTAAATGTTGTTTTTCCTTCACTTGGACATTCAAATGTCTTGTACACATCGAGTCCGTTTTGTCCCAGTTGGTTGAGTAGAAGTGCTATTTTCGTCTCATCGCTATCTTTATTTCGCTTAGATGCAATTAGAAATATTTTAAACAGCTCGATCCAGTCTTCCCATTCTTTGGCTAGATTGTCTGAAGTAAAATCGAATTGTCGGACTCCTCGTACGTGTTCCGCCATATTGCACACTTATTGCGCAGTAACACTTGTTGCTTTCGTTTATTAGTCTTCCGTTCACTTCGGTGAATACTTCTTTAAGCAGACTAACCTGACACCATGTTTAATATGGTGGATTATTAATTGAAAGGCTGCGTAACTATAGTATTGTTTATTTATTTATTTAACACAGCACTGCGTACAACATGCTTATAAGCTAGTAATGGCGAAGAAAACTTATTCGCATTGATGGTGCTGCCACCTACCAAATGCTCATAGAAAGCTAGGCCACAGATACTACAAGACTATAACACAGAAAAGTCACAGTATTCGTTCAATAATAGTTAATATCCTTATTAATGCCTCCAACATGGCTTAACGACTGCCATCTAATGATAGCAGCCGGTGCCAATGGCTTAACGTGCCTTGCGAAGCATGGAAACGGTCGACATAAATGCCACTAACAGTAAAAACCCATTCAGGTTTTGACTGTGTCTGTAGTCAGTTAACCTGCATGATCGATTAGACCAAGTAAGCCACACTGAACCACGACCGCTTCTATGTTCGTGCTGAAGAAGCGTCCCAAAACCACGCATACCAAAATTAAGTGTTTAAGCGTGGTTTTAGTCAATTAACAAGGATATCAACTATTATTTAACAAATACTGTGACTTTTCTGTACGCACGAACTAACCATTTGGTTGGAAACTGTGCGAGTTCGTGTCCACGAACTGTCGCGAAGATTGCTACAAATTATCGAATCATGTGAAGCTCACGAGTCACGCACGAGCACGACACGAGTAAAAGAGAGGGCGGCACCGTGCAGGTTATGTATGGAAAAAATGTGTTACTTGTTTGGTTATTGTTTTTTTTTCGATCCCGTGCAAAAGTTGGTAATATTTGTAACTTTTTGGAAAGCTTATGAAACAAGGAACTTTTATCATTAATTTGTACGCCAAGTTTACTACATTTTTGCTAGTAATACTCAATTACTTATGGAAAATTTATACAAAATAATATTTTTATGCAAGACCGTTTATTTTTGAGACTATATGAGTTCAGGGCAAGGATTTTTTTTCAAAGCAAGCGCTCATTTCTCAGCTTTTAAAAAGTATCAATTTTATGTAAACGGTGTAATGGTTTTTTCATAATTAATTGTTTTTGGTAACATGGTAGAAAATTTCAAAAAATCTAAAAACAGTAATATCTCAGAAACAATACATTTTTTACCCCTGGTTAACAGGACTTAATTTTTTGCAAATGACCTCTAGTATAACCCCTTTGAAGGATCACGTCGAATTACCAATCACCCTGTAGAATATATAAAGCCTGACCTTTAAAACATTTTGATTGTGATCTTGTGCATTTACAGTTGCCGATAAAGTAGCTCAAATGGATTTAAAAAATGGGTATATGTGCCAAATGCTTTTGAGTCGCGAGTTTGCTCATTTGCATACAATACAGTATGTTACACTGTGTGAAGTTGGTTGTTTGTAAGCCTTTTCCGTGTAATAACAGGTAGTGAGCGTAGTGGAAACCCCGCCCCGACAATGCGGCGCGCCGAGCTCGGTGCCCGCGGGTGCGGGTGTTGGTGCGGGTGCAGGTGCGGTTGCGGGTGCGGGCGCGCGCGGCGGATCGCGGCGCTGGGCGCGCGGCGTGCGCGGCGTGTGCGCGGGCGCGCGCGTCGTGCGCGGCCCCGACTGGAAGTGGCGCGACCAGGACGGTCCGCCGCCCGCCACGGGCACCGTCACCTCTGACCTGCACAACGGCTGGCTTGACGTTAGGTGAGCTGTTCAAATGTTGACCTAACCAGTTTATACAAGAAGGTTTATACGATGTAATATGCCAAGGAGAAACTGGCAGCAGCGGTAAGATTTTTCGTTAATGTATGATTTGGGTTAATCTGACGTTCTAGCTCTAGCTGGGATATACAAGTCTGCAAGAACTTGCGGTCTATACTTGCGGTTTATTATTATCTGTGGTTATCTAACGGATGATCAATCGGTAAATCCACGATGAACAACAGGTGGGACCACGGCGGGCGCAACTCGTACCGCATGGGCGCGGAGGGCAAGTTCGACCTGCGGGTGGTGAGCGGCGCGGCGGGCGCGGGCGCCGGCGCCGCCCCCGCCCCCGCCGCCGAGCCCGCGCGCGCCGGCCGCAAGAGCCACTCCACGCCCAGCCTGCCTGACGCCACCGCTGTCGATCAACAGGTACACTTGTTATGTTTTTGTTGGTAGTAAATACTGGTGTTAAAAAGTGCGTTTGAAATTTTAAGGGGTTATTCAGAATCAAGTTTAGAATACAGGAAAAAAATTGAAAAAATAAATTCAAATATTTTTCAGTTTCCCATTCTAAATCTGAATCAAGAATTTGTATAGGAAACTAGAAAAAAATATTTTAGATGGAGTTTTTCAATATTTTTTATGTATTCTGTACTTGATTCTGAATAACCCCTTAAAATTTCAAACACACTTATAACATCCTGTATAGTTCTCGGTAAGCCATGTGTGGCTGTGTTCACTTTTTGAATTTTGCATTACTGTAGCGCTATACTTGCTCCTGATTTATTGGACGTTTCTTTCACAAAGGGAATAATACAATAAGAAGACATATGCCTTCATGAAGCCTATTGTATCTGTTATTCTACTTACTAGTAGCAAGTTGCCTATAAGGCCTCCGACCGACTTGGCTCAGAAACGTATACGTAAAACGTCTATAATGTAAACGTAAACGTAGGTATATAAAGGATTTGATGATTAAATCCTTGTGGTGTTTGATAGGTGTCAGTAGCTTCGACGGAGCAGGCGTCGTCGGCAGACAACATCTCGGGTGAAGAAATGGCGAGCAACATGACGCGTCCGCGCATGCACGCCACAGACCTCTCCGCCATCAACAACTCGACACACCACATCAACACAGGTATTTATATACATATTTATTGTCCTGATATTCTATTACGTCGAGGCACCACTTTAAAAGTGGCCAAGTGAAAGTCTCAGTATGTTTGAATGTAGAATACATCATTGAAACATAAATTATTTCGATGATGATCACTGATGATAAAACATGTGGATGGATTGCTGCGTTCAGTGCGGTCATCTCATAAATTCATGTACCTGTGCTTAAACAACACCATCCTTTTCAGATCTCGCAACCATAGTGGAGTCATTAACCCTAGGAGCGGAAGGCAACAACTGCATGCCCGATCTAGCGAATACATCGTTTACCAACATGGAGATGGGACCGACCAGTATCACAGATATTACCAAACCGTACCCGGCTAAAGAACCTGTTCCAGAGGCCAATAGTCAAGAGGTCAGTACGTATTATCTTTTAGGTATCTTTTTTATTTTAGGTTTTTTTATCTTTTTCAAAATACCGTAAAGTTTGTTGTATAGATATTTGATACATGTATTTTTGCCAACAGTGCGAGGAAAATGAAAATGGCGAGGCTCAGTACGGCGACCACACGAAAGACGGCCAATCCGGCGCAGGGTCAGGCACCATGAGCGCCAGCGAACCAGATCTCACACAACAGGTGAGTTGTGAGTTATCTGATGATTAGTCGTGATCCACGTGTAGGGCATCGTTGAGTAAGTTAGTGTTTGAAAATGAGTGAGTAGTGTTTTTAATAACAAATTTATTTTCACAGTTTCAAAAAAATGGACCATTGTCACTTTAAGAAACTTGAAAATACCCATGTAATGTGAACTCACTGAATGAGAACAGTTTTCTAGTTATGGAGATAAATAAAGTTAAAATTCGTGCTTTATCTATTTACAATTATTATACAGGACGTAACAAAAAGGTGTGGAAATACTTCAAGGTAGGGGCTTCTAAAATGAAATTGCTTAAAAAATTTTTGGACACAAATCAATCAGCTTGCGAGTTAAGTTTGTATGGAAAATCCAATCATTTTTTTGGGATTTCAACTAAGTCGTGGAACAAAAGTTGTTCAGTTTGATGAGGAGACGCGCCCACCTTAAAGTATTACCCCACCTTTTTGATAAACCTCTGTATAGTGTAACCACGTAACCTAAAAATTTGTCGTTTTTTAAATTTTGGAATGAGTGTGGCACAGACTTGCACCCCGCTAGTGGCACGATATGAACAATGACTTTGGCGAGTGGTATACTTATCTGATGCTCGCGCAGGTTTTCTTCGTCAATGGTCATATTACTGTGTATGTAAAGACTGTATGTGTGCCCCGCCAGGGCGCCGCTCGTCTGCTGGAGACGCTGGGCGTGGCGCGCAGCGGCGCGGGCCGCGGCTCCGGCACGCAGCGCGCCCGCACTAACCACTCCTCCAGCCTGTTCCCCAGGTGAGTTGTACACATGTGTTTGCGGCATCAACACTCTTTCGATAAATTAAATAGTGCTTTTCCTTCGTGCGCTGTCAAGTCGTTGCGAACTAAGTTACGAAGCGTATCTATCGGGGACAGAAATAATAAAGACCACAGCCCTGACACTTCATACAAATTTCGCGCCATTGTTTACTACATAGAAATTTGACACTTCTTCATGTCTGTACACATGTTTATGCATGTGTATGTCTAGGGCTGCCTCACGGGCTGCCTATTGCCTACATTAAGGCTGCTTGGACATACAAGCCTTGTCTTGAGGGATTTGTCTTTGGCAGGATTTTACTTTTTTGGTCCGGCCGGGTACCCGATAATACTTAGTGCCGGATAATTTAGTGGACAGAAATAATAACAAATACCATTGGAAGAAAATGTTTAAGAAAGATTAACTAAATAATTAAAATTTTAAAAACGGTAAATACTGATGCAAGAAAACCAGTTTTTCTGTCCGATCAAGGCGACACTTTTAGAGTTCTGTACCACAAAAGAGAAAAAGGATCACTTCACTCGTGGGTCTGTCTGTCCGTCCGTCTCTGTCACAGCCAATTTGCTGTGAATCTATTGGATTGATTAAATAAATTGAAACTTAGTACACAATATATAGATTAACCCCAACACGGATGTGTAACATAAATAAATTCCGAGGGCGGACAGTTTATCGATCGAAGATTTATGGAAGTGAAAGAACTTCATAAACCTTTTAATATGATTTTTTTTTAACTTATCCAACAACATGAAGTAATCAGCTAATACATTTTGGAAAGTCATATTGCAAATGAATATGTCCTTGAGGAAATTATTCTCAGTTTCACCTGCTACTTACCACTATTTAGGTATTTCGAAATGTAGGTACAAAATAATCTGTTAAAATCTCCATAATCGTCACGTATTTTGTCAAAATAAAAAAGATACCATGTAAATATATTCGATATTGATACCGTTGTCCCTATATTTTTTTGTTAGTATATTGATATTGTTAGTAATTTATTGCAAATAAATGTGTGATAAAATATACATAACAAAAATGGCTCATACATTACATATTAGCAAAATCTTAAAGTCATTGTTTAAAAATAAAGGATTATTTGTTGTTTTGATCAAGTTATGTGATGATTATGAAGATATTTACAGATTGTTTTGAAATTCCATTTTATTTATTTAGTTGAAATCTAATTATCTAGTTTTTAATATGTCCTTGAGGAAATTATTATCAGTTTCACCAGCTACTTACCACTATTTAGGTATTTCGAAATGTAGGTACAAAATAGCAACCGTTTTGTACCTTCTCTTTCACACTTAAGCGATTTATGTTATGCTATCCTGTTGTCGAAGTGAACGGTTGCTGTTATTCGTACCCTCGGAACGCACACCACAAATAAATGTCTTTAGTTTGTCAACCCTTGACTATTAGGTCACATATCGGTCACACAGGGGGGGGTGAGGTCGCCTTCAGAGAGCGGCAGGGAGTGTCCATACTGTTTAATATCCATATACTGTGAATAAAGACAAGCGAGAAAAGATCAGTCCGCAACACGAGAAGGCATTGTTAGACTGGATAATTCAAAACTAAAAGTTTTCCTTGGGTTTTTTTCCCGACTGCCTGTCGTTGGCGTAAGGCATATTTTTGAGTTGTCATTACAATTTTAACGTTTAACAGCCTGGTGCGTTTGGCCCTGTCAAGCAATTTCCCCGGAGGGCTGCTTTCTGCAGCGCAGAGTTACCCCTCGCTGGCGCCCAATGCCCAGAACGCGCTCACGCTCTCACTTACATCTACATCCAGCGAGAGCGAGCAGGTAAGATGTTATTTGTGTAGCAACATAAGTACAAAGGACCAGTTAGGAGCGTGTTGAGTTTTACAGGCTGCGGGCTCGCTTATGATTATGAATTGAACATCAATATCTTTTGAAATTAGAAATTAAGAGCTTTTTTAATTGCAATTATGAGATTAAAGCACAATCTTTATTTCTCATTCTATTTCAACATTAATCAGCCATTTCGAAACGTGACATTATTTATATTTTTTTTTAATTTGTAAAATTAAGGGCTCCCACACAAAACTACGATGCGACGTCGCATCGCGAACTTGCCCATACTACTAACATAGACTTTGTATGGGCAAGTTAGATTTCTGCGATGCGATGCGAATTCGCAGTTATGTGTGGGAGCCCTAAGGGCACATAGCTCGTAGAACAAATGGCCGTTGGGGCATTAAAGTTCTCGAGTGGTAACCGCGCACCGGAATATGTAGCATGGGCAGGCTTCCCACTTGGTGGATCGATGACCTAGTGAAGGTCGCGGGAAGCCTCTGTATGAGGGCAGCGCAAGATCGGTCGGCGTAAAAATCCTGGGGGAGGCCTTTGTTCAGAATTGGACGTGTTTTGACTGATGATGATAAATTGTAATATTAAGTAACAGGTTTCATTCGTCGCCATCGACACGCTTTAATTAAAGCGGTATTCCTTGATAGTAAATATATCAGTTAGTTGAGCATCATAACGCCTCGGCGTGACTTGAGCAGGTGTCGCTGGAAGACTTCCTGGAGTCGTGCCGCGCGCCCGCGCTGCTCACGGAGCTCGAGGACGACGACGAGGGCGACGACGCACTCGACAGCGACAAGGAGAACGAGCCCACCTACCAGGAAGTCGTACGTACAGTTTGTTGTCTCGTTATAACAGTAGGGATATGTTACAGCACAAGTTTTAGATGTATTGTGGGAGTCTCTGTTCGCATTGATTTACAGTAACTTTTTGACAGCTTGACTTTCAAATACAGAATCAGGCTCAAAGGATCAGCTTGGAAAGTAAATAGTCCTCTCAATACTGCAGACGGGCCAACTATGTGTGTGACCTTAGAAAGTAAGCCAATATCAAAATAAAAGTGTATCAAGAGTTCAATATCTCTTGCATAGATTATGTATTATTGCAACATTAGTAATGCTCGCATACCTAAAAATGCTAATAGGGTGCAATGAGTCCACCTGGTGACTTGAACACCCGCCTGTGCCCCGCAGGCGTTCCATCCAATAATAATTATTGCAATAGGGTAGTTGACTGTTAGTCGTCTGGGTTCCTTTATCAATTAATGTCAAAAACGACAATTTCTTCTAAAAATGTTTGAAATTGTAAACGATGACGTCATTGTGCAATATAGTAATTAGAATACTTACTACGCCATTTTTTTTAAATTTAAAATTGTAGATGTAATAAAATTCAAAGCGAGTAAGTTTTTCTGAAATTTCAATAAAAGAGCTACTTGGTGAACAATATGTCATAATTGACTTTTGATAAAGTCAACTACCCTATTCTCGATGTAGGCGATGAGTGCATTGTATTCATCTGGTGCGTAATGCAAAACTAGATGTTCGTTGAGGGGCAGGTGTCGCGCAACCTGCTCTCGCTGATGGAGGAGGAGGCGCTGGAGGCGGTGCGCGGCGCTGCGGGCGCCGGCCGCCGCCGCCCCTGGGACGACGACTTCGTGCTCAAGCGGCAGTTCTCCGCCCTCATCCCCGCTTTCGACCCGCGCCCCGGACGGACCAACCTCAACCAGACTGTCGGTAAGACATTATGCTACATTTGTTATTATTCAGTTATTATTACTGTCCCTATCATTTCAGTCTAAAGGCATCTGTTATGAACCACGTGCCTTATATTTAGCTAGCATCTTGAGCTCGTATATACCCACTAGTTTCCTCTTTACTAAAGCTTATGCATTCAGGGGCCGCTTGTCAGCTTCAATAGATCATTCGTCCACGTTTTAGCGTGAGCTCAAATGCTCTATACAAAAAAGAGACAATATAACTACAGTCTGTTATACATCGTGAGACGGACTAATTACAATGCAAAAATTGACACAGATCTCGACATACCTCTAAATGACGGTTCGGACGAGGAGGAGGAGGAGGCAACTGAGCCCGCCGTTAGTAGCACGAGTAGCAACGAGAGCGCCAACTCAACCAATAACAGCAACAGCCGGCTGCCGGCGCTGCGGCTGGTGCTGAGCGCCAATGGCGCCTCCATGCCGCTGGAGCGCCCCTCGTGGACCATGTACAAGGCGATACTGGCGCTCAACTCGCGACTCTCGCCAAGTGACTCTCATAGGGATACAATTTACACGTAAGATATGCTTCGTACCCAATCGTTAACCCTCTCACCTCTCACGCTTTGTGGCAGTTATTATATATCTAGATTCTGTTACGAACGACGATGGCAGATTAAAACAGAATGTGTTGATGATTGTCCTCGACGTCTCAAGATCATGTCAATAGTATTTAAAAAATAAAATTATATTTGATTAGACTTTAATTTAATACACGTATATTCGCTTGTCTATTGTATTGTTACTCAATCTTGAAATTTTTAACTATTTTGTTAACAGATTGACATACAAAGAAGTGGATGGAATGGATACTTTCGCATCTTCCAGTGATAGCGAAGATGACGAACCTGGAGATCCAGGTAATATTATTGTTGTGATATAAAACTTAATTTATTTACTGGTTTTTTATTGTGTCGACGAAAAATGTTCGAGTCACAAACTTTGTGAGCGCTTATAGGGGCTCGGATACCATCAAGCGGCTTGACTTAAAAACGTAGATTTTTGCTTGAGTCAAGCGTATTTGATCGTTTACAGAGGTTGTTTGACGTTTGAGTCAAGCGTCTACGTGTTTGACGCGTGTTTGATGCGATTTTGTATTTTTTGCTTGACGCAATAGTTTGATCGTCTTCCGCGATCGTTTGACAAACATAGCCTGCAACAACCTTTGTAAATGCTCATGAATAAATCTGTATCTTAATTTATACTATTCCCCTGACACCAAATTCGTATCTTTTTCTTCTTTTTACCCAACGTACAGCTCGCGTCACGTAAAAAGAGCGCTGGCGGGCGTTCCGAGGGCAGAACAGTTCACTCTGACAACAGGATAGCTTAATATAAATAGCGTACGTGTGAAAGAGAGGGTACTAAACAATTGCTGTCAGAGTGCATCCTCGGAACGCCAGCAAGCGCTCTTTTTACGTGACGCGAACTATAAGCGCTAAGAATGCTCTATCTGAGTTCTACGTAGGAGACACACAGACGACCACTTGTGACGATGAACGATTGCGAAGTGCACGTTGTTTAATCAAATAGAAACGTGCGCTTCAAGCGGCTTGATCAAACGGTTTGATCAAACCTTCAATCCTGACATTCTTCCTACCCCTTTCTTTCGGACCTTATAGTCTGTTAATTGCTGGTTTGTATTGAGCAATGACAATAAAATTCTGTGTATTCCAGACGAGTTAACGGTTCGCTAGATAGTATACATAGCGTGACTGTGCATTTATTATAATCGTGCACCGGTTGTTTGTTTGAGCAGAGCGCGGCATCGCGGGCGCCGAGGGGCCGGAGGGCGCGACGGCGACGTGCTGCGTGCGCGTGCTGCGGCGGCTGCGCGCCGCGGCGCCCGCGCTGCCCGCCGACGCGTTCCTGTCCACCAAGCTCACCAACAAGCTGCACCAGCAGCTGCAGGAGCCGCTCGCGCTCGCCGCCGCCGCCGCGCCCGCCTGGTCAGTGCGCGCACACACACACACACACACACACACACACACACACACACACACACACACACACACACACACACACACACACACGCACACACACACACACACACACACACACACACACAGCGACCGTGGAAGTAGGGGGCAGAGGGGGCCAAATGCCCCCCCCCCCCTAAAATGAACCAGGGGGGCCGTGCCCCCTCCAAATTTATTGTACTACCTGATAAAGGTTTCTTTGTGCTACATTTAACAGAGCTTTGTTTTTTCTTAAATAAAAAAGCGCTTCTTCTTCGAAACTCGATGTTTGCATGTGTGAGTGAGGGAGGAAGGAGAGAAAGAAATATAGCCTTTCTACTTAGACTGAAGTTCTCTCGCTCCCCGTCAAGTCGGCGTGTCAACTCGGCATTGCGTGTAGCATTGTTTCAAAAATGGTTGCCCCTCCCCCATGATGGAGTACTATTTTTGCGCCACTTTGATTCAAAAAAAGTTTGCCTCTCGATGATGGAGTAGTAATAAACATCAATGGAACAAGTATTAATGTGTTCCGGCATGGAGATAAGATAGCCAGTTCCCCATTGCACTGGGAAATATTGGTATGGTATGTAACTATGTCCGCGCCATTTTGTTTCAAAAAAAGTTTGCCCCCCCCGTGCTGGACTACTTCCGCGGTCCCTGTACACGCGGCGCTCGCGCTCGCCGCCGCCGCCGCGCCCACCTGGTCACTGCGCACACACACGCACACACGCACACACACACGCACGCACACGCACACGAACACGCACACGCACACGCACACACACGCATGCCGTCTCCATCGCTGGGAGTGGTATAGCACCTACCCTACTCTGCGTTACTATACTCCACTGAACCCACTTAATAGGATTCAGGCAGGGCGTGGGCAGATGTACTGTAAATAACATCTAATGTCGTGTCCGACCAACCCAATCTCTTGCACAAAATGGGGGGGAGAAGGGGCGGATGGATTCTACATAAAAATCGATCAACTGTTTGGCATATTTGTATGGAAAGTCTAAAAATTTTATATGTATTTCCGATTTCAGCAAGGTTGTTCAGTATGATGAGTAGAAGCCCCAGTTACCGAGACCTACACCTATTTTGTTACATCCTGTTTCTTCTTTTATTTTTGAAACCATTACTGAAAGTAAAGTTCAAATAAAACGAATACATGTTTGAAATATGACAGGTGCCAACAACTAAATGACTGGTGCCCGTTCCTATTCCCGCTGGAGACCCGGCAAATGTTTTTCGCGTGCACAGCGTTTGGCACCTCGAGGACCATAGTGTGGCTGCAGGCGCAGCGGGATCGCGCGCTCGACAGGCAGAGGTGAGTCGCGTATCTAATTGTTTTCAGTACAAGCATTGACTTACTGAATTGTTGCTCTGTCAATTTATTCTAGAAGAAAATGTTTAAATCGGTTTCACATGGATCTTCCGGTTTTAGAATTACCTTTTCCGGTTTTTTGTATGTTACGCGATATCTAGGGGGTCCCGTATAGTAGGGGAGCCGTTCAGTAGTTTTTGAGCAAATGAACACAAAAACATTGCAACTATTATTACGTTTTCCGTTGGTCGTTTTAACGTGTTTAGGTTGTCAATTATCTACTTTAGTTGGTTGCAACAGTCAAATGTTAGGTACCTATAAGTTTTCCACTATCGTTGAAGCCAAAGAAGTTTTATATCGTCGCTCCGCTCCTCTATAGAACGCTAATACGTCAGTTTCAATATGAAACTGCGTGGACGAAGTTGAGGGGAAAATCTGAGGTGCGGGAGGGGGAAGCTTCATAACTGTTCGAATTTTTGAATCTAAGAATGTCATATGTTTGAATTACGACCAATCACCACAAGATGTCTACTGTCTAAGGATTTAAATCGTCGAATAGCAATAGAGTATTTGAAAATGACAAAACTCAAAATACGACTGAAATATCTAGTGATGGAGGTAATAAGAAAGAATCACAAATATCGAAAATTCTTACGATAATTTTTAAAAAGAGGATAACAAAATAAATTAAGCATATTATTCCTTGTTAAATCTTAATACATAAACGATACTAATACAAATTCACAAATATAATACAGTAAAAATACATATTAAAACAAAAAATATATATTTTAAAAATAGAAATCAAACCGAATCATAGTTTTCAAAACAAATCTCGACAAACAAAACATAGCTAAGCTGGGCGAAAATGTTAGGAGAAAATTTTCCAGCTGTCGTGTCTGCTCATAGTCTTAATTTTCGTTTAATTTTTATTTGGGTTCCTTTGGAAACTGAAAATAATTAGAAAAAAAAATAAGTCATATACATTTCATGTCTACTTTAGATAAAAATACATATGTAAATATGCAGTCAGATATTTTTTGTTGCTAAACTTTTTGCTATATCTATCGAAAAGTCGATGAAGTGTTACATCACTACCATATGTTTTGCAACGAAGTTATTTAAATAAAAATTTGTCAATATATGGCTTACTTCTGGCATGAAACCCCGCACATTTGTTTTATTGAGATGCCCGGTGCGGTTTCCGCATCAGACAACGATGCAACTTGGCATTTTTACGATAAATTTACACACATTTTGTCCGATGTTACCTCGACCATTGACAGAAATAGACTGAAACACGAAAATTGAACAAAAATGACATTTCAATTTAACTTGGCCATCTGCCCACCTTGCGGCGAGCGGCCGATGCCCTGTATTGCTAGTCTATAGGGGGGGGAGCGGGGTGCATGTCTGTGGTTGAAGCCTTAAACGTCCTTCGAAGCCTCACTGTTTAAGCCCTTAAACTTTAAGGAAGACGTCTTACGTAACTGTCAGTACAGAAAGACATTTCGCGCACATCGTCTGCAAGTTCATTAGATGGTATATCAATTAAGACATACACACTCATAGTACAAATTGAACCAAACTAACTACGTTGGTGTGTTTTCTTAGGGCCGGCAACACGGTGTCGCCGCGGCGCGCGGAGCTGGAGGCGACGGAGTTCCGCATGGGGCGGCTGCGGCACGAGCGCGTGCGCGTGCCGCGCCACCCGCACCTGCTGCGCTCCGCCATGCAGGTCAGTGCTTAGCTGCTCAGTGCGACCGAGACTAGTTACTTAGGCTGGTTACAGTTTCAGTGTCGAATATACTCAATGTTTTGCTGATATTGTACAATAGCTTGGTAGCATGAGTAGCGTGGGCAAGGCTCCCAAGAAAATTCGGTGAAAAATTCTGGTGTTATACGCCTGTTGTCTAGAATCCAGTATTCAGGCTATGCGACGCGTGGCACAACATACTATTATCTCTTCATCAACACGAACGGTGTACATTTACACAAATAGGCATATTTTCATTATCATCTTCATCTATTCCATGCCAGTTTCGGCTGTTATAGGGCTTCACTAACTTCAAATATACTTTGTAGAGAGCGCGTAATTCTATTTCTAAAATAATATTTCAGTTTTCCATAGCTGTATCAAGTCGTACGTCTATTCTGAAGCGGGTCCTTGATCAACTGTTGGCAGGTGATGCGAGTGCACGCGGCGCGCAAGTCTGTACTGGAGGTGGAATTCGCGGGCGAGGAGGGCACGGGGCTGGGGCCCACGCTGGAGTTCTACGCGCTGGTGGCGGGCGAGCTGCAGCGCGCCGACCTCGGCCTGTGGCTGCACGACGCGCCGCTGCCCGGCGACGAGCCGCCCGCGCCGTTCCCGCACCACCACGGTACCTCACTGCACTGTCTCAGGCTTGTGTCTAGGGCGCGAGGCTGGGGCCCACGCTGGAGTTCTACGCGCTGTCTAACTCTTGCCAAACGTCAACGTTAATAGCACTGATGTGTTCCGGCATTGAGATAAGATAACCAGTTCCCCTATTGCGTTGGGAAATCTTGGTAAGCCCGCTTCCATCTTCGGCATCATTACTTACCATTAGGGGAGATGATGCCAGGGGCTTATCAATTGTGAATAAAACCTTGCCACGATAAATGTCGCACATTTTAAAGTTTCTCGATGTTAAATAAGCTTTTTGGGTACCCGTCGAAATATGACTTCATAGCGCGCTATTGTTTACTCCTTTTTACATATTTGTACACGCGTAAATGCGTGTGTTAAAGTATCTAGGCTGCATCAAGATTTATTAGTTAGATATATTATACCTAAGATACATTATTTGATAACTGATGTATGGATACTTTTCAAAAAAATTAACACTGTATCGACATAATATACCTTATCCGATTACAGGTATAAAATTTCTTTCAAAACAGCCATTTAGTTTCTTAAAAATTTTAGGAGTAGGTATTCGCGAACTCCGGGAATTTTCTTAAGTTTTCTTTTTATTTCCAGAAAAACCTTCAGGTTACTACGTGACGCGCGCAGGCGGCCTGTTCCCCGCGTCACTCCCTCAAGACTCTGCCATCTGTGATAAAGTTTGCAAATATTTCTGGTTTTTAGGAGTATTCTTAGCTAAGGTAACATATTCATATCTGCTATGTTCATAAATTGTGTTAAATAAACTGAAACTCAATTGAATACAAATCTAATCTTTTGTTGTAGGTATTACAAGACGGACGACTCGTAGATTTGCCGTTGTCGGAACCGTTCTTACGCATCATGTGCGGCGAAGAGCTGACCACTGAACATCTCAAAGAAGTTGATCCCATAAGGCACAGGTGAGTATCTCACCAAAGCTTTTACTTATAGCGAGCTTACGACGAAAGAGTAAGGAAGTATTGTTTTTTTTTTTTGATGGAGGTCAATTGTCTTCGATCGACTCAAAAATCGCGTTTGCTTGCATGCGTTCACTTGCATGCGTTCACTTGCGTCCTGAAAAATCGAAATAAGTACGTCGTGGTTTGATATTTGATGATTTGTATTGAGAGATGAACTGTACGATTTATGAAGTTTTACTTTTATGTTGACGACATAATTTTCGTTCTCAGGTTCCTTGAGAAGGTATTAGCGGCGGCAGAAGAGTACGAATCATTGTCGCGCGACACATCGCTCTCGGCCGAAGAATTAAAGAGTCGCGCCGCCGCCATCACGGTAGATGGCGCTACGTTCGAGGAGCTGGCTTTGACGATGACGCACGTGGCCTCGCACCCCGACCCCGCCGCCGCGGTGCAGCCGCTTTGTGATAACGGCGAACACATTGAGGTAACTCTCAAGTCCACTAATCCGGTAGTTGACTACTAGTCATTTGAGTTACTTTTTATCAAATGTCAAAAACGTAATTTTGTTCTAAAAATGTTCGAAGTTTTGAACGATGACGTCATTGTTCAATATAGTAGTTTGCATACTTATTACGAATTTTTTATAAATTTAAATTGTAAATGAAATAAAAATGAAAGTGATTAAGTTGTTCAATAATTTCAATAAAAGGGCTATTTAGTGAATAATATTTCTTAATTTATTTTTAATGCAGTCAACTCCCGGATTGTTTATTCTCGACTATAGATGACGTTGTGTGACACGTGTTATGATTAGAAAGAAACTACTTTCCGTACCAGTTCTGCGGCGTCTGTCTAGGTCCGCTTTGCAAGTACGACGCGCTTTGTTCGATCCATTCCACTGGTAGAGAACCAGTACCAGTTCTTCTATGAAGGATACTGGTTCGCGGATTCAGTTCGTCGAATCGTAAGAAGACTATTTATTCATAATTCCTGTTTTCCAACATGTCATGGTGTACTCGTCGTTACCAGGTGGGCCCACACGTTGCGCGCGCGTACGCGGAGGCGAGCGCGCGGTGGATGGTGCGCGACGGCATCCGGCGGCAGGCGGGCGCGTTCCGGCGCGGGTTCGCGTGCGTGTTCCCGCCGCGCCGCCTGCGCGCCTTCTGCGCGGCCGAGCTGCGCCTGCTGCTGTGCGGCGAGCGCGGCCCCGGCTGGACGCGCGACCACCTGCTGCAGTACACCGAGCCCAAGCTCGGATACACCAGGGATAGGTCCGCCTCTTATACTTGTGCTTCCATAAACTGTGTCTGGAATAAACTATATTCTATTCTCTTCATAATAATTCGGCACGGTACGGATGTTAAAAGGTCGCTACGTGATCCTTTCTTCGTATGTACTGACTAGTTTTATTGTTGTGTCAGAAGGCGCTGTCGTGGCGTACCTATCTATAATAATAATAATATCTGGGACAAATCACACACGGTCATCTGGCCCCAAACTAGGATTCCCTGTATCTTGGGAACCAGAGACTGATATACATACACATATACTTTTAAATACATAGATATATAGATATAATACACACAGACTCAGAGCAAACAATTCTTCTCATCACAGATAAGTTTGCCCTGTGTGGGGATCGAACCCACGACTCTCGGATCAGAGGTTAGGATCGCTAACTACTTAGCCACCGAGTCAGTCAAAGATTAATATCAAATTTAAGCAGTTTTATTTGGCATTAGTTAAGACGATACACGATTCCGCAGCCCCGGATTCCTGCGGCTGGTGGACGTGCTGGTAGAGATGTCATGGCGCGAGCGCAAGGCGTTCCTGCAGTTCGCGACGGGCTGCAGTAGCCTGCCGCCCGGCGGGCTCGCTAACCTGCACCCACGCCTTACCGTTGTGCGCAAGGTAACCGCCACACGCTAAACGCCACACGCTACACACACGTTCCTGCAGTTCGCATGCCTCAATAGGGTATTTTACTCTATACAAGAAAAAATCTAAAACTGCTTATTTACTGTTGTATTTGTAATACATAATCGATTTAATATGATTTCTATACAATAAAATGAGAAAAAACATTTTATTTTTGATTTACAAAAATCAAGTTTTTTAATCTGTTATTCAAATGTCTGAAACGACAGCCGCCATGCTGGTTGTCAGGTGACGTCACAATAGTGGTAATCAATGACATTTTGTTCGCGATATGTGTCTAAATTTTAGTACAGAGCTGTTTCATTTACTCCTGAAATGACGTCACGACCTAAGCATCATGGCGGCTATCGTTTTCGCGCGCTAATTGGCAATGGTAATTTAAAATGTATTTTTGGGGTACTTATAGGTTTCAAAAAAAATTTAAAAAAATATTTTTTACTTTTTCCCACCTAATGATCAATTTGAGATACTTTTCAAAAAATGGTGAAAAACCCTATTCTCGAATCACGTTAACTACTCTTCAGTAATTTGTTATCGATTAAATTCTTCAGCTTTTCGTAGACGAACAATAGTACATTGTTCATCAAGGCGAGAAAGTGACCGATTACCAATGAGAGATGTAGTTTCTCGAGTTGGGAGAAACTGAGTTGGAAATCGCACTTTCTTCCGAGTGATACATAGTGCTTAGTGCTTATACTACACCTACGAGGAAAATAAAAACCATGTTCTATTTTCAAAATTATGTTTGGAAAAAGCTTGTGGCCAGTATCATTTTGCGAACTTGGAGATAAATCTTTTTGGCATTTTACATTTAGTTTACCGACATAGTCTTACCCAATTTTTTTTTTAAAAGCACGTTAGTAATGGATTTTCATACACTTTTCCCTCCCGCTCAGCGCGTTTTCTTCCCGCATATTTGTACGATAGTAATGACGTACATTGTGCCTCAAATTCGATAAAGTATTAAGGTACTTTCTAAGTAGGTGTAGTATAAAGTTGATTTTCCACCTTGTAAACAAGTGGTGATGTGCTGAGGAACCGGTCCGAGCGTATTGCTGCAAGTAACAATAAAATTATCCTTGTTATTTCTTTTGTAACACCTTTTGGTGCAGGAAACTCCACTCTGAAATCCCCTCTGTTTCTAATGGGTGGCCTGAGCTTTTACTGTGAAGCCGCCGATATTTTTTACATTACTACTATTTTGACATATAATTATTATAATACTTGTATTAACTTGTATTTGTCGCGGCGCAGGTGGACGCGGGTGACGGGTCGTACCCGTCAGTGAACACTTGCGTGCACTACCTGAAGCTACCGGAGTACTCGTGCAAGGAGGTTTTACGCGAGCGCCTGCTGGCCGCCACCAACGAGCGCGGCTTCCACCTCAACTAGATAGTAGACAACTACAGGCGACCGGTTGACACTTGTCACCGCTCGCCCGCAGAGCTGCGATGCACACAGTGTGGTACTGGTTATTTTTTATTGAAAATTTGAATGCGTTTTTATCCGAAATGAGCGTTTTTCCTCTATAATAAGTTTTGGTTTTCTTTATAAGGTAACATGTGGCGATGTTTGCGTAGTTGTATATTATAATAAAGAAAAGGCTCTATGATCTGCCTAAGGAAATTTTTATATCTATGTTTCCGCGGCCGCTTTATTTCGAATAAAATTTATTAGAAATGATGAAATATGTCGTAATTATTTACTGAATTTCGATGTGATGAACCGAAATGCGGCCAACTAACGAAGTTCGGTTCAGCTGCCAAAATTCATTATTGAACGAGCCAAATATCTTACAGGATTATTTACCTAATTACAACGCCGGCCTGCTGCATCTTTAAGTGAGTATCGCATAATCTGCGGGTGCAGTGTCGAGCTCTGCCGCGACGCCCCTGACTGGCTGCTCACAACATGCGCGATCTCAGCCCTTCCATTCAGCATGTAGTATGCGGTTATTTTCATAAATTTATATGTATTTTTTTATGCTATGTTAAACAAGAATGTTCGATGGAACTTACATTTGTTTGTAAATTATAAGTTGCCGATCCAACTGCAATGTTTACAATGACTTCAACAACTTCATTATTCAGGAAAATTACTCTTTAAATGTCTATCATGTTGCTGTTTATAATAATGTAATATGTATAAAAAAGATTAGGAACTTATCATGATCTTGTTATTTTTCTATAAAAGATAATATACTTATCATCTCGATTATTTGTGTCCTAGGAAATTAGAAAGAGGCTTTTCAGAATGTTTTAAATTGTAGTTTAACTTACTTTTTTGACTAGTGCTTGAAAGTTTGGATTTCTTGTGTTAAATTGCAATGTAAATTGGTAAGATTATCCAAATATGTTGTAGTACAATTCTTTTTGCAATTTTTGGCACATGGTGAAATTTTATCTATCACGGATGGGCCTGAAAGAATGCGCTACATGGATAAACTTTTTCCATCTTAAGACTTTGTCTTCGGTGATTTGATTTAGTCATTTTATTTTGTGTACTTATTCTATTTTTATATCTATCTTCTATTGTGGGTAGTATTTGTTGTTATTTTCTGATTATATGTATTTCTATGTCGTTTTAAGTCTGAAGATGATGTTTAACTCAATATTCTTATCTCTGTTTCTTGTAATATAATGAGTTTATTTTGGAAACATTCTGAATTTTGTTCTTCCCTTTTATGTTGGAAATTGTACTAACATATTTGATTAATTTATAGGTAATACAATTGTTACCAACAATGTGTTTATGAGATAATTGGTAAAATTATACAAAAAAATGCCTTTCTGATTAAAAATAAATAAATAAATAAGAATACCATTATCTAAACTCTCCATTACAGTAGTCTTTTTATCAACCGTGAAGATCAAGTTCCGAGATCGTCGAAAACTGTGTGCCCCACAAAAATGTGGGAGCTGAGGAATTAATTATGTATGATAGATATGTAGGTATTTAGAAATTCGAATTACCGCCGGTTGAGCGAATCCGCGGTTGGTTGGGAGGATACTGTACGAATTATACTATAATAGGTATGTAGGACTGAAAACAGAAAAGGCTTATTTTCAGGGTGTGAGACACTAGCATCTGAATGTATGTATTCAATATAGCTATGTTCCTTTAGTTAAATAATTTTGTCAACTGAAAGTTGGTAATTGTGATTTATTATTATATAAAAATATTATACGAATTAAAATAAAAATATATTTAGTTTAAATTTAATAGGTATTTAGAATATAAATATAATAAAACAATAATATCATCTTGTAGTGCTTCAATATTTGTTGAGAATTGCATAAATAAAGTAAGCAAAAATCTAATCTGTTTTTATTAATTAGACTATGCCTTTGAGAAAAAATCCATTCCATCCATGTCCAATCCAATAGCAAGCGAGTTTAGCAGTTCGCGCTTGGAAGATCACATTTAAATAGTTTTCAAAGTTTTGGAAACAGTTCACCGTTTTGAAATAGAGAGAAATTACTCTATATTTCATTGTCACCTAGTTGTCACCGCAGCAATGCTTGCGTCGTTGAGTCACCGGGGCCCAGCGCTGCGCAACTACTCCCGCTATTTGTTTAAGTGCAACCTTGATGTTCGGCTTTACACAATTTTCATACCCACAATAAGTATCGAAATGGAGTTTCAGTATATAAACTTGTCAACTATTGCTCTATCTTCAGTCACCTGGGTTGTTCGAATCGGTTCGGTGGATGATGAGGTCCCTCTTATTATGTTGTCTCGCCCTTGTAGCGGTAGTGAGTGTCAACTGTCGGGAGGTGTCGCGGCAAAAACGCGACGCCGACCTGGAGGCCGCGGCCAGCGGGCACGGTGGCAAGTGGGACAAGGGAGGCGGCCATGAGCACCACGAGCACCATCACCACGACCATGGGGAAAAGGGGCACAAGGGCTACAAGGGACACCATCACCACGAGCACGGCAAGAAGGGTCACCACCACCACGAGGGGCACAAGGGGCACCACGACGAGCACGGCGGCCACAAGAAGCACCACCACCACGACGACGGACACCACCACGAGCACCACCACGGCGAGAAAGGACACAAAGGACACGGACATCATGAGGAGGGACACTACCACAAGGGTCATTCCACGAAAGGTCATCACGGTGTCCATAAGCATGACGAATTCAAGAAGGAGAAGCATTTCCATGATCACCACCACGACGGTGGGCATCACGAGCATCACGGTGGACACCACGAAGAGCACGGCCACAAGAAGGGAGGCGAGTTCCACAAGGGTCACAAGCACGGCGGTCACCACCACCATGAGCACGGCAAGAAGGGCCACCACGAGAAGGGTGGTCACCACCACGACCACAAACACCACCACGACGAGGGTGGTCATCATGAGCATCACCATCACCACCATGATCACGGCAAGAAGGGCGGTCACGAGGACCACAAACATTGGGGCCATAAGAAGGGTCACTGATAAGTGCCAATTTATGCCAAAGACTTACCTACTCCTGTCTATGTTAGTTAGGTTAGGTTTATCGTTTTTAGCATAGCGTGTTATAGTAATGTAATAGAAAAATATATGCGAAAAGTTTTTTTTAACTGTGATGATTCTTATATTAAAAATATTGGTTTTTATTTGATTATTAATAATTTACTACTTCATACTCGTCAATAGCTTGATGTGTTCAGTAAAAGATATCAACAAAACAAAGTTTATTGCACGTATTGTTTCGACAACAAAGTTACATAAAATTGTTGGCGGTTCGTAGTTGGCAACGGCTCCCGACCAGATAGTATTGAGAAAGTAGAGCGGTGCCCGAGATTGGCCTACATTTTGGTGGGCAATGAATTAGTTGAGGTTGCAATCGAACGTTTCCTACAGAAACTAATACTTACTTGCAGTTGCACTGAAATTGATAACATTTCGCAATTGAAGTCCAGATTGGACCAGTAATTTATCTGTTAACAGATAAGGAAGCGAGTTGCCAAAAGCCAGAGTTACTATCATCGATATCTATTAGTTATATTATAGTAAAGTAACGGTTCACTATCAAAGTGTTGAATGCATTAAATAATAATAATAAATAAATAATAAATATCCGGGACAAATCACACACGGTCATCTAGCCCCAAACTAGGATTCCCTGTGCTATGAGAACCAGAGTGATATACATATACGTTTAAATATATACATATATAGATATTATACACCCAGACACAGAGCAAACAAATCTGCTCATCACAGAAATGTTTACCCTCGGTGGGGATCGAACCCACGACTCTCGGATCAGTAGTCAGGAGCGCTAACTACTGAGCCACCGAGTCAGTCATTGGGAATCGAAACCGTGACATTCGCGATCTGTATCCTTCGTTTAAAATAGTGCTAGGAGGCGTCGTTGGGAGTTGTTCATACGATTGAAATGAAATGAAATGAAATAATATTTATTCGAAGTAGGTATCTCTGTACACTTTTCGAACGTCATATTTTTTCTACCTAATACGAAGTTCCTACCACTCGGAACTCGTATACCCAACGTTTCGGGAAGTGTTTGCGGAGAGAGAAGAAACGTCGGGCCCTAAAGAAACTCCCTCCAACACATTTTTTAAAATAAAATTCTTATATGCTATTACATAATTCAGGTAAACAACAAAGATATAGTTAGCTTAGTTGCATACTATTACAAACGAATGTGAAAGGATCAACAAAAACATACAAGTACAATGTGCAAACAGGTAATTATTGTGACCAAATGACAAGAGCAGGCCAGTTCACATGGACAGCACCCGATCACGAGTATAACGCGGGAGTCAGCCATCGCTCCCCTCAACCATATTTGAGGGAAGGGAACGACCCGGCTCCCGATACGCCACCATCCGCACGAACATTTAACCGAGCTTAAAAGATGTAATGCATTCTTGATGTAGTTTCGTAGAAAATATATTCACAAGTCAACTCTACGACAGCTCTCCTTCCCTCCCGTCCCGTTTATTGAAATTACAAGTCGGGTTTGACGAGTCTACTTTTTGTATGTACATTTATACTTTTCATACTTTGAGATTTAATTTCCTGAAAGGATAGGTTTGACTTGGAATCAGTATCCCCAAAGTAAGATCGATATTTATAAAATTTAATCGTTAGCATAATAAATTCAAGTGAAAAGCTTTATCAGTTTTTTTTACAATATTATATTAAACGCTTCCGCAATGATACAGAAATTAGATATGTTATTAATACTCAATTTTCAGTGGGGTGTAACTATTACGTAATCGATGCCAGGTGTCTTATCTCAATTACCAAATTACTGAAAGACTACGTAATTTAATATATTACTATCACTTTTGAAAAATATATGATATTGTTGATCAAAACTTTATCTTGAGCTCAGACTAAAAAAGTCTTCTCATCTCATCTCATCTCACTAATATTATAAATGCGAAAGTAGGGATGTTTGTTTGTGTGTCAGTTTGTTTGTTTGTTTGTTTGTTCCGCTTTCTCGCCCAAACTACTGAACGGATTTGATAGGTAGATAGATAAAGCACTCGGCAAACACATAGGATACCTTTTATCCCGGAAAACTTAAGGGTTCCCGTAGGAATGCTTAAAAACTCAAAATTTCCACTTCATCACTAGATGGCGCTATCTTAACATTTTCTTTCTTTCTGGACACAATTCTTAAGTCTACGGCGGACGAATTCGCGGGCGGAAGCTATTTATCGATATACTTCATAAAAAAATCAAATATGTTTTTTTTGTTAAGTATATCATCAAGATATTATAAGGCGATAGATTTCGTAACGGGATGCCTACTGTCGCACTTACCCGATTACTCAATATTTTAATAGTTGTCTATATTTAAAATCTCAGATTTCAAAAAATATATATTCTGTAGTTTTCGTTTTTAGGTTTATTTCCTAAAAATATTTATTTATTTTTTATTTATTCGTTTATTTAGTTTCAGCAACTAACAAATAAATCGGTGACTTTTGATTGAATGAATTCTTTTTCACTGAATTAAATTATGCATTACACGTGGAAAATAGGGCGCTCGGTAGCTGTTAAGAAATGCCGATCGATATAAAATAGGTGTAGGACTCGTTAACTCGGGCTTTTACTAATAAATAAAATATTCCATATGCAGACACGACCCGTTACAGTTGTAATTTATGTATTGATTAATTAAATAGAGCCCTACACTACATGTTTCAATAATAAATTAGTTAATGATAAATGATTAGGAGCCAATTAGTACCTAATCGAAGCGTTCTTGGCTCAGTGCGGCATGCGTGGTCGCGTCGATCACGCAGGTTAACTGACTACAAACACGGTCATAACCTGGGTGGGTTTGACTGTTAGTGGCATTTATCTCGACCGTTTCCGTGCTTCGCAAGGCACGTTAAGCCGTTGGTACCGGCTGCTATCGCTAGATGGCAGTCGTTAAGCCATGTCGGAGGCCTTATAGGCGGCTTGAAAACTTCTGACACGGGGTTGGCCACTAGCCCCACAACCTCCACCACGGGACCGTGGGGACTTAATGGGTTGTTAACAACATGTACTTTACAGTAAAAAATCCGGACTTGGCCCCCGTGTGTGGAGTATTGCCTAACCTTCCCGATATATGGGAAGAGACCTGTGCCCCTGCAGTGGGGACGTTATGGGTTGTTAACAATATAGTACCTTTACATACAATACATACCATTCATTCATTTTATAGAGAAATACCAGTGTTTCTTCAACATTTGTAAGTTTTTATCAGACCCTATTTATTTTTTACAAATTTACAGAATAAAATGTTTACTGTGCGTGCTTCCTTTACTTTAAGAATCAAGTTTTTTTTCTGTCAGAAAGTTCTGAAGAGTTCAAAAGTTTTGTACTCTGTGGATCGCACTTTACAGGTACTCTTTAAAATAAACTCCTCAATCATTTGAAAAACTACTGTTTTTTTGGAACACCTTAATTGGACGACCACGAAAAAAAATATATGAGTTAGTTTCTGGGATAGGTTCTTTATGGGGTAAGAATAAGTTTGAAGGAGTGGGGAGTAGGGGATTTTTTTGGTAGTTGTATTTTTGATAATTTATTTCGTCACTAAGGAGACTGAAGTCAGGAGTTGGATTTTTGTGTATCCGTGGGGCAGCTTTTATATGCTTAAACTGATTGCATATTCTGAGATACATTAAGTAGACAAAAGAATCTTGAAAGTTGTGGAAGAGTAGATTTTTGTCTACTTACGATCCCAATAATACGACAACAATGTAATTGTTGTATAATTGACAGTAATGCATTGGACTTCGATACCGTTTTCTTAGGTATGAATTTTAAATGCCACAATGCCACAAAACTTAAGCGGGAAGGCTTAGTTCGGCTGCACATGCCGTTAAAAAATTATGGCAGTTGACAAATGCAGGTACTGTTATTATTGACATTATGCTTATATATATTAATTATTTCCATAGTTTAATGTCTTACGGAATGCTAATTTGGGGACATGTGGCTTACATTGATACTAATTTTATTAAAAAAACGGCCAAGTGCGAGTCGGAGTCGCCCATGAAGGGTTCCGTAGCAGCAAGTAACATAATATAAATGTTCTTGTAGTTCGTTGTAGGTAAATTGCGGTTTACGATTTGTGACGTATTAAAAAAAACTACTTACTAGATATCGTTCAAACCAATTTTCGGTGGAAGTTTGCATGGTAATGTACTTCATATATATTTTTTTAGTTTTATCATTCTCTTATTTTAGAAGTTACAGGGGGGGGGGGACACACACACATTTTACCACTTTGGAAGTGTCTCTCGCGCAAACTATTCAGTTTAGAAAAAAATATATATTAGAAACCTCAATATCATTTTTGAAGACCTATCCATAGATACCCCACACGTATGGGTTTGATGAAAAAAAAATTTTTGAGTTTCAGTTGTATGGGGAACCCCCAAAATATAGTTCTTATAGTTTCGGAAAAAAAGTGAAGTTTGAGTTTGATTTCGTAAAAAATCCAGTAGCTTTAGTTTTAGTTTTGGAAATACGCGAAGGAGACTGAAAAAGTTTGAAAATGTCGTTTCGTTTTGGAATCTTTCGTGTAATCACCAGAACATCACCTTTACGAGCCCCGGAAGAATTATTTCTTTCATCCACCACATCTGTGAGAACTGCGACTGACTGAAGTCAGTGGTAGATAAGCTCGGCGTAAAATTGCATTTGTTTCTTGATTTCAGCAGTGTTGTCGAAGAAAAAGTCGTTAAGTATGATAGTAGAATGCTCCAGTTAATGGGTCCTACCTTTCACCTATTTTGTTACACCGCACTGATTGACATGTTTGGCGCTTAAAAGTGTCAATATACTCGTATTAACAAACTCCACGGTATACATACTAAGCAGATATAACTCGTAACAAAAATGTCTCAAAATAATTGCGCGCAGATCTACAAACAAACTTTACATAACTTATTATATCTTAAAATTGTCATTGTGAATGCCGTGTGAACAATGCCGTTTTTTAAACTAGTAGATTCAAATAGTTCACTTCATGATTGGAAGGGGAAAAAACAGGTGTTTCAGAAGGGATTTGGTACCTTGTGTATAACAATAAAGTCCGAAATTTTAGAGGTCTTAACTTTTAAGGAGATTATGCGTTATCTAAATAAAATTAAGTTTGCTGTTATCAACTGCGGATAAACATAGTACCGAATGGTTTGTTTGAATTCATCAGTCAAAAGAGTAGTCGCTTGCGGCAACATCTCAGTTCGTCTCGCAGCGCGAGCTCGGTCAGCAGCTTGCACAACTCTTTAAATATAAAACTAGTGCACCATCAAAATGTCGTCAATTTGATATTTGCAAGTACCCGGTGTTCCAGCCTCCCGGCCGCGCCGCATCATGAGGGTGGCTCTGGCGTTAGGAGTGACAGTGCTGATTGCGTTCGTGCACGCGCGTCGACTTCCTTTCAAGAAGCACGACGATCTCAATGATAGTGTTCGTAAAGAAGAGATAGTTGACCAGAATCCGGCAGCAAGCGGACATAAGAAAGAACACCACCATCACCATGATTATAAAAAGGGTGGCGGCAAGGAACACCACGCCCACCACGAAAACGAACACGGTGAAAAGGGTCACAAGGGCTACAAGGGGCATCACCATCACGAGGAAGGCAAAAAGGGCCATCACGATAAAGAACATCACAAAGGGGAATACGATGACCATGGAGGACACCACCACGAGCACCATCATAAAGACGGGCATTACGACGAGCACCACAAGGGTGAGAAAGGCGAGAAAGGCCACAAGTATGAAGAAAAGGGACACTACAACAAGGGGCACTCTACTAAAGGACATCATGAAATACACAAGCTCGACGAATTCAAAAAAGATAAACACTTCTTCGACGAAGAAGGTGACTCTGGGCACGAGGAGAAGCATGGAGGATTCCACGAGGAGCACGGCCACAAGAAGGGCGGGCACTTCCACAAGGGGCACCACCACGGTGGGCACCACGAGCACGAGCATGGCAAGAAGGGCCACCACGAGAAAGGCGGCCACCACCACGACCACAAGGGCCACAAGGATGCTGGCGGGCACGACGAGCACTACCAACATCACCACGACCACGCCAAAAAGGGAGGTCACGCGCACCACAAGAAATACGGTTACAAGAAGGGACACTGACCACTTCTTTATTTTTTTGTGGTTATCTCATATCAAAATATGGTTACCATTCTTCCTTAGTGATACGGTTGCAGTTGTGTGTCGATCTGTTTTTAGCTTTTATTAGTATGCTCTCTAATTCCAGTGAATTGAATTTTAGCATCATACTATTTTTATAAAAAGTGGTAGGTAAATTATTGATTAGTGTAAGAACCTACATAGTCATTATTATAAGTTGTAAGTTTTTATAATTAACGTATATTCGCATTAAATATGCAAAGTTTTCGTTGTTTCGTAAAAATATTTTTGATTCCTGGTGGACGGTCGGTATCTACCGATCGGCCGGTATCAGGCACTGATCTGTTATCAGATAGTTATCATCTAATGGACAAAAAGGTAAAATAAGTTTGACTTTATAGTGTTCGTAATCGGACTTACAAACTTGAAAGTACTATTCTACTTATTCTTTGCACGAAAAGAGACGCCTTCCATTCCGGTGTGTTTAGGTATGTGTGTTTAGTTAAAGTTTTAAAGTATGTAGCGCTTATTACATTATAGAGGTTATTTACATATTTCCTCAATTAATTATTTTTTCTCACCATTAAAAGTGTTTTGACGTAATATAGGGACATACAGGGTAACTAGAACATTACCTGCAAACCTCTTAGGGTCAATTCATATTAGCGCAGAGTCGAAGCGCAGCGAAGCGTCAAATTCTTCACTAAGTTCAACGAATGCGCGCGTCTTCGAGTGAATTCGCGCGTCTTCGAGTGAATTCGCGCGCATTCGCACGCTTTTACATTTTGTAGTGATGGATATCAGTTTCCAGTTGACTCTCGTACTTAAAAATCGTATAAAATGGTTGACATTGATCTTGCTATGATGTTACTTTTCATACTTTTGGACAAGATATATTAATTTCTCGTCCGTATACATTATATTATACTGCTTCACCGACAAAAGGGCACTTCCCGATTCTGACTGACGAGTGACGACGCGTTGATTCGCGTAGCAGGCGCTTAGGTTCGCGCGAATGCGCGCGCACCAATCAGCGTCGATCGCGCTTAGACGCGCGTATTCGGTCGAATGCGCGCGAATTGGCGCGTCTTTTTTTTATCTCAGTATAAATATGTGCGCTACGTTGTGGAGATAGGGTCGAATTTGCTATTTTAAGTTTTAGACTGACGCTTCGCTGCGCTTCGACTCTGTGCTAATATGAATTGACCCTTAACTGGTGATTTTGTATTTGACACTGATCAACTTTTATTGCAGAACTTGGCTGAATTTAAAAAAAAGTCATTTTGGGTCTCTTCATATAAACTTTGTTGACAAGCCGAGCGATATGTATCAAAAGATGAAAAAGTTCAAAAATTTTATGTGCGATTTCCGCGATTTGTAGAACAAAGATTGTTTAGTTTTATATACAGGGTGTAAGGGACAGGTTTCCGAAAACTTGAAGGGCTTGCTCAGTAGACGAAACTGAATAACTTTCCACAAGACATTTTTTCAGGAAACGAAAAAAAAAATCGGCTTCTCCATACAAAATTATAAACTTGATTGGACAGTTTGTATGGAGAAGCCGATTTTTTTTTCGTTTCCTGAAAAAATGTCTTGTGGAAAGTTGTTCAGTTTCGTCTACTGAGCAAGCCCTTAAAGTTTTCGGAAACCTGTCCCTTACACCCTGTATTATACATCACCAGTTGAGAAGTTTGCAGGTATGTATCAGTATCAGTCACCCTGTAGAGCCGTGAGTTGAGATGACAACTTTTAATTTTAAGGCGCCTCTTATACCAAAATGAATAATGACGTAAAACTAAAGAAATTTCAAGTCTGAAAAAAGTAATACTTATTTTTGACTATATTACCTACGATCGTACGCCATCCAAAACACGATTCAATAATTACGGCTCGATATAAAAAATCCAAAGATGTGTCTACCATTATTTAAAACTTAAAACAGTTCCCAGCCTATATCAAAAGAAAAAAAAAATTAAAATTGTGTAACAATATAGGGTTATTTTTGGACCCCCCACCAAAGCTTCACAGTGGCTTCTACTCATGAAACTGAGCAACTTTCCCCAAATAACCAATGGTCGATTCGCAAAAAAATTTTGGGCATCTCCATACAAAATAGCCCGATCACGTGATCAAATTAGTATGAAAGGTCCAACAATTTTTTTGCGAATTGACCATTGGTTACTAAAGACTAAAGGCCTTAACCAAAGTTTTGAGAAGAAAGCTGCTCTTCGTTTAGAGGTAAAAAGGACTAAAGAGTTGTCATCTATTCCCACTAGTTCAGTTGTCCAGTTCAGTTGACTGGACAAGTGGGTTTTGTTTTCTCGTTTGTTCAGTTGACTGGACAACAGAGATTTATTTTCTCGTTTGTTCAGTTCAGAAATTATTACTCAAACAAACATTTTTACAATTTATTTTTTATACTACCGCAAGTGACATTCATATGTAGGTACTAGTAGGTAGGTATGTAAACTCTTTACTTCTCAACACTAGAGTGCTGGCCACTTAAAATCGATATGTAAACTCTTTGTCTAATCTGCTCTTCATAAAACAATTGGCTTTTGACTAGCAATGACTTTTCAGTACAGTACATGTAAAACAGTTTGTTGTATGTGTAAAAGCTAAAATGAATGAAAACGAGATTAAAATCATTAAACGCGGCAGAGGCCGTGTTCTAATATGTGCTGGACATGAATATTATCGCGTCTGTGCGTACGAAAACAAAAATACTTTGTGGCGGTGTGCGAGCTACAAAAAAACAGAATGCAATGGCACAATAACCATTTCTGCGGTATGTTTATCTTTTATTAAATGTTATCCCAACATACAGGGTGTTACAAAAGGTTCGAATACTTAATACTTCAGGACATGATAGTACCCATCAATATAAACAACTTTTACTATGGAGACAATTCTAAAATCGCGAACAATAAATTCCCTTTTGGTCGAGTAGGTATTGACATTTTCTATGGAACAGCCGATTTTTTTTCGCGATTTTAGAATTGTCTCCATAGTAAAAGTTGTTTATATTGATGGGTACTATCATGTCCTGAAGTATTAAGTATTCGAACCTTTTGTAACATCCTGTATACTAGATACTTTTTTATAGTTTTGGTTGATAATGCTATTACTTTTTGTTTATTTTAAAGGATGTACAAACAGCTGTTAAAAAAACTGAACATATCGATTTATGTGTGCCTGATATTAATAAAACGACGATGGCGATCATTATTAATAATAGCATACAAGAAATCGTTTCTGGTAGTGAAACAGCGCCTGCGGTGTACAAAAAAACAGTAGCGGGCTTAAAAGATTCTGGAATTGATCTAATTAATGAAATACCGCCTTTTGAAAAAATAAAGTCTTCTGTTTATCGACAAAGGAACAAAGAACACCAAGTAAAGAAAACATGTTACATTGGAGACAGTGCTATGGCAGTGGAAGTGCCATCAAAGTATTCCGATTTTCTATTGGCAGATTTTAATGACGATGTACGCATTTTAGTATTTTGTTCAAAAGAGGCGAGGGACCAATTGCGTAAATCAAAAATTTATCTTGGCGACGGTACCTTTAAAATATGCCCAGAACCTTTCAAGGGAGGAGTGTACACCATTCACGGAGATTTAAATAGTTCAGAAGATAATACTGCGTTGATGCCATTAATTTACGTTCTTTTGAGTGATCGTACTAAGGAAACTTACCTCAAAATGTTTCGCATTATAAAATCTCAAATTCCTGAATGGGAACCTACTCTTTTCGTCACCGATTTTGAGGAAGCAGTTATTCAGGCATTTAATAAGTTATTCCCAAATGCAGAACACCAAGGATGTTACTACCACTTTACTAATACATTGTGGAGAAAAGCCAAGAGGTTTAAGTTGACACGTAAACGTAAAAATAGAATAGTGGGCCTATGTTGTGTTTTACCCTTGTTGCCTAAGGATTGTGTAACGGAAGGATTTGATTACATTGTTTCACAAATTGATGATTTCGAGGATAAATCAGATTTGAAAAAGTTTATACATTACATGCAGTTTTGGATGAAACGCCAAGATTCTTGGAATGTATTTGGGAAGCGCCACAGAACTACAAACTATGCAGAAGGTTGGCATCGAGCGATCAACGGAATGTTTAAAACGAGACCAGCAACAATTGTTCAATTTCTTTATAATTTAAAACAAGACGCAGCGTTTTTTGCAGTACGAACAAAAAACAAGTTGACCACCAAGAGGACCAAAAGCCAAATCGAAAACGACGCATTCATTCGTCATGTACAAATGCAGTTACTAAACGGCGATATTAATGTGGCTACCTTTTTGGAAAAACTACGCGTAAATTAAATAAAAAATATTAAATGTAAATAAATGTAACAATAACAAGGTGCAGAGCTAGTCTTATTTTTAACTGAACAAACGAGAAAACAAAACCCACTTGTCCAGTCAACTGAACTGGACAACTGAACTAGTGGGAATAGAGGCCCTCTGTTACCTTAAACTATTATTTGGTCAATGTTTTACCTATTTAATAGCAAGTGTTATACAGTTTTGAATAGCTAAAAAGGCATAAACGTTTTTGAAATCATTTGCAGAATAAGTTCCATACAATAAAAAAAAATTAAACACTTAGTGAAAATTATTTAATTCTAACCGTTGTCGAGCAGTCTTTTTAAGCTGTTAGTAATAGGTTCAGTTTTTGTTAATCATTTTTATTAATTGACATGCCTTCTAACTAGATACGTCAAAAAACGGACCTTAGGAGCTCTAATCCCACAAAAGCAATAAAAAGCCAAAAAATAAAGGATTTAAAAAAAACTTTAAAGTTCACTAACTCCATAACGGTTAATCTTCGGACATCATATTGCAGAATCAAATCCATCAGAAATGACCTGAATAATAACGTCCTTTAATATTCAGTACGACTTTCCCTGTAACCCTGTATACACGGTGAACTTGAATAAGTATACACAAACAAATTTTTCTTACTGCTTGGGCAAGATTAAGTCTATTATGCTTGTGCTAAAGTAATTACAATACTTTATTCCTGAATTATTTAATTCACAATAAAGTGATAAAAAAATATGTACACTAATTGTATGGTCACCCTAAATTTCTCAAGGTGCAAATGTCAGTTAAGACAAATAACGTCAATTAAGGATGATGTCGGTTTAAATCATAAAGTTAATATACCTAGGTATATTAACTTTATGGTTTAAACTTAAATCTTTTTAAAAAACAATATTTTTCGTAATCATGAACAACCAATTAAAATGTAATTGCCATCAATTACTGAGTAAGAAAAATTTATTCCTGTATACTAATTCAAATTCACAGTGTATATTTTTTCCAGACATTTAAAGTTGAAACTCTGAAATACCTTGTTTGTTAAAAAGCATTTTTAAAGTTTGATTATAAAAAACACACATTTCTAGGTAGTTGTTTGTTACATAGATTAACATCGTATAAAGTCATTTACTATACGAACTTTCAGATAATTGAGCTATAATAAATATAAAAATAAAATCGCGAAACGCCATTATTTCACCTAACTTTACAAAACTGCGTATATCTCGAAAACTATATGCCGACCAACTGGACCCTTTTTGCTTGGACGCCCTTATATTGGTTTCGACGATGTGAAGGAAACTACGCCATTACTTTGAACACTTTAATTGAGAAAAAAGTGTTAAGTGAAGTTTTCATTCATTCAAAAAATGCAAATTAACCTAAAACGTTAATAATTCGTATGGCGCGTGTGGGTGGGACTTGCGTTTAGTACTGCGCAAGTGAATGCGCAGTACAGTAGCTCTGTGCTACCTCGCCTTAAACAACTTTAAAATTAATTGCTACCCCGTTGGGAAAAGTATGTTACCTTCATATAGCCTTAAAACCGATTTCGAGATTTTAATATCATAGGATAATATTAGTCAGGATTCGACTTATTTGGTGGCTCAGTGGTGTCGATTCGATTTTCACGATTAAACTTATTTGACAGGATTAACCTTAATTTAAGTGTTCTGTCTTTTTCTTTCTATATCGAAAAGACCCTTAAATTTAGTTTGGTCCTGTCAAATAAGTTTAATCGTAAACACCGAATCGACACCATTGGCATACGTATATCGATGCTCAGTAGCTAGTCAATCCTACTAATTATAAATGTGAAAGTTTGTATGTTTGAATGTTTGTTACTCAAAATGTCAATATCCTGGATTAACACAAAAATGACACACAGACGAAGTCGGTACATATTATAAGGGTCAACATTCTACAATCCGACGAATCCAACATGAGTCGTATCACTCGTTACCAAAACAATGGAGACCCGTAGAATATAGACAGACAGATAGGCATCTTCCTGCATATGAGAATATTTGATTTAAAAACTATAATAATTTCATTGGCACACGTCGCGCGGCGGCAGGTGTACATCTTTAATGATTAAACACGTGACCGCGTGTGAAGTCTCATTTAAAAGATAATGATCGTTTCTGCAACTGGGTGTAAGTGCAACAAACACCAGGCAACCGCCGCGCATCTGGGGATAGACGGCTAATTGTGCCACACAATAAGAAGATCTAGTATTTTTCATTAATCTGGAATTATTCATTAATTCAAAATTGTTTGGGAATGATTCTGTAACAAATGTCATCGGAAAGAATTCAGAAAGTTTTTGAGATTTTCTTTGTAGTCTACTGTCTTAATTACATTTGCAACCTTAGAAGCTACAAGCTACAAAAAAAATATTTTCACCCCTCCAGCCTGAGAAAAAGTGATTCGAATTTCGAACACCACCTTTTGCTCGGCGCTGAAAAAAATATGGGCGATGGTTTGTTCAGAAACTCATTTTAGCGAGTTAACTCATATGCACAAAATTTAGTATGTTATTTATTGAAATTTAGGTTAAAAATTTGTGCTATTGCATTTTTAAAGACGTAGTTTTAAAGTAAATACTAGTACAGTAAACATTAATATCGCTTACTTAAAAATATCGTGTTTGGTTTTCATCTCAGATTTTCATAAAAATATCAAGCAGCGCAGTTTCCGAACGCAACTTCTAAATAAAAAAAATATTTTTAAATATTTGAAGTATGGTGACATAAGAAAGAATTCAGTGTAACAACAACTAATAATAATCCAATTTATGGAGTCGTCAAACTTACTTATCTAAAAGCCCGCCCCAAGTCGCACCCGGTGGGAACGTACCCATTACGCTGGCCGCGTTTTCACGCTGGATGGCCAGTGCGATGCGTTGCACCAGGTACGACTCGGCGCGGGGGTCTCCCGTACTCTCGCGCAACCTCCTCCCCAGCTCCCTCACAAACGTTTTGGCCTCCTCACCCCACACACCCGAGGTCTCCACGGAGAGCGGCACAAACGCGTACGCCAGTTTCAACTCCGCATATTTGGTATGTTTAAACTTTGCTCGTGCCTCCGCGGCCGCTCCCACCGTCCGAACAGTCCGGCTGAGGTTGGAGGCGGCGTACGTGCACGAACATGTGGCATCCCATATAAGGGACCTACCTTTCGCCCACGGTATCAAGGTGAGGCCGTCTGGCTTCTTGCCGTCACTCCGTCTTAATCCTGGGGGCTCTAGTATACTGGGGATGTTGGCAGACACCAGGGCGCGACGCACGATCTCATTTAACGCGTGATGGCGAGGAAACCTGCCCGCGCTTTTAGCACAACTGAGACCGTGTCGCCCGCTACAATCCACCGCCACCCCACATTTGCACTGGTGTGGCTCGCAAATCTTACATCTAAGCCTGAGCCCGACGGCCACCCTTAGGGTATCATTATCCAGTAAGGTCTCGAGCTGGGGCGACGGCAATGCGTGCAGCCACGCTCCCGACTCACGTTTGGAGACAGCCCCGATGCGCGCCAAATCGGCCCCGGTTGACCGTGTGACCAAGCCTTCTAGGACGCTTTTCGAGTGAACGTCATCCCAGCTTCTTTGCGAGTCTAGTTTTTCCGCTGGAGGTGTAAGGGAGGGATGCGCCGTAGACCATACCGTTAGGGTCTCGCCACGGAACGGAATCTCAATACTGCCGCCATAAGAGGGAAGAATAGCAGCGACGAGTGTTGAAACTCCATGCGACGAGGCCAAGAAAGCGGACAGTCCAGTATCGTGCACTCGCCTGACCCCTAAACCCCCCAGTCGAACCGGCAAAGAGGCCTGATCCCACTGGCCATCATCGAGGCCCACATTTAGGATCTTCTCCAGTGTCCCCCTAATTGTGTCATCCAGGAGTTTGACCTCGTCTGAATACCGCCAAGTTTTTAAATATTGTCTCCAATGAGAATTGAGATGGTAGCAGTGTACACTTTTCGAACGTCATTTTTTTATCTACCTAATACGAGGTTCTTACCACTCGGAACTCGTATACCCACCGTTTCGGGAAGTGTTTGCGGAGTGAGAAGAAACGGCGGGCCCTAAAGAAACTCCCTTCAACACAGTTTGATAATTACATTCACAAAAGTGTTACAAAATCAAAAATGTTTTTTAGGTACGTTTGGAAAAATAATAAAGCGCCTGGATAAATATTGGTTTAGTTCAAAGTAGTGGAAACACATATTTTTATTTCATAGTTAAACTACAGGCCTGGAATAAGCACGGCACATTTTTAGGTACGTTTGGAAAAATAATAAAGCGCCTGGATAAATATTGGTTTAGTTCAAAGTAGTGGAAACACATATTTTTATTTCATAGTTAAACTACAGGCCTGGAATAAGCAATATTTGTCTTTGGTGAATTCATATTGAGTAGATGCATAGATTTTATTTGAAACATTAGAGCATTTTGTCATGGGTTAATTTTGTTTTAAGGCGCGACGTACACTCAATCTGAGCAGGTTGATGCATGATAATATAATATCGACCGTAACGCCACTCATTTTAATTTCAGATCAGTGTGAGTACTATCGCGGCGGTTACGTCTAGGCCGAACCCAAAATTCTCGGGATTTCGATGTTTTTATTACTATTCTTTGCTTTCAAATAAGTAAAAAAAAAACCGTTCAAGGCAAATTGAAGGTATTAAAATGGCTGATTTTTGTGTGTTGGTTTCAACATAAACAAATATTGTGTTTCCGAGAGAATTTGCAATTAATGCAAAATACAGGGGTTACAGGATATTTTTTTCATCAAAGTTTTTGTGATTTTTATGATTCTGTTCAAGGCAATTTGTTTTGTATTGTTTCAAGTATCTTATATATTTTTTCCATGGTGATAGCTTTAACCATTATTTCAAGAATTTGAATTGAATATTGCGATTTGGCTATACTTAACGCCTTAAGTATTTGTTCTTTTTTAAGGGTAGATTTTAATGTAGTTCGAAATAACTTTAAAATCAAATCTTTATGTAGATACTCAATACATGGCACCATATGTTTTATTATAAATTAAGTAAATATTTTGGTTCAATCATTATTAGCCTGGTCAGCATCAGACTCTCAATGCATGGAATATAACAGCTAACGTTTAACTGCGAATCTGAGCTCAAACGCTAAGACGAGCTATTATGATAGCTGACTAGATATTATACATAAGCAAATTATATCTAACTACATATAAATTCCTTGTACATAAGTTAATCCTAGTATTACCAGATCAAAGAATACGAAATTAAATGAGCCCGTCGTGATAGAGATGAGATGAGAACTCTTTCAAAAATGAGCATCAAAGTTCCAACTCGAAGTTACTTTTCTAGCTGTTAATCTTCAGGTTTCCTAAATTACTTTTTATCAAACACTGCTAAAAATTACCGCGCCACTACAAGCTTTCATAAAAACAAAAACTGCATCTCTCGTGGGAGAGCCATGCTTCGGCACGAATGGGCCGGCTCGACCGGAGTGATACCACGGCCTCACAGGAAACCGGCGTGAAGCAACGCTTGCGTTGTGTTTCGCCGAGTGAGTGAGGGTACCGGAGGCCCAACCCCCTTCCCCCCCAATGAAAGCGCAGTTCCCAAATACGCTACCCCAGGAGGGTACCAGCTGCGCTAGCGCTGGAGAATCCCTCTCTGGACGTCCAGGCTCAGTACACAACGTGCTTGAGCCTGGACGTCCAGGCAGCCCCTCGTCGTACACTGGGGGGGGGGGGGGCAAAACCGCGCTTTCAGCTGCACAAGGCAAGGGCAAACATACCATGGCACCCCCTGCCACGCTGGCTGTGGACTTCTGCAACATCAGGGGCTTACATTCAAATCTAAATGCTGTACACCACCACCTTGAAACAGCAAAGCCGGCCTTGCTGTTTTTGACCGAGACACAGATATCGTCTTCAGCGGACACGTCGTACCTCTCCTACCCTGGGTACGGCCTCGAACACTCCTTTGTGCCTAGGGCTGGAGTGTGCGTGTACGTCAGAGACGATATCTGTTCTCGTCGCCTCCGCAACCTTGAAGGTAGGGGCCTCTCCACCATATGGCTACGTGTAGACGGCAATGACCATCCCCGCGTCTATTCGTGCCTATATAGGTCCCATACCGGCTATGGCGAAACTGACCGACTCATTGAGCACGTCCAAATGGCTGCAGATACTGTGCAGCAGCAGATCCCATCCGCTGAGATCGTGGTACTCGGCGATTTTAACGCCCACCACGCCGAATGGCTCGGTTCTAGCAAGACCGATCATGCGGGGAGATCTGTTCACGACTTCGCCCTGGCATATGGTTTGACACAACTGGTTACTACGCCCACGCGAATCCCAGATGTGGAGAACCATGAATCTTCACTGTTGGACCTTCTGCTGACTTCTCATCCGGACGGCTACCAAGTATCCGTTGACGCCTCACTCGGCTCTTCGGATCACTGCCTTATCCGGAGTACGGTGCCACTCAGGTGCCCGCCGCGACCGCGAGTCACCTGTCGCCGTCGTGTGTGGCATTACAAGTCAGCAGATTGGGATGGGATGCGGTCTTTCTTTGCGTCCTACCCTTGGGGGTAGGTTTGCTTCACGCCGGATGATCCCAACTTCGCTGCCGATTCTGTCGCTGATGTGGTGCTGCAGGGTATGGAGCTTTTTATCCCATCCTCGGTGGTCCCCATTGGCGGCAAATCCCAACCTTGGTTTGGTCGGTCCTGCAAAAAGGCTTCTCGCCGAAAGCAGGAATGTTACCAAGCCTGGGCAAATGCGGCGAAGGTACGGGATGAAAAGACCAGCGAATTAAAAAAGGAGTTTAACTTTGCCTCCAGGTCCTTCAAAAGAGACATTGCCAGGGCAAAGTCAGCGCACATAGGCAGAATTGGCGAGAGACTAGAGCGTCTTCCTTCGGGAACTCGTGCGTTCTGGTCTCTGGCCAAAGCTGTCCAGGGGAATTTCTGCACACCATCATTTCCACCACTGCACATGGTGAATGATTCATTGGCCCACGACGCAAAGGAGAAAGCCGATCTTCTAGGCAAACTCTTTGCGTCCAACTCAACGTTGGATGACGGGGGAAACGAGCCGCCGACCATACCGCGGTGCACGAGCTGAATGCCGAATATCCGGTTCCACCAACGCTCAGTGCGTAAAGCACTTTTTTCCCTCGACATTCATAAGTCGAGTGGGCGGCGGAATCCAATTTAACCCCACTAAGACACAAGTTTGCGCGTTCACTGCCAAGAAAATGCCATTTGTCGTATCACCTCGTTTTGAGGACACGCCCCTAAATGCCTCAGCTAGTATCGGAATTCTTGGAGTCGACATATCGAGTGAAGTCCAGTTCCGTGGTCATCTAGAGGGTAAGGCTAAATTAGCCTCGAAGAAGCTTGGTGTGCTCAATAGATCGAGACGGTATTTCACTGCGGCACATCGCCTGCAACTTTATAAGGCGCAGGTTCGGCCTCATATGGAATACTGTTCTCATATCTGGGCAGGGGCAC
Source organism: Coleophora deauratella (assembly GCA_958295455.1). Taxonomy (NCBI): domain Eukaryota; kingdom Metazoa; phylum Arthropoda; class Insecta; order Lepidoptera; family Coleophoridae; genus Coleophora; species Coleophora deauratella. The sequence continues at coordinate 10,482,801 of OY282396.1, read as the reverse complement.
CCCAGTACCAGCTTCTCCCTCTGGACCGCATTCAACGGAGAGCAACTCGAATCGTCGACTGCCAGGATATTTCAGATCGGCTTGACTCCCTGGCGCTGCGTAGAGATGTAGCCTCGCTCTGCATTCTCTATCGCATGTACAATGGGGAGTGCTCCGAGGAATTGTTCGGATTGATCCCTGCCGCCTCTTTCCGCCATCGTTCTACGCGACAACATATTCATCCCCATCACATAGATGGTTGGCAGTCCACAACTGTGCGTTTCACTAGAAACTTTTTGCCTCGCACAACCAAACTGTGGAATGAATTGTCGCCTGCGGTATTTCCGGACCGATACGACATTCAAACCTTCAATAAAAGAGCGTACTCCCAAATCAAAGGCCGGCAACGCATTTGTTGCGGATGTCTATGGGCGGCGGTAATCGCTTACCATCAGGTGATCCGTCTGCTCGTTTGCCACCTTTGCCATAAAAAAAAAAAAAACTAAATCGGTCCAGGCAGCCAGTGGCGTAGCGTGGGTTTTCGCCGCCCGGGGCCGATCGAAAATTTGCCGCCCCTTTCTATTTTGATCATTAGTAAAGAAAAGTCAACATACTATAATGTATGCTACGATTACTGGCCAAGAGTGAATCGGTGGGACTACGAGTAAACAGTCAATTACACGTCGACCCACCAGTGGGACAATGCGGTGGGACCACGAGTCGGGAGCGGAATAAAACTGCCAAATTCTGTAATCAATATAAAATTATGTACTTTTCGTATTTTTTTAAAGCAAAATCTTTTATACAATCGATGTTATATCGCGTTCGATTGCTAATTGCTTATATAGCTAAATTCGAAATCCGTACCTAATACTAATTGAACCCCGCTGGACATCGAACTTGCAACCTCCTGATGTGTAGCGAGCGCATTATATTCTTCCGTGGGCGAGCGCACATGAACATAATAAAAAAAAGCGCGAGCGAAGCGAGCGCGAAATTTTTTAAGATATCTAAGAATGTTTATGTTAAACCAACAAAAACCCTTTTACTTGGAGCGCTCAGCGCCGTTTCAGTTAGGGTAGGTAACCCAACTACCAGGGTGCTTGGCGCCCCCATGAGCTCGACGCCCTGTGTCTGTGCACGGGTGACACGACCCAAAGGCCGGTCCTATTTAAAATGTAATTGTGCACCGTTGCTGTACGGGTTTCATTCTTCATACGATAACATTTGTTTTCATGACGTTTTATCTGGGTCATGTAACTTTGAATATTTTTTATCATATATTTTGATCGCTCAATTTGCCGCCCTCGCCCCACGCCTGGACGTGCCTCGACCTTAGGTAATTTTTAATTACCTACCTTCAGTTTAGAGATGCTTCTCTCACAACTGGCACTGCTAATGGCAGCTGTTAAAAATATTCTTAACATTATGATAATATTTGGTAAACACTCTTCAAGGTTATAATATATTTTAGTAAGCCCAGTGAGCCAGACATAATTATGTATCTCTTTTTTAAAGTCTTGATCTGTTGCAGCTACAAAAGTACGAAGAAGTACACGCTCAAGTTTGAACTCTTCACTATTAGTAATATCTTGAGGAGCGTGATCTAAGTCCAGTTTATCGACGGCTAATAACACCTAATAACACTAGGTAAAAAAAAATTTGGCACTCGCCGCCCCTATCCATGTGCCGCCCGGGGCCATGGCCCCCCCGGCCCCCCCCACGCTACGCCACTGCAGGCAGCCATTGATTTGTGAAGATAAATAGCAAAGACACATAAACACACACTAGTAAGATAATTCTTTTACGAAGTAAGCGACTTAAAACCTTATTTCTAATTTAACTGTGTAAGTAGTTGGTCTATGCCGTGTATATGCCTTGGGGATAGACGTTAATTGTGTGTGCCATACGATAAGAAGTAGTATTATAAAAACATATGATTAAAATGGCATCTAGGAAAAAAGTTCTATTGACTGACCTACGGTGAAATGAACTATAAGTGTAATGATTCGTTTAAATCTTCAATGGATCGGTTCTTGTTCTTCGTCACGAAATTCTGACCTTCACGAAAGTTGTTTAATAGGGCTAATGAACGCTTCTTAATTAACTATAAATAGCATTCTGCCCGCGACTTCGCTCGCAAACAAATGGTTATTATTGGAATCACACGAGGAATCGAGATAAAATTTAGCCGATGGTTATGTGCATGCTCCGAGTAAATATAAAAGATTAGTTGAGGTGTTGAGGCGTCGAGAAGAACAAACAAACATATTTTCACATTTATAATATTAGTTAGGAACAACAGAGAAAGGGACGAACGAAAGAAACGATGACGCTGACATCAATAGATGCAAAAGTAATTTCTTATGAAGCGGGTACCTATCATGTTACAAATTGGATAACGCCTTGCAACATTAACTGAGCAAATACACAAACCGTTTCATCGAGTCTAATTGAGCCATCTCTCACAGATACGGGTCTCTCCTTACTTAGTCTTTCACACTACTGTGGGGTTCCTTCAAAACGATATAAAAAAATAGGATGTTTATGTTTATTATGTCATACCTGTTAAATTAGCATATGGTAAGAATTTAAAAGTTTTACTCAAAAGTATTGAGGTATTTAAGAGATTCTATTATTTGCCATTTCCTTTAGGAACCTTTGACTTCTTCGTTATAAAAAGTATTTGAGAATTTTATATATCAGTTCAGCCGTTTCTGCTTGATGCGCGTATAGACAGATTGAGAAAATTCAAAATTATTTTAGATCTCTCTGTAGCGATAGACTTAAATTACTTATTACTGAAACTAAAAATATTACATGTACCGCCACTAAGGTATATGGGGTAGTTTACCTGGTCCCTAAAGGTTCCGCACTAGGCGCTCCAGATCTACGTTTTAGCTCGTTTTTAAAGACCATCGACAGGACCTTATTACCACAGCTATACTAAGTCTACACTGCCGGCGCGGCGCAGACTGTCTCTCTGTCTACCTTATACCAACTTATTTGATTTATTATTCTTTATATTCATTCATTATATAAAAATACAAAGGAAATCTAATTTGTCACTACTCGCACCTGTTGGTTGCTCTGTGATTAGGTTTTTGGTTTTTGTGGATGACTATAGGTTCCTGAAGAAAATGATTTAGTCTCTTAATGTAGAAGCCAGTGTGAAATTTTGGCGAATGACAAAAAACATACGGCAATTTCTTACGGTACTCCGTTAAAACATACATTGTTGGTTGGTACACGGTGAAAGGAGTAGTAGCTATATATGTAGTTACCGGATCCGTTTATTACATAAGCAGGATATTTATTATCAATTGTCTTTAGTTTTTAGTTGGATTATACATAAATATAAATAGCACTAATTACTTCTTACAATGGCTTCATTCATATAGAAAAGCTGCGGGTTTGATTCCCGCGGGTACAGGAGATACTTACCTAAATAAAAGCATTTTTTATGAATTATGGACTATAAGGTGGAAATATTTCTTCAGTTAATTAAAAACCTCTTTAAACTGAAACAGATCAAGCCAGAACCACTGGGAAATAAGCAATTAATTGGATAAACCGAATTGTTTTTCGAATTAGTAAGGTCCCAAGATAAAACAGCTGTGTTTTGAGTACAAATGAGTTGGCGGTTGTTTTTGTTAACTCTAACTACGTTATTTAGCTTTTGGTAATAATTTGTAAAGATATGGGTATTTTTGTTACAATAACGGTACCACTTCGATGTCCATCTGTCCGCTAGGCAGTGTGTAACATTCAAGGAACATTTATAAGTTCATTGGTAACAAACATCTACAGGTATAACAAAAAGGTGTAGTAACACTTCTAGATGGGCTTCTACTCATCAAACTGAACAACTTTTGTCCCACAACTTTGTTGAAATCGCAAAAAAAAAACTGGACTTTTCATACAAACTTGGCTCGCCAGCTGATAGATTTTTTTGAAAAGTCAATTTTTTGCGTTGATGTTAACTGACACTTCCAAATAATGTTCACACACACCCATACACATACTGCTACGCGCTACGCCGCGCCGTCGACTTGTGTCGTAGCGTGCTAGCATCGTAGTTTGCTTGATATGAGAACCACAGATAGGAACCCCGTCATAGGTCATCTTTTTACTGTATACAAGAAAAAATCTAAAACTGTACTAACTAATCGAAAAAAAATCTTTATTGGTCAAAATTATTACAAACATATAAAATACAAATTTATATTTTTTATTAGTTTTATTAGATTTTATTTTTTTATTAGAATTTTATATTACTTAAATGACAAAAAAAAACGGTTTTTGGTTTCTATTTGTAAAATAGATATTTAAATTTTTATTTTTATAATATGATTTTTAAATCTGATCTTCAAATATCTGAAACACCAGTCGCCATGAGTAAGAACTACTTACAATTATTGACCGTTGAACTTTTATGTGTTTCTTATACTTTTCTTTGAGTCTATTTTTTCTTATCTAAATGGGCATTCTCCAATCCAATAGTTTTGAAAATGTATTGCGCTATATTTAATTGCTACTGTCTGTTATTATGTTACTAAGGAGAGCACTCAGTTGTCGTTTAACCTGCACTGTGATCGTTACGCTACGGCTACACATACAAATTTTGAAGGTTGTATATGTTGTAATGATTATTTCTTCAGTCCATCACTCATGCTGTAATGATTATTTGCTTTAGATAAATTAAGTTTAGTTATACATTAAGATCATATTTGTAGATAGTTTTATTTAATATATTTAGTAGTGCTTTTATTAACACAGGTTTTAGTCATTTCATTCCTACAATTTCAAGAACCCTTCTATTAAATTATGGACATCACAATGTATCGACGTAGTTTCACAGCGTCAAATTATCAAAATGTACCTTGAAGGATACCAGCAACCGAAACCCACCGAAGATTCGTCAATGTGATGACTTCCAACGCGCTCTCCCAAACGACGGTTAAATAGTAGTACAGACGCCTTAATAATGGAGATTTCGATGTCGGGGAGCACCGTAGAGAAGCGATCACAAATCTGGACTCGAAACTGACAAGCGCTTAGAAATGGTTCAAGAAGCGTTATACAGGGTGTAACAGAAGTATGTGACAATACTTCAAGGTTGGCTTTTACCCATCAAACTGAACAACTTTTGTTCTACAACTTTGTTGAAATCGCAAAAAATTTTTTTTGACTTTTCATACAAATCGATCAGCTGGCGAACCAAGTTTGTATGAAAAGTCCAAAAATTTTTTTGCGATTTCAACAAAGTTGTAGAACAAAAGTTCAGTTTGATGGGTAAAAGCCAACCTTGAAGTATTGTCACACACTTCTGTTACACCCTGTATAAATCAAGATCTTGGTGTTAACCTCACTGTTGGCGAAGACTGGTAAACCGAAAACAACTCGTTATGAATTGATTACCTATAAAGAACATTGATCTCAAAAATCAATGCCAAGTGCCGTGTGAATTAACTGAAGATTAAAAAAATTACGCGTGAACTATGAAAAAACGAATTTACGTGCATTTAATCAGCATCTAATCCTTTCAAAACATACAGTGGTCATCGACGAAACATGGGTCAACCTCTACCGACCACCTGAGAAGGGCCGAACAAAATCGTGGCTTGCCACAGGGAGAAAGCTATTCAGTTGTGCCAGAATAAATGTTTGCACCTAAGGACCTAAGCTAGTGTTAGCGATGGACTGCAACAGTATAATTACTATGAATTACTACTCTACATGAAACATAAACTATAGTCGCTATATCTAATTTTTGAACCATCTGATGGATCAATGGGGCAAAAATCACAAGCGCACAATATGGCTATTAGATGATAACGCAAGGGGCTCACCGTCACTCATCTGTAGAAGTCTGGATGAATCAACATAATATTGAGTGTTGGATCCAGCCACCATATTCCCATGACTTAAGTCCTTGCGATTACAGCTGCTTTCATCAACAGAAGAGAAGAATTGGTGGCATTGTATACCCTGATGCCAATGCCTTACAAAAAGCTTTGGATAAGGAAATAATACAAGGCAACCAACATGGAAAGTACCAGTCAGTGAGAAAGTGACTACCTCTAGCTGATCTTTAAACACTGAGTCTGATATGAAAACAACATCTTTTTGTAGACGGTTTGATCCAAACAACGTAATAAAATCAATAAATACTTGGAATTAGAGATCAATATCTTTTATGCAATTTCCATAGATATGTCGTAACGTAACACTTAAAGTAACAGGAAAATAACTTAGGGTAACTTCATAATAACCACCCTTAGGCACAATATAGTGCCCTAGGGAATTGAAACAAATAAAGCAAGATTTGCCTGTAATTTATAATGTTACCATTGTTGCTAGAGTCTATCTAGCAACTAAGTTACACTGTCTAATTAAATGAAACCAGTAATTTTAATAATTAATTGTGTTGTGTCTTTATTTACAAAAGTGTATTTCATATTAAACAAAACCTTACAGTAAATATCTCTAACAGACATACCATAAATAATAATAGTCGTATTTACAAAAAGTGTCTAGATTTGAGAGAAAGTATTAATGTCCTTTTTTGTATCCCCAATGTTTGTGGTCCTCGTGGCCGCCCTTCTTGCCGTGGCCCTCGTGGTGGTGGTGGTGCTCGTGGTGGCCGCCCTCGTCGTGGTGGCCCTTGTGGTCGTGGTGGTGGCCACCCTTCTCGTGGTGGCCCTTCTTGCCATGGTGGTGCTCGTGGTGTCCGCCGTGCTTGTGGCCCTTGTGGAAGTGTCCGCCCTTCTTGTGGCCGTGCTCGTGGTGGTGCCCGCCGTGGCCCTCCTCGTGGCCCGATTCACCGTGTTTGTCATGGAAATGTTTGTGCTTCTTGAACTCGTCTACTTTGTGAACGCCGTGGTGACCCTTCGTTGAATGGCCTTTATGATAATGACCCTTCTCCTCGAAGCCGTGTCCCTTTTCGCCTTTCTCACCGTGGTGGTGCTCATGGTGGTGTCCGTCGTCGTGGTGGTGGTGCTTCTTGTGGCCGCCGTGCTCATCGTGGTGCCCCTTGTGGCCCTCGTGGTGGTGGTGGCCCTTTTTGCCATGCTCGTGGTGGTGGTGCCCCTCGTACCCTTTGTGTCCCTTGCTGCCGTGGTCGTGATGGTGATGGGCGTGATGTTCCTTTCCGCCGCCCTTCTCGTGGTGATGATGCGAAGCGGCGGGCTCAAGGTCGGCAGCGCGTTTCTCGCGCAGGTCGCGCGCAAGGCTCAGTGCTACCAGCCCCGCCAGACAGCCTAAAACGAGAGCCACCTTCATCTTGATTGTTGTCACCAACCAGTGTTCCCAACAAAGCGTCTTTTACTATTGCCTTGTTATTATGACCAATGCCTATTTATAGACACAGCGGCTTCGATTTTCTCTGTACCTACATTGGGCAATTATTGCACCGCTACAATGGTTCTTGCTCTTACTCTGTTATTATCAAGGTTAAATAAACATTATCGTTAAATAAAATTAATTTACATTTTATATAAATCGCTGTCAAAAAAAATACATAGGGTAGTCAATAGGGTGGTCCAAAAAATTTAAGTTCCGAATATTGTTTCTCCACAAGGCTTTTTTTATTGTACGATACATAAATAACAAGTACATAAAATTTTATTGCAATAGAACATCATTTAGAGGTCGCCCATAATGGAGAGTAAGTGTAATAGAAAAATGTACGAGTATGAAACTAAAAAGTATGCAATTATGTTAAATTAAAAGATGCTTTAAATAGTTCAGGAAACAGTTTTTTTTATGATTTACTACTAGGCGATTTATATATGGCATGTTTTTTTGTTATTGGTTATTGATTAGTTGCATTTTTTTTAAAGACTGATACCACGTTCTGCAGTATCATTAACAACTCGCTCTTATTCACTTTTCATGTGACGCTATGAGAAATCCTCCAGCCATTCTTCAAAAACCTTTTCAGGCCGTTATTGAAGATATGCATACTGTAGTCCTCAGGGAAAACCTCGGATGAAAGCTCATTCCACAGTTAGAGGGTTCTAGGTAGGAAACATATCTGAAACCTTACGGCATCTTACGGTTCGAGACCAATACGGCTTTATCTAACGGAGATACTCCCGAGATAGAGGAGATACCACTCCGATAGCGACAGTGCGGTGATAGAACTGTACTGTAAGAAGCATCATGTCGAACAGTTCCTCAGAACACGTTACGCCGGTGTAAAAGCAGTACAGTACAACACAGAGAGAGGTCTGAAGATGTCTGTCCCTGCTGAGGTGTTCTAGACCGCTTTGATTCGTCGACAATTCTGATGAAGGGGATTCAGTTGATACTTGGGTGCACCTGCCCAGAAATAACAGCAGTACTCCTGAGAAAAACTCTATATAGCTGCAAGCATTGTCTGGTATATAGAGTCAAAAGTGCAGAGCAGAGCACGCAGAGCGCGTGTCACTTTGTAATCTGTAGAATAGTCTTAGCCTCTTCTAAGTGATGAAACTGAACTACTCGACGATCCACGAGGAAGACTTGTAGCAGAAAAAAAAATGTTTTCCAAGAATCTAGCTAATATGAACAGATATAATTAACCTAAACTAGGGGAAAATAGTGATTTTTGAACAAATCTAACTTTCTGTACCTTTAAACCTGTTAACTTTGACCTATTGAGTTAAAATTTCGTACAGGCTACATGACCATAGACAAAAAAGAGCTATGTGGAGAAAAGATACGACAACATTATTATTTTTTCCATACATTTGTGGACCACAGTAGTCAATACATTTTCATATTGTAAAGGGAACTTAAGTCTAAAACCTTTATTTTAAAGCTTGCCTTTTTTGTAAAGATTATGTCATATTTGACTTTGTCAATATCAAGTCAAAAGAGGAAAGAAAGTTTGTTTATTTGTTTGTAAATATTATACTTCATTAAAATATTTAACAAAATCATAAGAGTCAAGTGAAGGTAACAACAAATTTGGTGACCTTGATCTCTTCAAAAGCTCTAAAATGTCGTTCAGGTGTGAGTTAGTTAAATCTCTGATACAATCAAAGTGAATAATGATAATAGTGACGTACACACACATACATACATACGCACACACGCATGCCGGCACGCACACACACACACACACACACACACACACACTAGCTTACATTCAGTTTTTAAAAATGATTTATGTTAATTGCAGAATTGTGTCTTCTTCTCTATCTCAAGAGCTAGGCTTGAAATGTGTAACAATTATCATTTATTTTTTATTATTATTTAATTTCTAAATTTTATTAATTTTTTGCTATGTATACGTTTTTTCGTGAAAATCTATAAAGGCTTATCTTTAATGTAATTTGTACAATGATGCTCTGTGATGTATCAAAGCTGTTGATTTTCCGTAAATAAATGAATAAATAAAATAAACGTTAAAAGTCAGAGTTTCAGCAACCAACCATTTTAAATATTTTTAACCTTCCGATGACTACGAACATAACTATCGTCTTAATTGTAATTTAAAATTTAAACTTTCGCAATTAAAATACATCAGTGGAATTATGAGGGACTATTACAAATAAGCAGAATACTTTAACCCCGACAGCAGGGTCCTCATTTGTAGGTCGATAATAAGTTAATGGTATCTCTTCGTAAGATTTCTTTTCACATGAAATTTGTGTTTTTTTATTTATTTTACTAGAGGGATTTAACATTCTTTGAAATCTTATTTTTTTCTACATAGTACAGTAACAGAAAAACTTGTTTCTGGTACAACCCACGCGGCTCTGTACATTTCGGATAGCGTTAGCATAGCGAGACGATTATAAATAGGTACTGCTCTTTTCAGTACCTATTTATAATCGTCTCGCATAATAAGCGATCAAAAAACTTATTATGATGGGGACAGAAACTTTCAAACTTAAATGAGACTTCGCCTAATGATACTTAGTAAATTTAATTAACGAAGTTTCTTAAAGAAACCCACACAGAAATCTAAAAAAACCTACACTGCTTTATACTTCTTCTAAAAAGACTTAGCAATTTTGCTATCGATTTGTTTAAATCGTCACATAAATATTAAGAGGTAACGTAATGTAACGAATGAGACCTTAAGAAAGACTACGGAAATCCATGGCAGCAGTATCTCGTCACTGCATCTCTCTACGAGTTTTATCCATTTACCTTTCAGTTGTATGTATGAACAGTACATACTGTTCATACAAATCGGTCTGTAAATTACCAGTTTTGTATGACCAATATTTTTTTCGATGTCGTTAAGGAATTTTAAGAGCGTCTTGATATAGTTTGAAAAAATGCAATGTAGTATTTGTTTTTTCGGAATGGGAACTGAAACGAGCGATAAATAATAATAAAAAATGTTGCTAAAATAATGAATCTTGCTAACTACATTGACAACATATAAACCCCAATTTTTACGATTGATTAATATTAAAGACTACCTGTTGCCCGCGGCTCCGCCCGCGTGGATATTGTATTTGTGACGGTTCTTGAGGATGGCATGGAAATGTTACTATAATAATTATACTAAAGTTTCTTTTTTCCTTTTGAGGTGCGGAACAAAGGGTGTGTTTCCAAGAGGAGGTGTATCACAGAATTGGATCTTTGCTTCCTGCTCTTAATTTGCAGCCACGTTTTTGCATATTTACTTTTCAGGAGACCAGGAATAGGAATGTGATAAACGATGTAGACTGATTCAAGGGATAGACAAAGATACAGTACAAAAACTGTTTGATACACGAATAAAACGACGCTTTAGAGTACCTCATTATTTTATGGAAAGAAGAAGGATAAAACTTTAATATTCCTCAAGTAGACACCCGGCTACTGGTCGTCCAGTCCCAAACAAAAGGTGTCATATATGGATTTTTATGCTTTTCAACTATAAAACCGAGCAACCTGCGCTATCGACGCTACCACGCAAGCCGCATTGAGCCACGATTGTCTGTTATTTAACCTTCAAGTTTATGGGATAAAGTATTAGCCCAGTGCTTTATCTATCTACTTGCCAAATTTCATCGAAATCCGTTTATTGGTTTCGTCGTGAAAGTGGCACAAACTTAATAAAGTAAATATTTCACTTTTAGCCATTCCTCCGGAAACCTTCAAGTTTTTCGGGATAAAAGTATTCTGTATATTAACCGAGTGCTATATATATCTACTGACTAAATTTCATCTCAATCAGTTCAGTAGTTTCGGCATGAAAGTGGCACAAACTTAATAAAGCAAATATTTAACTATTTAGCCATTCTCCGGGAACCTTCAAGTTTTTCGGGATAAAAAGTATTCTGTATGTATGTTAATCGAGTGCTATATACTCGTATATCTACCGACTAAAATTCTTTCTAATCAGTTCAGTAGTTTCGGCGTGAAAGTGGAACAAACGTGATGAAGTAAATATTATACTTTTTAGCCATTCCTCCGGGAACCTTCAAGTTTTCTGGGATAAAATGTATCCTATGTGTTAACCGAGTGCTTTATCTATCAACCTACCAAATTTCATCCCAATCCGTTTAGTAGTTTCAGCGTGAAAGCGGAACACACAAACAAACAAACAAATAAATAAACAAACAAATAAACAAACAAACAGATAAACAAACAAACAAACATCCATACTTTCGCATTTATAATATTATAGTGTGATGAGGCCAAAATAAAGTAAGGCAAAGTAATGATTTTATTTTCTTAATATTTACTTATTATATCAGAAAATGTTTGTTTCTTAAGATTTTTTTTGGGTGAAATATCATGTTATTCCAGAGCCTACACTGATTGGGGAAAAAATATAATGTACTCTTGTATTTGTTTAGATCAGCTGCCTAAGTTACAGCTAAAGGTGTCTTGGCCACAGTGAGAGGATAGTGGATAGGGTCGATGATGCGTCCTCACGTCGATAGTGAAACAGCGTTGAGTCTGGATACCAAGAGACTTTATTTACTTCTTACAATCTATTTACAAATCTTATTTACATGTGTGCGTTACTAAAGATACATTCATTTTTGTGGGTTTTAGCTGATACACAGCACTTTATTGTAACAATTTCGGGTCTGGTCATTGCACTGCTGAGTTGCATGTTTACGGAGTGAACAGTCACTGAAAAATGTCAACTCATAGTCAATATGTTTTTATCAGTTGGCACTCGAATACATAATGTGTCATTTCACCTAAAAAATCTTAAGAAAAAAAATCTCGTGACATAAGTATGTAAGAATTTAGAAAATAAAAAAATCTTGAACTTTATTTTGGCCTCATCTGTAATATTTGATAAAAATTGGGAGTAAAAATTTGAAATGTTGTCAATGACGAAGAGTGCGACTAGCTATGACCACGCTGAATACGTTAAAAACAACTGACTTCAATCGCAACAACTCCAATTTTGGTATGTTTTTGTTGATTTTCTCAAAAACAGCTGAATCGATTTCGATAAAATTTATATGGGACCACCTGTGAAGGTGACCCTTTTAAACAAAAAAAGAATTTTCCAAAACGCTTCAGGCGTCTTCGAGTAATCGGTGAACATACATAAAAAAAAAAGATTCCGACGAATTGAGAACCTCCTCCTTTTTTCGAAGTCGGTTAAAAATGAAAACAGCGACTTATCCAAAAACAGCGACTTAAAAACACGAATAATTTAAATTAACATTAAAACGGGCTGCATAATATTCTAATAATAATATTTGAACGGCTGAATTTACATTTGAGTGACAATTTTTGTACCATATTTTATTTGGCAAATATTTGTTGATAACGAGACGATTTTTTATGAAAATGACGTATTTAATAAAGCAAAAGTTAATTATTCAATATTTATTTATATTGAACGGCGTACTCACAGATATATGACAATGAGCTTATAAGATAACAATTTAATAAACAATTATTCGCGTATTTATCTATGCAAAGATGTCATTATAACACCAACAATCTTAGAATTAATTGGCATTGTATAAAATGCCAAATCCCTCTAAATTGATGTAGGCGTTTTGTTTCATCTTGGACTATTTCATAAATTGCCAAGGTATCACTGACAGAAGTGCCCATACTCGTATCTTGCTCAGATAGTGTACAACAGGCCAGCGTAAAGTCAGATGATGTAGATGTGCAATTTGTTTGTAATGAATAACCAATCTTCTTCTTAGAATTACAGATGAAACAATTTCCAATAATCTGTTTGCTATTTTCAGTTCAGTTTTTAAGTTCATAATCATTTGAAAGTTATAGGTGCTAGGTGCATTTGTTTAAATAAGTGAGTAAAACCTCATAGTTAATCGTTACTAAACTTGTTTTAGTTCCACTATTATTATTTATCTAGATTTCTTCGGTTGTTTTTTATAAGGAAAAAAAAACTCCTTTCGGAAAACATCATCGGTTGCATTACGTACGTATATTTTCAATAAATTAATAGACATAGTGAAACAGAAAATCTTTTGTAATGATTTTTTTTATTAAGATATTTTTTTATTTCCTGCAGGAGTGCCTGTTTGACTAATCGACCAAGATGGTCAACCGATTTATTTGTGTGAAAACTCAAAATGAAAACGTTTCAATTTTTTATTGCATCCTGCATTTTTAACTTCTTGTTCAGTACAAAAACAATAGGTTCTACATTTCAGGTTTAATTAATATGGAATCATTTATTTTAGATTTTCATGTATATTTATAAAAAGTATAACAAAATTCATAACGAAACAAATCAACAATTAACAACAAAAGTTATACAGATAAGTATCCACATATCAGTGATGAGATTTGTGGCCCCAATGCTTGTGGTCCTCATGGCCTCCTTTCTTGCCGTGGTGGTGTTCGTGGTGGTGGTGCTCGTGGTGGCCGCCGTCGCCGTGGTGGCCCTTGTGGTGGTGGTGGTGGCCGCCGTGCTCGTGGTGGCCCTTCTTGCCGTGGTGGTGCTCATGGTGGCCGCCGTGCTTGTGTCCATGGTGGAAGTGGCCTCCCTTCTTGTGTCCGCCCTCGTGGTGGTGTCCGCCGTGATGTTCATGGAAGCCCTTGTCTCCGTGGTGGTGGTGGAAGTGCTTGTCCTTCTTGAACTCGTCATGCTTCTCAACTCCGTGGTGTCCCTTTGTGTCATGACCTTTGTGCCAGTGGCCGTGCTCGTCGTGTCCGTGGCCATGCTCTCCCTTCTCGCCGTGGTGGTGGTGATGATGGTAGCCGTCGTCGTGGTGGTGATGTTTCTTGTGGCCACCGTGTTCGCCGTGATGTCCCTTGTGCCCTTCGTGGTGGTGATGGCCGTGATGTCCGTGGTGATGGCCATGGTGTCCCTTATGGCCTTTGTGGTCATGATGACCATGTTCATGATGGTGGTGGCCATGTTCCTCGTGGCCACCGCCCTTGTCCCAGTGGCCACCGTGGTGCGAGGCGGCAGGAGCCTGGTCAGCGTCCCGTTTCTCCCGGATGTCCCGGGCACACACCGCAGCCACCAGGGCAAGCAGCCCACAAGCTACCAGGAGGCTGCTTCTCATTGTTGTTTTGATGTGAATGCAGTTGTTGAATGATAGCTGCATCGTTGGCAATGATTTTATATACCGACTGGCGTCGCGGTTAGGTAAGATATCAGTTGCTCGGTATTGTCAAGTCTCAAGGTCGACTAACGGACATGAAGAGATTTCCACTTCCAGGTTTGATGCAGTTCTTTACATAACTTGCTTTTCCGAGAAAATACGACAATTACTTTTAAGGTGAGATTAGCTAGTTAGAAAACAAATACGAGACCATTCTTAAATAAATCGCAACTACTAGATAAAAACTTTAGATAATGGATTTCATTATTACTGAGTCCTACAATCTTCAATAATCTGGATTTTGCTTCCGTATGTGAAGTATATGGCTGAATTTTTAGGAAGAGACGTACCCCAGCAGTGCAGGGAGACGCCATGGGTATTTAAATACATTACTATTGTATAAACATAGACGTCATTTTAGTAACAGTTTTAACAAAATAGTCAGCTATTTACGTTACCTACCTATGGTCTAGTATTAGAATTTTAGTTACCTATTTCTTTTTCTCCGTGTACGCCTTTGTTACAAAGTATTTCTTCAACTAACTGTGTTTCGAATTCAGCGTGGCGTCACGTCTCTTCATTTGAATGGTGCTCGCGAGCTATTCCTCCAATAATTGCTCAATTTCAACTTTGTTTGATGTTCCTGTACAAAGCTGAAGCTATACCCCCTTTGCTTGGTGGCAGTAATTTTAGGGAACAATTGGTAGAGTTTTCAACAGCAGTTGGAAGGTTGGCGACGTTTTCTGATGTGTACATATCTGTATATGAACCAAGTAGTCGCTGTAGATTTTTGCCAAAATTTCTTTTGACAGAATGTGCTCTCTCTACGTTTTTTGTTTAAGTATTAATAATATGTTGTAGGTTAATTGTATTAACAAACAATATATGTTTCAGATGCATGAAAGTCCAACTAAATACAAATATTTTATTGAATGACCACGCTGAATACGTTAAAAACAACCGACTTCAATCGCAACAACTCCAATTTTGCTATGTTTTTGTTGATTTTCTCAAAAACAGCTTTTCAAATCGGTTCAGGCGTCTTCGAGTAATCGGTGAACATACATAAAAAAATAGATTCTGACGAATTGAGAACCTCCTCGTTTTTTTGAAGTCGGTTAAAAAACAAAAATCATATTTTAATGAGTGAACTTGAACACGGTTGAAGACCGTGATAAGAGTTAAATTCTAAATACCTATGTATTTGTGTTCTGCATATTTGGATAAACGAAGTAAACATTTTTATAATATTATTTACCTATAGAAAAATAACATTTTCGGTTATACTCAATGAAGTGTCAAAGGTTTACCCCCATACTAAGTAATAAATTTACATATATTATACAGGGTTATTTTTGGAACCCCCCCCCACCAAAACTTCACAGTGGCTTCTACTCATGAAATTGAGCAACTTTCCTCAAGTAACCAATGATCAATTCGCAAAAAAAAATTGAGCATGTCCATACAAAATAGGCCGATCACGTGATTAAATTAGTATGAAAGGACCAATATTTTTTTTGCGAATAGACCATTGGTTACTTGGGGAAAGTTGCTCAGTTTCATGAGTAGACGCCACTGTGAAGTTTTGGTGGGGGCTCCAAAAATAACCCTGTATAACATATGCAATTGTATTCGTTTCCGCAAAAGATCATCGGAGTGATACAACTTCATTTTGCAAACCAGTCAGCTTGACTTTACAAAAAGTATAATATAATATATTTGTCAAATCACTCATTTTAAAATAAAACTTATCATTTTCTATGCCCTTAAAATGAATAAATCACCTTTAGATTTATAAAAACGTATAAAAAATATAATATAATATATTTGTCAAATCACTCATTTTAAAATAAAACTTGTCTGTGATCTATCATTTTCTATACCCTTAAAATGAATAAATCTCCTATAGATTTATAAAAACTACTTTCGCGGACTAAAATACATTCTCTGTAGACTGCAGTCATGTGAGTGTCTTAGGCAAGCCTGTCGTAGGGTTATTTTCTACTCAGGCGTGACCCTTATATTTAAGATACCCAAATATCACTAAATTGGCACTTTAGCCAATTCTGTAGTGATCGTTACTATTTCGAATGTAGCGTCATTTTTTCTATTATTTGAACTGATCATAAAAGATAAGTTATTATTTTCCCATGATTTTAAATGTACATAATACTTATAACATTTAATGAAGCTTATGTATCTAAGACCTAGGTAATACAATTGAGAATACAATCTCTTGATCGGTATAAACCCGACTGAACACGAGAAAAACCTAACGTACCTCAATAAAGCGAAATAAAAACGGACACGAAATAGATACATAAATACAATCGAAAATCATTAGCCTTCGCTTGGGCAGTCGGGCAACAAGTTTTATTAATTGCCTTTAGTAACTACTCGTATTTCCCATGAACTGTAATTGGTTTCGCAGCCTACCGGGGCGGGGTAAGTCGCCTACGGGATATTAAGGCTTATAATGTTAGCAATTGCGTCGACACAAGGATAGGAAACACATCACCTTTATCCTACATAATATCTAACTATATTGTAACAGTTAATCTAAACAGGGATCGGTACCTCGGGGAATGTTGGAAATTCATGTGGCAGGGCCGGTAGATAACAACAACAAACTCGCCATACTTTTAGCGGGTTCGACGTATGTGGTGAAAATATTTGATGCCCTCGATTTGAAATATCCAACTAATCGGCAAATATTCACGTTTAAAATAAGTTTTCCTCGTGTTTTTAACTTGAAAAGGAGAAAAGTTATATCTAACCGTGTGCGATTGGTCAATATCTAATCTAAGATCTAAGTGTATAGAACTTTACAACGGGGTTACATTACTCTCGATTGAATTTGGATCAGTAATGTTGTCTAATCGGAAATTTCCGACTCTTGATATATGCTTGTTATACTTCTATTAATTATACGATTGTCTTCGACAGATTATGATTTAATTTTTTACAATATATATGGTAAGACCAATAGTGTAATGC
This sequence comes from Coleophora deauratella, assembly GCA_958295455.1. NCBI lineage: Eukaryota > Metazoa > Arthropoda > Insecta > Lepidoptera > Coleophoridae > Coleophora > Coleophora deauratella. The sequence goes on along the minus strand of OY282396.1, from coordinate 10,465,330 downwards.
TGACGTTATCAACGCCAGACGGCCAAATATATTTATTTGCTACGACGTCGTCGTAGCGATTAAGTATTTTTGTGTTTTAACCGTCTACTTTCAATATAACATTTTTAGACGGATTAGCAAGAGAAATGTCATTATTCTTGATTCAAAAGACATTGTGTTTATTTTTTGAAAAAATCTAGAAACAAGGTATAGGTATCACAAATATAACAATAACAAGACTTCATCATATCCTATTTGTCAGTTCATTTGTGTCCCTTCTTCCAGTCCCAGTGCTTGTGGTCGTCATGGCCACCCTTGCTGCCGTGGCCCTCGTGATGGTGGTGGTGCTCGTGGTGGCCGCCCTCGTCGTGGTGGCCCTTGTGCTCGTGGTGGTGGCCGCCCTTCTCGTGGTGGCCCTTCGAGCCGTGCTCGTGCTCGTGGTGTCCGCCGTGCTTGTGGCCCTTGTGGAAGTGTCCACCCTTCTTGTAGCCACCTTCATGATGGTGCCCGCCGTAGCCTTCCTCGAAACCGGATTCGCCGTGCTTGTCGTGGAAGTGTTTGTCCTTCTTAAATTCATCTATTTTGTGGATGCCGTGATGCCCTTTAGTGTCGTGCCCTTTGTGCCAGTGGCCCTTCTCCTCGAAGCCGTGGCCATGCTCTCCCTTCTCGCCGTGGTGGTGGTGGTGATGGTAGCCGTCGTCGTGGTGGTGATGCTTCTTGTGGCCGCCGTGCTCGTCGTAGTGGCCCTTGTGGCCCTCGTGGTGGTGGTGGCCCTTCTTTCCGTGGTCGTGCTCGTGGTAGCCCTTGTAGCCCTTTTCGTCATGGCCGCCGTGTTCCGAGTGGTGGTCTCCGTGGTGTTCGCCACCATCGCCCTTCTCCCAGTGATGGGAGGCGGCGGCCTCTAGGTCGGCGCTCCTCCTGTGGCGAGGATCCCTAGCCGTCACCGCAACCACCACAGTTGCCAAGCAAACCGCTACCACAATCCTCATGTTGAACTGATTCTCCTGGTTCTGTTGGGCAATGATTACCAAATGATGCCTGTTACAGTTTTCTCTTAGTTTATATACTATTGCCAATAGTACAGTTCTCGTTGTTTTTAATGTCAGGGTAAAGAGACAACAAATGGATGGCGGTCACAGTTCGCGGTTGACCTGAATTAGTTTGTATGTGACGTTATTATAGCAAATAACGTTACTTTGGATACCTCTAGCGTTTGTTTTGCTGTAGAATGAATATCATGATGTAGGATAAATATAGTATAATTGCCGCACTGATTGTTTTAATTAGAACGAAAGCATTGAGTTCGGTGACAAATTAGTATTTTTTTAAAACTTTCAAGTAAAGAAAACTTTTCAGTTCGAGAAAGTTCTTTGGTCATTTGAAAGCTATGATCGATTTTTAAATAAAAAAATGGATTAAGTTTGAATAAATTTTGCATATAAAATTATAATTTCAATTATAATTTGACGTCAAGATTTGATATACTTAGTTTTCTTTAGAACTCCTAAAAAAATAGTTACAATACCTAATGCTCATAATATTTCCGTTGTTACGTCAACGCTCACTCGCCCTTTCAGACGAAAAGTTACGTGAGTGATGAGTCGGAGTCGTCGGCCGTTTTCACCGCAGTCAAGGGCGCTTCGTGTCAAGGTGGCGTTGCGCAGGCGGCGCCCTCGTTTTTTGTCAGCTTTTGTCGAATCAATTTCTTGTGATCGACGCTTGCGTCACGATGTCCGGTCGAGCGCACACCACGGCAACGGTGTCGGTCGACGGCCGGCGCTGGCGCAGTCACTGCCGAAGAGGTGACATGCCACCTCGTTCTCGCTAAGAGAAAAGTAAAAAATCGGATTTGCAATAAACCTTTACCCCCTGAAATATTTTGCGTGTACAATTATGTGCTGTTAGTAGGTAAGTATTATGAGGCGGATTGGGCTTGTTATCCACGTACTTTCTATATTACTTTTTAGGCACAATGTATTCTTACATTTGTGATTATCAGGAGCGCGACGTCAAGATTTTTGATTAGTAGTTAATAAACGTTAAAATATGTTTAAGTCGGTACTCATAATTTAATAACTTACTCGTAGATATGCAATATCCTATAAAACGATTTTACAAAAAAAAAACTAGCTTTTGTCTGCCGCTCCGCCTGCCCGGATATCGTTTTTATGACTCTCCTTGACGGATTTGTACTGATTGTTTTTTTTCAGATCCTCTGAATCTGTGTTATTCTATGTTGTTCCCCGGCCTTTAAATATATGCCAAATATCAATATCGCTCATGAAGGGTTCTGTAGCAGCAAGTAACATAATATAAAAGTTCTTGTAGTTCGTTGTAGGTAAATTGCGGTTTACGAATTATGACGTACTAGCTGGGAGACCGAGCGTCCCTCGTTCAATCGGAGTTTTTATAAACTAAATAACTTGTTTAGTAGTAAGTACATATAAGATATATTTTCTATGAAACATTTTGTAGGGTGTTGTTTTAGTCGGCAGTGGCCTTCTATGGGACGAAAGGGCAAGCAATATTTGTTCTGAAAAATATCTATAATATTTTTTTATAATTACATTCTATTTAAAAATATATATGTAAATTATCCTTTTTTTTGGATGAAAAAACAGAAAAATATTCAATGATACGTAATATTAGAAAGTTGTTCATCATTTATTATGATATTAGTCAGTAATATCTCAGGAGGTAATATCAATCTGTTTTGGCGACTTTTTAGAGATTTTCTTATTACAAATGTTATCAGCGCCATCTAGTTGAGTTTAGAGAAAGCCGTGGAAATGGGGAAGAAAACTATTACTATTTGCAGATTGCGCTACGGACGCTTGACTCATAACAACGTTCAATTAGTTCCGCGTTTTTTATTATCGAAGTCTTATAAATTAGTTTTTTTTCTTTAAAATTATTAAATGGAAAATGTATGCTACTTGGACTGGTCCTCAATTAAAGGCGTAGTTGAAAAGTACATAATTGAAAACGTAACGTTTCCCACGTCTTCTTCATCCGAGAATCTTTAGGAAATTAATGATTTCCATTATTATTGCAACCAATCGCTACACAACGCGGCATGTTTTTACTAATCTTATGTTTAGTTCACGTGAACAATTTTTTCTATACGTTTTGACAGTTAGTATGAGTCAAGCGATATCAGCGCCTCTATCGGCGAGCTTTGTCAGTTTTCTTCCCCATTGTCAAACACGGGACAGGGTGGCACAATCATCAGGTATGTAATTCACTTATATGGTGAAAGATGGCGCTATTTGTCTCTAAAATACAAAGAGGTTAAGATATATTTTTTTATCTTTCTTAAGTCTTTTTATTTATTTACATAATATTTACCAGGGTTCGGAAACCGGTTTTGGTCATTGACCCCTATATCGAAATAATTTCGGTTAAGGTTTCGTTCAGGTTTCGGTTACCGGTATATTTAACCGGTTTAACCAAAACCGATATTTTTTCGTTCGAACGGAATTAACCGGTTAATTTGAAGAATATGCGACTTTGTAGGCATGTTTGCCGCGTGCAATCAATTGAAAGCGTGCGAGAAAGTGAGCAGAAGACTCGGGCAGTGGCACCCGCGCGACGCGCCTGTACTTGACTAAGTTTGGTTTTAACCGGTTAATTTAGTTCTTATTTCGGTTAGAAAACCGCTTCCTGATTAACCGATATTTAATTCAAATTTACCGGTTAAGCTGGAAACCGGTTTTAACCTGAACGGAATCGTTAACCGAAATTCGAACGAAATTAACCGGTATTTGTTAACCGGTTCCGAACCTTGATATTTACATAAGTTCACACAAAATAGAAAAATAAAAATACAAAAAACTAAAGTCTCATGGATGGGATTCGAATCCTAAAAGGATCAAAATGTAAACGGCTCGCATCAAAACCGCTAGTCCACCAAAGTACTTACAAGCGACGTTTAAAAATAAGCATCATAAGCGTTCTTCTTTTATGTAATTTCGCTCATATCTCCCTTAAATGAATTTTTTCGAAGATAATTCTCTCATAGATCGATTTCTGGCGATTTTAAACCCCTAATCCTAGATTTTCGTCAAAAGGTTTCAAGCCATTTTCGAAATCGTCGGGACACTTAACTCGTTTAATAATAAGTCAGTAATCAGTAATACCAATCAGTTTTGGTGACTTTTTAGAGATTTTCTTATTGCAAATGTTATCAGCGCCATCTAGTTGAGTTTAGAGAAAGCCGTGGAAAATTCCCTATTGTCAAACACGGGGCAGGGCGGCAAAATCATCAGGTATGTAATTCACTTATATGGCGAAAGATTTTGTCTCTAAAATACAAAGAGGTTAAAATATTTTTTTTATCACTCTTAAGTTTTTTTATTTATTTACATAAGTTCACAAAAAATAAAAAATAAAAAGACAAAAAAACTATAAAGTCTCAGGGGTAGGACGAATCCTACCCCTGAGACTTTATAGTTTTTTTGTCTGGAATCTGGACCTAAAAGCAGAAAAACGTAAGTGGCTCGCACCAAAACCGATAATCCACCAAAGTACTTACAAGCAACGGTTCAAAATAAGCATCACATGCGTTGTCCTTTTATGTAATTTCGCTCATACCTCCCTTAAATGAATTTTTTCGAAGATAATTCCCTCATAGATCGATTTCTGGTGATTTTTAACCCCTAATCCTAGATTTTCGTCAAAAGGTTTCAAGCCGTTTTCGAAATCGTCGGGACACTTAACTCGTTTAATAGTATAGGATTAAAAAAAAAACTACTTACTAGATCGCGTTCAAACCAATTTTCGGTGGAAGTTTGCATGGTAATGTACATCATATATATTTTTTTGTTTTATCATTCTCTTATTTTAGACGTTACGGGGGGGGGGGGCGCACATTTTACCACTTTGGAAGTGTATCTCGCGCAAACTATTCAGTTTAGAATTTTTTTTATTAGAAACCTCAATATCATTTTTGAAGACCTATCCATAGATACCCCACACGTATGGGTTTGATGAAAACAAAATTTTTGAGTTCTAAGTATAGGGACCCTCAAAATGTATTGTTTTTTTCTATTTTTGTGGAAAATCTTAATGCCGTTCACAGAATACATCTACTTACCAAGTTTCAACAGTATAGTTCTTATAGTTTCGGAAAAAAAGTCGCTGTGATATACGGACAGACAGACAGACATGACGAATCCATAAGGGTTCCGTTTTTTGCCATTTGGCTACGGATCCCTAAAAAACACGTCGATTCGTTGCTCCGTTGCGACGTGAAAGAAGTACAAACAAACACATTTACGCTTCGCTCTCCCTTAAAAGAACATGTAAAAATAATAGCAATCCTATAGGTAATATACATTTTCTGGAAAAAAAAATTGCCTGTGTGTGTGTTGCCTTTTATCCAGTGCTTGATTTATCTACATATCATTCCTCTAAATCCATTCAGTCGTCGCGTCTCTGACGGGTGATCAGAGCACTGCATACCAACATTGTAGCTCAATAGCTAAGACGCTATGCTGAGTCGAAATATTTTTTGTTGTTTTTGTGATGTGGGCTGTAGGGAGGTAAAGCAAACGACTGTTCTGCGCAACGGTATATGTTTAATTAACCCAGAAATATGTGTTACATTGAATAATATAATAAGTTAAGGCTAAGGTTTGGTGACGTAGGCGGCGCATACTCGTACACTACATCACCCCCGTAAATAAAATAAAAAAAATTAAATAGAGATTTACATTTTTTTAGACAGCTAATACAAATTTATTGTTCTCAATAAGAAAATACAATATTGATGAAATAAAAAAAACCTACAAAAAACAGTTATCATTTTGACAAAACAAAGTAATATTTTGAATATACTCGTACGCATAGGTACGCATAGGCGCTTATTAATGTTAGGGTTACAATAATTAAAAAAAGGGTTACAGTTATAACTGTTGAGATTACAAAACATATATTTTTTCTAATTAATCAAATTGTAATTTAATTGTTTTTGTTTAGATTTATTTCCTTTTTTCACTTTTTATTTTTTGTTTTATAACACAAACAAACTTCTTCAAATCAAATTCTTATCATTTTAGATTATACAAGCCAATATTATCTATTTAATTCAGTAAATGTTTTCATTTATTTTTTATAACATTACATAATATTAATGCAAATAATCATTGTTACATATTTAAAGATATGTTTTAGAAAGTACATATTTATTATTTTACGTATACATTCTCGGCACTAGTCAAAAGTAAAGCACCTTATATCTATATCTGTTACACTATAATAAGAATATCTAGATCTACCAATGACCTTGCCTTGCTGTAAGAAAATGAAACATCGTTTTAACATTTTTATATTTAATAAATGTACTGCGAATACCATCTTGACTTCATGTAAAATTATAATATTTAAAAAAATCATTTATGTAATATCCAACAAACTCTTTCACTTATTTTATAAAAATTTAAGCTTTCGTCATCATCATCGTCTCCAACAATTTTCAAGGTGAAATCTCGTTTCAACCATGATAAAATGAAGGATTAGTCCTAAGCTTTATTTTAATGCACTTTGGCATTTACCACTATAGCACTATCTATACCTTAACATACACAATACACACTATATTCTATACTAATCATATACCTACCTATACTTTGTGAATGCTTAGATTTGAATTAATCAGCACTTTTGGGTGATCAGGCCAATGTGTTCTGAAACACCAAAACCAAAGTATTCCTCAGCTTCCTAAAATAACTTATCCTCTTTTCCATACCGCACTAAAAAAAACCCTACTCACTATCTATATTCACACTTAACCTCTCATTTCCTTTAATGACCCAATTATTTCTTCATCCATTTGTATCTAAGTACTTATTATCTCCATATTCTTTCCATGTTTACATTAGTTCCTACCTCTGCTAATATTTGACATTATATTGGAATATCTATCACTTAGCGACAGCGTGAATGACTACTCTGTACCTATCGTTATGCTGACAAGCACATTTTGCTGATGCGGTTTGAAAACTGCATGTATGGTGCACTGCTTTATACTGTATGCTATCTTTTACCTGCTATTTAGTGTGCACAGACTAACAATACCTATTTGTAAATATAAAGAAAATATATTGTATATTATAATTTAATTACGACGGTCTTACGGTTCATTACTATGTCATATTATATGAAAATAGTTAACTACTAACTTTCATCTAAATACAATTATATAAAAAAATACATGGGCTTTAAACTCTGTTCTCTGAATTTACTATTTGTCGTTTACGCTTAAACTTTTTAAATGAAATTCTGAACATTGTCACTGAATCGCAACTCATGATAATAAATTTGTAATTCACTGATGCCTTACTATTGTATTTCAACTTTGTACTTTGTACAAAAAATGCAACTGCGACAAATTCCTGGAAGACGAATTGCACTGCAATACTTATATGGAAAGGTATTTAGCGCTCCAACTGACACATGTGTGCATGTTTGTTGCGAAATGATATTGGATATGAGAATGCGCTCTCTAATCATTTTATCGTTCTTCGTATCTACCTTTTGTTCGTTAGTAATGAATATAAACTTAAAACTTGAATTATGATTTTATGTAGATTAAATTAATTTGTCTATGACATATTATGCAGATTTTATCTTTACCCTTTATGAAAATAATATACTTCAACTCACTGAAACTTCTGAGTACTGAGTACATCTTCTGAGTTTGTCTACTTTATGCATCAGTTTTTTTTCTAATAGTTACCAAGCATCTTATACTAATGAATTTTACGTTTATGATCGATTTATAGAGCAGTTTTATAGTTGCTGAAAAATAAATTAAGAAACCCTCTTTCTATATCTGTTATCAAAAACAACTCAAGAAACCTTTTCTTTTTACTTTTATAACGATATCTCGACTTAAAATTGACTTTATCTTTTTTTGCAACATTAAATGTTTCCTATATTGACCCAAAATACCTTAAATGTCTTTCCGTTAGTATGGCTTTTGGTTTAGGTTTGATTATTATGACTATGACTCGGAGCAAAACATCACACAAAATTATTTTTAAAGTGATATTTAAACATTTTTTCTAACACTCTACATTCAGATTTCTTTAAACTCATGTTCCTGTTAAAATTATGCTTAATTTCTTATCTTTGAATTCATTGTATAATGTATAGTTGTTAGTTATATTTTAACTTTTGTACTACAACTGTTATTATTTTTTAAATAACCATATTCTTGAAGAAAAAAAATGTTTTAGTTAGTTATTTAATTATTTTTTTATAAATTCCGATAACGACGTAATATACATTTTGAACAATATAATTCCGTGAAAATATTTCAATCTTAGGAACCAATCGTTTTCGCAAAAATATAAAATAATTATATGATTTCTTTTAAATACTTAAACAGACTATGTAGAGTTCTAACTTTTCCAAGGAAATTGTTATGATGTGATTTGTGACTGATTTTCGCATCTTTACAAAAATATATATGTATTTCTGGCAATGAATCAGCAAAACGAATGAATAATCTTCAAACCTGTGAAAAGAAAATGATATACGATACTTGAGTACCCCGTATAAAATTATACCTAATGAAACATAAATTCCAAATCACCTATATCCATTTATTTGCTTCGGACCCGTCGACCAACGAAACATTCTAGTGGACTTTGTCCAATTGTTATGTATTTTTCCGGACTAATTAACTGTAAAATTGTATATCTTTAACCATTTCAATCAATATACAATGTAAAAGCGGGAAAAAACCCTTAATGCATTAGTTTTTAACTTTAGTTATTTTGTAGAAGTCATTTTTCATCTTACGTTATCTTCTATAGATTCTTGCAAAAAAAAAATGTATTATGAATGACAAATACTTTATGAAAGATTAATACCTTTTATATAATTGTAATCAATCATTAAATAAATTTTCATGTTTAAATAATTCCACTATTGGATCAAGGTCTTTGGTAGATGATAATGACTTTCAATAACGGAAATTAATACGAACCAATTTCGATACTTTTTTTTTTGGGAATAAGTATAAGCTTAAAATTAAAAACTACGTTACTTCTATAGTTTTCAAACATTTTCAACTTTCGTTTACACTTCACATTTTTCAATCACTCACATGCCAATTTTCCGAGGTGATACTGTGTCTCAGCAACTCGAACAGGGAGCAGGCCTCGGCCGTGGACCCACTCGCCTCGCCTCCTGGTCTGGAACACTCCCGGCGCCGCCCGGCAGTACTCCAGCCATCGAGTTCCACCATCAAATTGTCATTCTCGTGCCATATTTTAACTCGATCACATTTTCCAAAAAGGTTCAATTGTCACTTTTTTTTATTTGAATCATAGTGTCCAAGCCCTGTCCATTTTAGTAATTTTACTTATTGTTTAAGTCTTTCATTTTTATTTTATTTTAGACGACGTTAAAGTTTTTAATTTATTTTAGTTTAAAAAAGTCAAGGCCCATACAGCCCACAAAGGTCCCCACTGTCCAGCGCTGCGCGAGGCAGCCACTGGCAGGGTCGCCATGTGATGTGGGCTGTAGGGAGGTAAAGCAAACGACTGTTCTGCGCAACGGTATATGTTTAATTAACCCAGAAATATGTGTTACATTGAATAATATAATAAGTTAAGGCTAAGGTTTGGTGACGTAGGTGGCGCATACTCGTACACTACATTTTGTTTGTAATTTTATGTTTGGTACCGAATAAATTTTACTTACTTATGGACCAAAAGTTTAGATTATTGTCAACATACTTAATAAAAAAACATAATTAGTAACTTCAACTACTACTTATGAAGTCGGTACTTGCATTTAGGTACTATAATAGAAGTAGCTCAAGCTACTTACTACGAAGCGGTCGTGGCTCAGTGCGGCGTGCGTGGTCGCGTCAATCACGCAGGTTAACTGAGTACAGATACGGTGATAACATGGATGGGTTTAACTGTTAGTGGTATTTATCGTGACTAGCCCCACAACCAATCCGGACTTGGCCCCCGTGTGTGGAGTATGACCTATCCTTCCCGACGTACAGGAAGAGCCCGTGTCCCTGCAGTGGGGACGATATGGGTTGTTAACAAGGCATATTTTCAGTAGATTTTCAGAACATTATTATTATAGCAATATATTTGGGAAAACCAGCAATTTTGCAACAAAAAATATTTAATAATACTCTAGACAGGCAAATTATATGTTTTCACAAGTTATTATTTGATAAAAAGCAAAGTAAACAAAGCAGTAATCACTGGGTGCTTATCGAAATAACTGTATTAGTAAATATACTAGGGAATTGTACTGTTTCCTGACTGTGTCGAATTAACAAGCACTAAAAATAATTTTGCCGAGACTGGCACCTACATACAGCTGAAATCTTACTATATTCCATTTTGTTACTACGTCCCGTAATCTGAGCTTTCCGAAGCCCGGGGTAATCCGTCCACCGCGGCGGAGGGACACCCACGGGTAGCCTAGTAGGGCTACTAGTGCTTATATACCAGGGTGAGGTTTATTGTTTTTATAATAGGCATTAGCTCAATCTCATTTGGATTTTTTTATTTGTTGATTTTAGAACTTACAGCTTGAATTCCTCAAATTATATTTTTGGTCATCTACTACTGTGTTTATTTACTTTAATTGAAATCCAAAAATCACGCAAGTACAAATGTTTTATTATTATTTGGCAGTAAGTTATGAAATAAAGTTATAAAATAATTTAGTAACTTACGATAGACTAATCCATTGCATGTTATATTCAAAATAACATATCGAGTATAAATTACTACACGTGACCGCTGGTGAAGCTAAGTGCAACACCAGGCAATCGCCGTCTATACCTTGTGGATAGAACGGTTAAAATGTGCCACACGATAAGAAGTGCAAGACGATCGATCCCTATCAAAATCTCAAGTTCGATTTTTTTGGGGGGATTTACAACAATAGAATGGACAAACCATCTAGATGCACCCAGTTGACCCATTTGGTGACCTTTGACTGTTAATCATTACCTACTTGAATATAAGTATTTAAGTAACTAGCCGGGCGAACAGGGCGGGTGCGAGTGGCTCAATGGCTCTGGGGCGCTAATAAAAGCGCCGTACGATGTGCGGTTGGAGCCCAAATTGCGGATGCGAGATCGAACTGGCATCCGCACGAGGCGACGGAAGCCATTAATGAAATTGGAATTGTCTCTGGCTCCGGAGATCGCCGTTCTCCCCAATTGATTTTCATAGACAAGAATTGTCATTCCGCCAGAGAGTCGAGTCCTCGGGGCCGGCAATTGTCGTGATATGAAAAGCAGGTGGATCGACCTTTCGTGACTGGAATACTAAGGGCCTTGTTATCGTCTCGTTCTAGGAGCTGGCGCACTGACTTAAATTATCTCTGTTTCTCCTTTGTCATTTCTAATTCTTTCCCTTTACGGTTTAAGAGTTTATCAACTCTTAGAAATGTTTAAGTTGTCAAACCGAATAAAAGATTTTTATATTAGACCCTGTGGTTAAACCTGAATCAAAGTCATAATTTATGGAACAACAATCTGTGAAGTATCGTGAGCAAGTTATTTATTAGTTTAAGCCAAGCAGAACAAGAGCCCGAAGGCAAATTTTAAATTAGGGGAGGCTTTAAAGGATAGAAACAAGTTATCGACCGCCCCGTCGCTGCCGCCGCCTGCTAGTCAACAGTCGACGCAGAACTTTGTTGCTACTCGCGACTTGCGAATGACATTTGCATAGCTTGAAAATCTGAATACAAACACTGTTCGCTTCCATACTTTTGCCTCTTTACTACAAAGTTATTTTTTCTTTGTCATACTTCTCATACGGCGCTGCACTGCATTTGTAGTAGATTGAGCTTCGAGTTTGCAGAGTTAGATAAGTTCTTTTCAGACTTTCTAAACATATGTTGCACTACCGTTATTTAATTTCTTCAATTTTAAACCTTAAGTATACAGTGTGAGTCTTTATAAAGTGCATAAACGAGTATGAAAGGGGGTGAAATAAGAGCCAATTTTATCACCCAGAAAAATATTAAAAAAAATAAAAAAGTAAAAATAAAAAAATATGGACTTTTATTTTTTTAATAGCATCTACTGTATCCAAGTAAACAAAACGTTGTAACTTTTAAATTAAGAAGGTTAGAAGTTTAAAACAAAAACAGTGAGGATTAGTAGTAGATGGCCGTAACACTGAAAAAAATTACCCAAAAAATAAACACCATTAATTAAATATAGGATTTTTTTTACAGTTTTTTTTTAATTTTTGCGTTTAATTGCATTATATGGAAGTTGCTGTATTATATGGAAGTTGTTTTAACGTAATGAACCAGTAAAGTTTCTATACCAATGTATTAAAGTTGCAACTGTAACGGTTAACATTTAAACATGTTCAGTTTCAAAAGAGAAGCCCGAGTAAAAAAACTCATTACACTTGACTTTGTTGGACTTTTATATTTATACCAGTATAAAAGTTGATTTTTATTCGTATATGCATAAAAAGTTTTCTAATCGACTTTTCAATTATTGACAGTAAGTATAGAAAATTTTTTTCGTCCTATTGTATAGGTTCATTGGGAAGTTGTTTATTGTTATATATGTAGCATGCCATTTGTCGCTTATCGGTGAATAAAATTGATCACCTTGTATTGCCATGATTAGGTATAATTGTAAAGAATTCGATAATCAAGAAATAAAACGACGAGAACTTTAACGCAGTAGCTTGGACTAAGTTTTCTCCTTGCACAAACTCGATTTGAGGAGGAATGTTCGAAAATGTAGTTGATGTGTTTCATGAATATTAATCTGTTTCCGTTCCGTCCTTATATTTAACTGCCGTGGTGTATTTATTTTCTCACTTAATTTTCTTATCAGTGTTCGTTAGTCAAACTAGGGTTCCTAATAGTTTCGCCGTGCCCGTCAAATTTAAACTTAAAATGTTTTTTATTTTAAGTTTAAATTTGACGTTCTTTTAAATCGATTTTTTTTCTGCCTAGCACAAAGTCCCTGCCACGAGGAAACTGTACACTCACTCAACTGTCTACTACTATTACTATTCATCTGTCTGTCATAAGGAAGTATATCACAGGTCTTTTACTTCTTTACTACCTGGTGCTATTAAGCTCACGTTTGGCGTGGTTATAAATGCTGTCTACTACATAAAGTGTTACATGATACTGAACAGGAATCCATAGTAAATTCATGAAGAAAATGAATTTTCTAATCGAGTTGTTACAACGATCGGCCAATTTTATATGGGAATTCTAATACTTTGTTGTATGGGTTTCTGAGGGAAGTTGTTGAGTTTCATGAGAGGAGGTACAGTTGAAATAGCTTCATTTGATTTTGTAAGACCTTGATCTGAGTGAGTGACGCAGTGGTTAGTGATCTGACTATCTGTGTACCTACTACCAAAGATTACTAACAGAGACTCGAGATTTTATATTTTACATCAAGTTTAAGTATAAAAAGGCGTAGCAATTCTATATGTTGGGCTCTAAACATAAGACTGAGTTTTTATATTTAGTAAAAAAATACTGTTTTCAAAATATTGACGGTTTTATTAAAATTCGTGGAAATCTACCTTGGGTTCAGTTTTTCTATTGTCACATCTACAAGCAAGATATTTTGTGATTTCCGTTTTTCAATTTAACAAATTCGATAATTAATTTATTAAAATAGCTATTTTTATTGTTTTTATGAAGGGGTTTTGGATCAGTTACCTGATTAACTGATTTTATTTTTAAAGTGGTACGAAACAAAGTAGGAACAAACCTACCGTAATATAACTTATACACGGTAAGGCGTAGCATAATGCTCGCGTTGATCTCTTTTCCACGACTGTTTACTGTTTAGTTATGGTTGTGTACATTTGTAGTTGCTTGGTAAATGTGATATGTTTTACTTTATTTTAATTTTAACAATCCTTTACAATTTTTAGGTAATTCTTTTGGAAACTGAACAACTTTCCACAAGAATTTGTTTCAGGAAACGAAAAAAAAATTGGCTTTTCCATACAAACTGTCCAATCAAGTTTATAATTTTAGTTAAAGTTTCGTCTACTGAGCAAGCCCTTAAAGTTTTCGGAAACCTGTCCCTTACACCATGTATAGATTATAGGTAAGCCACGCTGTCTGTGAGTACGTCGCTACTATTTTAAAATAACTTTTGTCCTTTGAATTGTAGCAGATTGAAATTGTTTTTTTTTTTAACTTTTTTATTGCTCTATTGTGTTGTGATACAGACCACCTATTTTATGAGTGATTTATGTGGATTAAGCAAAACAATAAACATCAGATAAGGGACGCCAATTTATTATTTTTAAATCAGTTGGTAGTTTCTCAGCCTATTTTACACACTACAGGAAATCCTAAAGCGTAGTATGGCTTTGATATAACTACAAACATAAGTCTATAGAATACGGTTTATTAAGATATTCAGTTATTTAAATAACAGTTTATCGCGATGAAACCACATTCGTCACTTTAGCATTTATTACTTGGATAAAAATGTATTTATTGGAACTTTAACAGGAAAACAATATTATTGTAAACGATAATAACTACATTAGTCGACGACTGTATCGTAGTTATTAACTTTAAATTTATTTTATTTTATTTTATTCGGAAAACCAACAACTTAATTGCAACAAAATAAAACTTAAATTCTAGACAGCCAGATAAAGGTTTCAAGTTTTAAGATAAATTTGACCAGTTATAGTGTTTGTTTTTCAATTGACCGTAACGAGTTATCCCTATTTTCTAAAATAAATATATTTGAACGGACTGCTGAATAAAATAACGTGTTACTCCCAACACAGTGAATCCTAGAGTGGGAACTAAGCTAAACTATAATATTTTCCAAAGAATAAACTATTTTGTATTTCTTTTGTAAGGAACCAGTGGTGCTCTTTCTTGTATGGTGGTGCGCTTTATTTTGTAAAGAACCATGTTATATAGCCAGTCCGCATCGTCGCCGGCGCCGCCGCCTCGTATTCAATTCGTTGCGAACCCGCCGCGCCGCCGCGCCGCCCGACGCCCATGTGGATATTTCGCAGTTCGCTGACCCAGAACGCATATATAATTGATTTCGTTATTGCGGCTGGCATGTTAGCGAAACCCGCGGGAAGTTTGATCTTCCACGTGGAAACCTGTGGAAACCGGCTGAGGTTGGCGCAACGGGTGGATCGAGAAGACTACGGGTGCGTGTCAATTAAACAATGTAGCCACCTATTATCCAATCCACGTAGGTACCTATTATCTTCCTATTAGTTTTATTTTTTGTATTTGTGTCGTGTTATTGTATTCAATAAACGTGTTTTCTTTCTTTGTTTTATTTTCCCTAAAATTGGCCTTCGGTCTCCTCAGAATGTACAAAATATAGTTTAAGGTTAGTTTACCCTGCAATCAAGTAATATACAGCGTGTAAAAAGACCACTTCCGGAATATTTAATGGGGTGCTTTACTCATGAAAATAGATAACTTTTCTTATGGAACTTCCACTGGGTACCAAAAAAAATCGGAGTTCTTATTGAAATTGATTCGCCAAACAGCCAATTTTATTATAGAGTGCAACATTTTTAGAGAATTATTAATAGTTTTTTGAGAAAAATCCATTAAGATCCCATTATTAATTTTAAATGCAAATACTTTTTGTGGTCTTTGACGTCATTTACGCGAATCATCAAATTCTATGAATGCGTAACAAAATGTATGTAGAACCAAAGCAAGAACACCAGAACAGCCATCAGCCAGGGGTGAAACTACTGCGATCTATCGCAAGAACATTTAACGAATTACCCGAGGATTACCAACTTATTTCATTAAGAACTTTGTGCGCCGAAACGTTATTTTGGATAAATCCCTCAAGCCGGCACAACTCTAAGAAGAAAACATACTTTTTTTCATAGATTTTTCTCATTTTGTTAGGGATTTATTTATTGGCATTAGGAATATTTAGTTAGGAAATTTCCGTATTTTATGAGCCTACTATTTAAATTTTCCCACTCAATGAGAATGTAGTTAAGTATAACTGAAATATAATACCTAAAATCATCTGTGTTCATTATTTCGTTTTTGTAAGCAATTTTATCATTCCGTTTCATCTTTATTACTTTTTTTAGGTATAGGGATATATAAGGTGCTACTTTATTAGTGCCCGATATTTTAGTCAGTGCTTCTACTCCTGATTCTGATCAACTTTCCCCAAAGAACCCAGTCAAATCGCAAAAAAATATTTTGATCTCTTCATACAAATCGATCAGCGGAGCGGCCAAATTAGTATGAAGAGGCCAAAAAATTTTTTGCGGTTCGTCTATGAGTTCCTTTGGGAAAGTTGATGAAAATCAGGAGTAGAAGCATTGACTAAAATATCGGGCACTAATAAAGTAGCACCTTATATTAAAAATGACCTTTAAAAATAACAATCTAAAGTAAATACTTCATAATGGCTTAACTTTAAAAATAATAGCTTGCACTATAATTTTATGACTTCCAACTTTAACATTTTTAATAGTAGCTTCATTTGCTTAAAATCTAAGAATCCAGAAGTTACAATGTAATGGAGAGCAAAGGAAGCGAGCTCGGTATTTTGGCTTTATTATTCGCCTCTTCATAGTTCTTGTTGGTTTGTTATGTAGTCTCGAAGCTGGCTGCGTCCGTCGACTGATTCTTACTTATACAAAACGGGGTGTAAAAAGACCACACCCGGAAACTTAAACGGTGGATTCCGAACAATAATATATTTTCTCGAGGGATCTGTAAAAAATTTGCTGATTGATAGATAAAGAATGAAAAGTCCAAAATATTTTTGCGAATTCATTATCTAAGTTCCCAGGGGATAGTTGTTCAGTTTCATGAGTAGTACAATCTATTTTTCCGAGAGTGGTTTTTTTACAACTGTATATATATACGTACTTTTCATTCTGGAGAGCATTGTTTTTATAGTGCAAAACATTTTTTTAATTTTTATAAGTAATGTTAAAGTTAGGAAATGATTTAATAAATACAAGGTATCTCTAATTTTTTATAGTGCTTTGCACTTTTTTTGTAGGTTATTTATTATTATTTACATTACTATTAAAGTGAATTTAAAAACATATCATTCTTAAAATAAAATAAATCACCGGTTTCAATTAGAATATCACTTGTCAAAGAGTTTAATTGCTGGGGCGATCGCCCCTGCCACTCCTGCCTAGTCGGCCGTGCGATGTCTCCTCGACGAGTCACCTCGGCTGAATCAAATAAATACGCCTTTCTCAAACGTTTGCCGGAGTAATATTTCTTTCGTATATCTGCCTCCGCGATGTCCCTTTTGTCCCTTGTCTTTGATCGAAAGCCGCCTGGATTGATGACTGCTATTTGGGCTGAGTTCGAACGGCCTTCCCAATGACTTTCAAGTTTGCCCTCGGTGTCACAGGCGACTTCAATGTAAAATAGCCATGAGGACGGAAATAAATCGGGAGGAGAGAATAACAAACGCGAAAATTAAAGCATGTCGCGAACTGTTCACAAATTTTCATGATTATTTAGTTACATAGTAAGGAAACTTACAATTCTGTAATGTAGCGAATCATTTATTAAGGAAAATTGATGTATTTTATTGAAACTTGCAGTTATAATAATTAAGTTTTATTGCTTATACTCGTAGTAGTGGACCAAAGTGGCGCTTAACGCTTACCAATTAAGGATGAAGAAACCTTTCAGCTTCTATAACGTCGAATAGGTGGTAAAAATTAAAATGATTAACAATCTTTGTAATACAATACGCTTGCTAATGGATATGTTCTGTTTCAACTCTACATTTCATTAAAATCAACTCTTCAAAGAGAAACCGAAAAATAGCATTTGAATTTAAGTCGCATTAAAAGTTTGCGTGAGCAGAGTTCGAGCACAATGGGGCGCCGGAAAAATTCTAATTACTTTACCGACTTGGTATGGAATTTAAAAAAGTTACGCTTGCTGTTACTGCTCCATTCTTCTCCTCAATCTGATTTTCGCATTTAAAATAATATCGTTTCTCCTAGGTGCAAGTAGTGAAATGCACAGGAGTGACAAGTGAAACAATTTTCCGCAATCTCCATTACACGATTGAAATATAGGTAATCTAGATTTTAGAATAATAATCAGGTCATATATTAAGTACCGGCAGTCAGTGTGGTGTTTTCTAATGAAGGTTCTGAGTTGAGAGTGCACGCCTGATGAATGTGAAATTGGGATATTAATATTCTACTATATTTTTTCCGTCGTTTTACTAAAACCATAACTCAGTTCATGGATCAATACTTCTTGAAACGCAATGCTTTCCAAGGGATTTTAGAAGTATTACTTCTGATCTGTAGGGTTCAATAATACTTGAATTATGCATTTTATTAACAAACAAGCGGCAAGTTAACTTTAATTTGTAAAGCCTACTTAGCTCTGATAGTTTTCCTTTTAACTTCGTTGTATTATATAGGTATACTACTACCGTGAATTTTTTCACATTTCTAGAAACGACCGTTAAGCTGCCAGGTGGGGACACTTCACTTTAACAAGAATTTGCACTTTAAAGCATAATATGATATTTCGAAAACCCTGAATCGAAAAATGGTTTTAACAAACCCACAGTATTTTCGAAAGACCTATCCAGGGCAACCCACAAAAAATTCATCCCCACTTCGCGTGTAGGGGAGGTACCATGTTTTTTTTTGAGATTTTATTTTCGGCGTGATTAATATGTATATTCGTACCAAATTACAGCTCTCTAGTAATAATAGTCTCTGAGCTAAGCCGCGGACAGACAGACAGACCGACATGGCAAAACTACTTATAAAGAGTTACTTGTTGACTACGGAACCCTAAAAAGGTAATTATTCATTGGGTTTTCATACATACCAATCAACTGATTATTTTATTGAAATTTAGTTTTTTGCTTTGGTTGTATAATTTTCTTCAGGTTTGATCAGTTTCATAAGTCACATCTACCATTTGCTGCTTGTCAAATAAATATATTCGCTTGTACTTTCGTCCTTCACTTCCACGCTCATTGTGGGACTCTTTTAGGGAGCTTCCTAATTAAAATAGGATTGATGAAATTTGCTAGCTCAAATTCACCTATAAATAGGCTCCTACTGTTTGAGGTTGTTTCGATGTGAAATGATTAGGATACGAAAGCTTTATTTATCACGGAAGATCAGCTCAAATACGTATTGCAGTTGTGATTAGGTTCCTAATTTTTAAAGTAATAATAACAATATCTCAGGACAAATCACACACGGTGATCTGGTCCCAAACTAGGATTACCTGTACTATGGGAACTAGAGACTGATATACATACACACATATAGTTTTAAATACACACATATATATATATATAGATATTATACACCCAGACACAGAGCAAACAAATCTGCTCATCACAGAAATGTTTTCCAAAGGGATCAAACCCACGACTCTCGGATCAGTAGTCAGGAGCACTAACCATGAGCCAACTGAGCCACCGAGTCAGTCAAAGTAATAGTAAAAAGTAAGTACAAAGATTATGAACTTGTAAGCTGAATGCACAATATCTAGCAAATTCATGTGTTTGCTATCACAGCCTATCGCTACCTGCAGGGAGCTACCATTAACTCGCTGATCCCAGATCGATGCGGGTGCTTTAACAAATAATGAAGTGGAGTGAACTCCTAAACGCCCCGGGCTGCCCGCACCCGGCGCAGAAGTGTTGCCCATTCGCTGCAGCCGGCGCGTGTTGCCGTCGTTTTTCTTCCCGCTTTGTTCGATAAATGTACGTCCCGAACGCCTTTTTACACGATGTTACGACCATGCTTATACGATTATGTAGGTGGAAACGTTGTATTTATGTAGATTTGAATTGAATTTATGTCTCTTTCATTTTCATTGAGTTACGCTACTACTAACATGGGCGATTCATGGGTTCTACCTGGTTCTCTGATCTGCCAACTGATGGTTCGACACGTACCGTCTTTCTATTTGACTTTAATTTTTTTATCCACAATAGGTTAAGTTGATTGATAGATTTTTAGGTTTTTGGATACGCTACAATAGGGTAGTTGACTGCATTTTCATGCGTTTTTGATATTTCACAAAAAACAACTCAAATTAACAAAAAACTCACAAAAAGTAGCAATGCAGTAACGTCACTGCATTTTTAGGCCGTCAAATGTATGAAGCGCGAGGTATAATTATTATCGCTTTAAATAAATGCTGTAAGTATATATTTTTTCACAAATATAGTGAAGATTCTAAAAAAAAATTTAAAGTCTGCATTATTTCGGAAATTTCATGCTTTCGAATCCTAAGAAATATAATGAAACATCTAAACGCGTTAACAACAACCTACTTCAATCGTAACAACAAAAACTTTGCTATGTTTTATTTTGTTTTTGTTAATAAAAAAGCGCAGAATCAATTTCGATAAAATTAATTAATATAGGACCACCTCTAAAGTATGACCTTCCAAGCAAAAAAGAATCATCAAAATCAATTCATAAGTGGCAGAGTAATCGGTAACAAACATACAATCGAATTGAGAAGCTCCTTCTTTTTTGAAGTCGGTTAAAAAGTAAATAAGAAATGTACTGTGCTGAATTTATCATACTATTTTTCACATCAAAATTAATCTTTATTTAGTGAAATCGAATCTAAAAATAAAAAGACAATTTTTATATTGTTATTGTCAGTAAAATCGTGGACAGTTCACGTGAACAATTGAACATAGTACTTAAGTGAATATTATTATAATTATTGTATCAACGTATTTACTTATTACACTTCCTGCAAAGTTTATTTAAAAATTATCAGTGGCGCTGTTTCTAGTAGCTACAGGTAATGGGAAATGAGATGACTATAATAACGCTCTGTGAATAATTCACAAGACTATTAAAGTGTTGGATGTGTTTCACGCAAGCCGCGCGGCCGCGTCGCGGCGGCTAGCAGCGGCAGCGTGTGCTGAAACTCGACAATATCATACAATATCCTCGCACCCCGCCGTTGGCGCCGCCCTTCAAAGCAACACCAGGTGTGGTGCGTGCCTCGTTTGTTTTATACACATTAGATATACGCCAACATCCGTCCGCTCCTACTTTCAGACCGTTTCATCTTGCGCCGAGCGGGTCAGCGTAATTTATTACCTATTGTGCGAATATTTCATTTATCACGGTGAATTCAATTTACAGAACAATTAATCATTCCACACTTGCAGACAGCGGCCTGGCTGGCGCTGGCCAGTGAACAGCGAGCACTGGCCGGCGCGGCGGCGGCGTGCGGCGTGCCTGCGCCTGGTTGCGGCTTCCCGGTGCACGCCTCCGCACCAGGGTTTACCTCTGTGTGATGTTTTATTTTCACACTAGACTAGGTTTGATCCAATATTTGTAATCTAAATATACACGAACAGTTGTAATAGCAAGTTTTGCTTTCGTAAATACTTCCGACGGAGACCCTACACAATAGTTCTTTAAAATCCTGAAAATGCTGTCGGGTACAATGCATACTTCATTAACAAACCACAACGTCCTCAGTACATACATACCTATGTTATTTTTATTTAAAGTGTGAGAAGTTATTGTGTCTTAAAGAACGTTTCGAGCACTTGGTTTCGAGGAATTGAATTAGTCGCTGTCCGTATGTGGAGCGGCGCAGAGGCAAATTTAGGCTTTTGTCGAGCGAGCTCGGAAGCGAATTAAATTCCCGTTTGCCCCGCTTTATACTTACGTAAATTTGCTACACAGACATTAAACCATTTATAGTCATTAGTTAATTGATGCAAAAGCGTAAACTGAGGTGCTGGAATTTTGAAATGTAAAAGGATTATGTCACGCTCACACATTGAATGCGAGAATAAGGAGCTTAACAAACACCGCGTTAATTAAAATATACATAGTGAAAACATGACGTAGCTATTTAGATACCGTATTTACTTCCATGCGTGTCTAGTCTACGTTTAAAATCCGTTTTGTAATATATTATATTAGATGTACTAAACTAGAATGAAAACAAACAAAATGTCACGCTTGTTGTCCACGCACCGCGCAGACAGTCACGAAAACGCTTGTTTGCTTGCTTTAAAAGGTTCATTATATTTTATTATTAATTTATGTATCATAAGAGTAAAGCCTGGCAATGAACACGTGAAATACATTGATATTCCCATACAGGCCTCTTAAAAGAAATCTTCAGTTATTCAGTATAAGGCACCGTAATTGTAAGGCTGTGAGGGTGATGTCATTCTCAGGCCGTAAGGGACCTGCAATGACTTAATTGCGGTGGTGTGAATCCGCTATAATGTGTCGTCATAAATTGCGCAATCGTGGCGTTGGCAGCGAGGCCCGCGGTCCGGCCGCCGCGCGGCGCCGCGCCCGCTCCGACTGACTCCGCCGGTAATTATCCCTTTTCACGCCTTTGAGCCGCTCCTATTGCAGCCCGCTTTGTTAGCGGGTAACTTGAATATTTTCTAAATTGCTTCAGCTTTAGAGGATTTGTCTATGCCAATACCTAGCTATTGTGTACTAAAAAGGCCTTACTTGGTGCCGATTATTTGTTTAAGTTACGTATTATAAGTGAATTAAATGTAAATAAATCAAGTTAAAAAATAAATTAAAATTATTTGTACTATTGTATAATTTGTGACTTATAACGATAAAAGTCTGAAAAAACTAAACTAAAAAACCTTTCTTTTAAGGGTTTCGTACTCGAAGAGCAAACGTTACTGAGACGTAGGTATGTCCGTCTGTACTAGAGATAAGATGGCTCGAGTTCCTAGCTTCTAATCTGAGGCACAGACCTGCAAATTTGATATTCTGTAATAAGTTAACCGAAAACCAAATATATCAGATTAGAGATTTAGAGAATTACAGAGGGTTTCAGACTATGTGGGGGCATTATTGTCTAGAGTTTATTAAATATATAATGTTTATCTTCAGAAGTAAATAAACAAAATACAATATACAGCATCAAAGCTCTAAGTTGTAGACCGTTTTTGTATCTCTAAAGTAAAAGCTTAAAAAGAAACGAATTAGAAATTCTGTTTATCGTTATAAATTTAACCATACCAAATACTGAAAACGTCGTTTTAATACGTCATTTTGAAGCTGTGAACAAAATATATTTATTTTTAATATTATTCTATGACATAATTTTAAAGCCATACATATTTCTAATTCTAATTTTGCGAGCGAAGCCACTGCGAAAAATGAGTTGTTCATTTACAGAACCCAATAGTGCGAAGCATGAGTCGAAATATCCTTCCAAATGTAACCTGTGTTGTTTGATAACAATAGATATTCCTAGTCTTGGCTAGTGGCAATATTCATTGCTGATTTGTGTTGAGCAATGAAAATCTTGAGTATGCCAAACGGTGAAAGGTTACGTGAGAAAGTATATGTATACAGCATAGCTGTACAATTTCTCTTACTTATATTTATAAATGCGAAAGAATGGATGTCTATTTGTTCCGCTTTCAAGTAGAAACTACTGAACGGATTTGGGTGAAATTTGGTAGGTAGATAGATCAAATACTGGATTAACACATAGTCTCCTTTTTGTACTGGGAAAATGCATAGCTCCCGTAGGATATCTTAAAGACAGTCAAAGTCCAGCGACAGCGACAGTCAAAGCGACATCCACGCGGGCGGAGCCGCGGGCAACAGCTAGTATTTGATATAACAAAAAGTGTAGTTATATCAAGAAAAGTCAAGTTGAAATTAGCTCCGTCCTATTTTTAAAAATATCGGCTATAAATAGCCTTCAGCTTGTGGAATATGTATTCCCTAATTACTAAGTCCGCTATGGAAACTACCATGCTTGGTTTAGCCAATGTTTTGTACGCACCGCAGTAGCACATAGTTCCTTTTCCTGTCTCCTTTTGTTCTATATATTTTTCCATTTCCCTCATTCCTTTCACATTCACGCTGTGTAAAGCAACATCGTTGCGCCAACCAATGAGAGGTCGGCGCTTGTTTCGGGAATACCCGAACGCATCCGAGGAGCTTCGGCTTCGGCGTCTGCGATCCGCGGCCGCCGCCTCGGCTCGACAGTGCGCTTTTCGACGTCGCGCTCGCAATACGCTTTGTTTTTGACCCGCTCGCTACTGACGCGGATCACGCTCCGCCGCTCACATTCTGAACTAACCGCTTTATTTGTGTTGTGTATAACCCATTGGTGTCTGTGTACTAACTAAATAGCAGAGACTTGGTGAAGTGAAGTTCTACACCTGCCTACTAACCCTCGCTATACATCATTTGGATGCTCGGCTTGGTTGCTTGCGTGTGTGGTGAGTCTACATCCTTTACCTTGCCCTACCTACTTGTGTTATTGCGGTTGCATTAGATTCCTCATGATAGGTGCCAGCCAGCCCGAACTATACAGTCCACTTATTCGCGCCTACATTTTTTGGTCCTCTCACCGAATAGTTTTTTCATTGTAGTGAAAACAAGATGGCGTCTAGCAAACAGGAATCGGCTACTGCCGACGACGCTACCGCTAAAGTTGATAGGAATCTTCAGATGGCTGAAGCCAAGGCCGCTCTAGGTTTTCAAAGAATCCAAATGCTCTTCGACTCTATGTCTAAAGTATCCGATAGTGTTGAAAATAAAAATAATTTCATTTGTAGTTGTGCAATGTTAGAGGATATACGCACTGAGTATATTGCCGCAATCGAAGATAAAAACCGCATTCTAGCGGAAAGTAGCCCTACTTTCCAACCGAATTACTATCCCATAATTTCGTTTGACGAATTGTTCGCTAAAATCAAAGTCAAGTTGGCTAGTTTGACCGCATCTGCATCCGCACCCGCGCCCGCTCCCGCTATAATTGTTTCGCCTAAAGTAGAGGCTCCCGCATCCGCATCCGCATCGCATAACATAAAGTTGCCCCGTTTAGAATTGTGTTCATTTGATGGTAACATACAAAACTGGCCAATCTTTTATGAAAACTTCCGCACAATGGTGCACGAAAATCGCTCGCTATCTGATTCAGAAAGAGTTCAGTATTTGATAGGCAGATTGACAGGTGACGCTCTATCCGTTTGTAGAGGTTTGATACCTACGGGTGATAATTACTCCATTCTATGGACCGCTCTGTGTAAAAAATATAATGATAAACGTGTTCTAGCCGCGTCCTATTTAGACCAGTTATTGAAAATAAAACCGGTTAAATCCGCCTCGCCCGCAGCCCTAGAGAATTTCGTAGATAAATTCTCTTCAATAATATCCGCACTCAAACAGTTAAAATTAGATGACTTATCAGAGTTCATGTTCGTACATTTAGGATTAAAATGCCTAGACGTGGAGACTGTGAGGTGTTTTGAGATGTCAATTCGCGACAGTAAAGGGTTCCCGTCTAGCTTAGAATTGATAGACTTTGTTCGCGATCACCACCGCATATTAAACCGCGCTAATCTATTTAATCACGACAATAGTAAACAAAACCGATCGGAACAACCATCCGCTTCTCACTCAAAATACCTAAAATCGCACGATAATAAAACTAGATCGACAAATACCTACACATTTTTGAATGTACAGAATGATAGGCATATCTGTTATTGTTGCCAAGTAGAAGAACATCAACTGTATTCTTGCCCGCAGTTTAACGCGCTCCCGCCCTACGAAAGGTTCCGTTTAGTAAAAAACAGTAGATTATGTTTTAACTGCCTCAGTGATAAGCATATGATAAACGAATGCAAATCGCTACAAGGTTGTAAGATTTGTTCCCGCAGTCATCATTCGCTTATTCATTTAAATAATGAAAACTCCGCACGATCGAATGAGTTCGCGCGCCATCCGTCGACGTCACTCGTGCCTGCCACCGCGCCCCGCGGGCCTCCGCCAGCGCAGCCCCAGGGCTCCGCGCTTGCCTCGCGCGCGCAAGTCGTCGTCGCGCCGCCGCTGCGACGTGCTCCCGCGCCCTCTCCCGCGCCTCGCTATAGTTGTCCCGCTCCCACGCATGATGGTCGCGATCTCCCGCCGAACACTCGCGCTCCCGCGTCTGTCTCTGTCTCGCGCACCCCGCTCGTTCGCCAAGGCCACACTAGCCCCGCTCCCGCTTCGCACCGCGTTTCTCTCGCTAATAATAATAATAAAACTATGTTGTTGAATGAAACCGCTCCCGCGCATTTGTATAATTATAATCGGGAGGATTATAATTATGAGTTATCCGCTAATAACGATTTTGATTCGAATGTCGCTTCCGCATCGCTCGCACCCGCTCAAGATGTTTCGTTATGTATAAACGAAAATAATTGTAATTTCTCGCCAAATAGTGATTCCGCTCCGCGTACCGTGTTGTTAGGCACCGCTACGTGTCTCGCTCAAGCATCCGACTCTACGCAGTTAATACCTATTCGCGTTTTAGTTGATTGTGGATCGATGCGTGATATAATTACGACAAATTGTTGTAAACGCTTAGGTATACCTATTCGTCCCTCGCAAAATGCACACGTCTCCGGACTCGGTGACGTAGTAAATAAAGCTGAAGGTGTAACCAATTTAGTGGTCCATTCTCGAATCGAACGAAATGTATCGTTCGCTATCGAACCGTACGTCGTAGACCGCATAACCAGTGAGTTACCGACATCGCGCGTAAACACTGAAGCGCTGCCATACCTACAGGGGTTGCCGCTCGCTGACGATACTTACCACTCGCCCGGGGTCATTGACCTTATACTAGGTTGCGATGTTTTCACGCGAATTTTGTTGCGGAAAAAAGTATCTCGCGCGCCTGGCGAACCAGTCGCAGTAGAAACGTTGTTAGGGTACTTAGTTATGGGTAGTGCCCCCACTGGAATAGAAACCGACGTATTGCGCTCGTTTTGTGCGTTCGACACTCCTTGCGTGTCACGCTTTTTTGAAATAGAAGACTTGCCAAAAAAGGGTGAGCTTCTAACGCCTGAGGAACAGGAGTGTGAGAATATTTTTGTAGATACGACCACTCGGGACGAACTAGGCCGCTATGTAGTCGCGCTGCCCATGCGCAGCGACCCCGCGCTGTTAGGAGAATCGAAGCATCTCGCTGAACGTCGCTTCTTTTCGCTCGAACGCCGCTTGCTCGCTAATCCAGAAGTAAAATCCGAGTATGACAAAATAATATTAGATTATTTAGAGAAAGATTATCTGTCTCCAGTAGAAGAGACGGACATCACCGCATCTCCGCAATATGTGATACCGCATCACGCTGTAGTTCGCAAGGACAAATTGACAACTAAGACTCGCTTAGTTCTAAACGCTAGTATGCCTACGGATTCGGGCGTATCACTGAATGATATTTTGCACACTGGGCAAAATCTACAGTCTGATTTATTTCGCATAATATTGAATTTCCGCATGTATAAAATCGCAGTAAGCGCAGATATCCGTCAAATGTATTTGAGAGTGATTGTAGACACCGCGTTTCGCCGCTTTCAGAGAATCTTCTATAGATTCAGCCCAGAGGAACCGTTACAGTTGTATGAGTTCAAAAGAGTCACGTTCGGAATGACTTGTAGCCCGTTCTTGGCCATGCGCACTATTCGACAGCTGGTAATGGATGAACGTGAGAAATATCCGCTCGCAGCCGCTGTATTAGAAAAGGACAGCCTGTATATGGACGATTTGGCCGTCAGTTGTGTAGATGCCCGCGAAGCTACCCAGCTGTCATTGCAGCTTATTCAGCTGTTCTCCGCTGGTGGATTCGAACTTGTTAAGTTTGCGAGTAACTCACCTGATTTTCTTGCTTCGATTCCCGCCGACCGCCGTGTAACAGACCTGATCGACTTCAGTTCCGACGATATGAAGGTCCTAGGTCTTCATTGGGTTCCGTCCGCTGATCAGTTTGCATTTTCCGTGACGAATGAGGAACGCAACTGTACAAAGAGAAACATTCTCTCGACTATCGCTCGCCTATGGGACCTTATGGGATTTGTAGCCCCCGTAACTTTGTTCGCGAAGCTTATAGTTAAATCGCTTTGGGAAAATAGTATTGACTGGGACGACGTTCCCCCGCAAAATGTGGTAAACGCTTGGACACAGTTCATCAATGAACTGCCGCAATTGAAAAATGTAAAAATCCCGCGTTATTTAGGAATTGAACCGCGTATTGTATTGACACTTCTCGGCTTTGCCGACGCTAGTGAACGCGCCTACGGTGGCGTCGTTTACCTTCATGTCTACTGCCCGGACACTAACGAAAGTTGCGTTAGTCTTTTGTGCGCGAAGTCTAGAGTTGCTCCCGCTAAGACCGTAGTCACCCTCGCGCGCCTAGAGTTGTGCGGCGCGCTCATTCTTGCGCAACTCATGAACACGGTGGTAGATACGTACTCATCGCGTTGTCAGATAAATAACACGCTCGCTTTTTCAGACAGTAAAGTCGCTCTGGCGTGGATACACTCCACTCCAGCCCGCTGGCAAACATTCGTAGCCAACCGCGTCACTAGAATTCAAAAGAATATTGATCCACGTAACTTCCATCACATTAAAGGTACCGACAATCCCGCTGATTGTCTTTCGCGTGGTCTCACTCCCGCTCAGCTGGTTGACCACCCGTTGTGGTTCAACGGCCCCGCATTCGCTCAGTTGCCGTATAATGAATGGCCTATTCAAGATTTCGATCCCAGGAGTATAGAAAATCCGCCGGAAGCTAAAACAAAGGTTTTAGTAACCAACATCTCGAATGATAAGACCGCGACTCCCGTTCTCTATGAACTCGCTTTACGCGTATCATCATGGTCAAAACTGCTTCGCATCGTCGTATACGTATTACGTTTTATTCGTAAACTTCCGCGTAAATTCGAATCTTCGCACCTTGACATAGCTGAGTCAGCAGTTATTCGCGCTGTCCAACAGGTACACTTTAGTAATGAGATTAAATGCATCCAAACTAATAAGTCGCTTCCTCCAACCTTGTCGAAACTTAACGCTTTTCTACAAGACGATACACTTCGCGTAGGAGGTAGACTGACGAACTCTGACTTAGACTTTGATAGCAAACACCCCATTTTGCTTCCCGCTCGCGATCACGTGTTAGATTTGATAGTCGATCACTACCACAGAGTAAATCTGCATACTGGCCCTGGTTTGCTATTCTCGTTGCTTCGCCAGAAGTATTGGATCTTGTCCGCTAGGAATTTAGTTAGAAAACGCGTGCATATGTGCAACGTCTGTTTTAGGAACAAACCGCGTCCCGAGTTCCCCTTCATGGGAGAACTACCCGCCTGTCGCGTGAAAGAGACACCGAAGGCATTTCTACATACGGGTGTGGATTACGCCGGCCCGATACAAACTATTCCGTACAGACGTCGTGGAGTTCGCTCGCAAAAATCTTACATTTGTTTGTTCATATGTATGGTTACTCATGCCGTTCATATTGAACTCGCATCTGACTTGTCCACCGAAGTGTTTTTGAATGCTTTCAAACGCTTCCTATCGCGTCGCGGCCCGGTCCGTTTCGTACACTCTGACCGCGGCACAAATTTTGTAGGTTGTAAATCTCACCTAAAAGCGTTGTATACCCTAGTAGACTCACCCGGTTACAATGAAGCTTTCGCCGCCGCGTTCCGCGAAAATAGAATTGAATGGAAGATGAACCCGCCGCTCTCTCCGCATCACGGTGGTATGTGGGAAGGCAATATAAAGTGTGTGAAATCGCATCTAAATAAGATCGTTGGCAATCAATTGCTTACTTTTGAGGAGATGCAGACAGTGCTCACTCAGATCGAAGCACTGCTGAATTCGCGTCCGCTTTCGGTGCTCAGCGCAGACCCATCTGAGCCTTTGCCTTTGACACCCGCTCATTTTTTGACTCTCACCCCGCTGAAGTCAATACCCGCCCCCGATTTGGCAGAAGAACGCACTAATTTATTACAGCGTAAAAATTTGGTAGATCGCTTAGTGCAATCTTTTTGGAACAGATGGCGGATTGAATATCTGAACACTTTACAGTCTCGTCAGAAATGGCATGCGCGTTCAGAATCGGTTAAAGAAGGAACTGTAGTCCTTATTAAATCGGATAATTTGCCTCCGCTTCAATGGCCTATGGGTATCATAGTTAAGGTTTTCCCTGGGGCCGATGGCGTGGTAAGAGTGGCAGATGTTAAAACTAAGTCTGGTATTTATCGTCGACCAGTCGTTAAGCTGTGCCCTCTTCCAACTCAGTAATAACTTAGTTTTGATGTGTTATATGCCTTTGAGCATTGTAAATTAGTTTTAGTTTAGGTTATTTTGATTTTGCGCTCATTATGACAGAGCAGTCTCTCTTAACTTGTCATTAATTTGTAGCCAAGTTTGTATTCTTATGTTTTTTTTTCACAACTTTAATGGACAGTCTCTGTTAAGTTGTCACTTATTGTTTTGATTTGGTGAAAGTGGATTACTTCATCCCCTTTCAGGTGGGGGAGAAATGGTTTAGCCAATGTTTTGTACGCACCGCAGTAGCACATAGTTCCTTTTCCTGTCTCCTTTTGTTCTATATATTTTTCCATTTCCCTCATTCCTTTCACATTCACGCTGTGTAAAGCAACATCGTTGCGCCAACCAATGAGAGGTCGGCGCTTGTTTCGGGAATACCCGAACGCATCCGAGGAGCTTCGGCTTCGGCGTCTGCGATCCGCGGCCGCCGCCTCGGCTCGACAGTGCGCTTTTCGACGTCGCGCTCGCAATACGCTTTGTTTTTGACCCGCTCGCTACTGACGCGGATCACGCTCCGCCGCTCACATTCTGAACTAACCGCTTTATTTGTGTTGTGTATAACCCATTGGTGTCTGTGTACTAACTAAATAGCAGAGACTTGGTGAAGTGAAGTTCTACACCTGCCTACTAACCCTCGCTATACATCATTTGGATGCTCGGCTTGGTTGCTTGCGTGTGTGGTGAGTCTACATCCTTTACCTTGCCCTACCTACTTGTGTTATTGCGGTTGCATTAGATTCCTCATGATAGGTGCCAGCCAGCCCGAACTATACAGTCCACTTATTCGCGCCTACAATGCTTATTATTTAGTTCTGATTTTGTTCTGTCTAAGGAACTTATGGGCTATCTACAAAAAAATTTGGACACTATACAAATTAGATCAAGTAGCAGCTGACTAATTTGTATAAAAATTTGAAAGCTCTCGTAGGCAAGCACGCGTCCCGCAGACACTCCATCTTCCGGCGGCCGCTGCCCGCTAATACCTATTGTTCAATGATTAATTGTCCCGAAAATTGAATTTTGCCCGTGATAAATGAAATACCAACACAATATGTAACAAATCGCCATCACCGGCATCCTTCGATCAAAACAGCCGCTCGATTGTTTGACTTTTGACAAAAACGACGACTAGCCCAGGGATGCTGCGGGCTTCAAGGCCCGGGAGGTAGCGGGAAATGGAAACTTACATAGGTATTAATGAGTTCTTGATATTTTGTTTTGTGTATTTAGTTCATCATCAAAACCTTAATACCATTGCCGGACTACTTAAAATTAAGACTAAAAAATTAAGATTAAAACTAAGACTAGTGTGAGCTTAAATCGAATTGTGAATGTTAAACATTCACATTTCGATTTAAGCTCACATTATATCTTTTGCGTTTTCAGGGTTCGCTTCATCCTGTGAGAGAAAAGCTTTCCGTTGGAGATTTAAAGATAAAATAAAATTTTACAACCCACGAGCTTTGTTTATGTAGGAAAATAAATTAATTTTAGAAACTCCGGGGTATACTTTGCAAATTCATCGGATAACGCCGGGTTGGTATACCTACCTACGCAGCTATCTACTACCTACGTAACACAGTATTGCTTACCTACAATACTGTGTTACGTTTTAATTTTATTCCTGAAAGTTTTTACCGAGGAATTATTACGTGGAGGTTCGTTGTCGGAGTGAGGGAGTGTTTAATAATGAATGGGCTGTGCATTAGAGCTGACGTTTAAGTAACTTGGGAAGGCGAGAGGCCGGAGCCGTGGCCCGCGCCGGCTGCGGTGGCGGCGCCGGGGCGCCCGCCGCCGGGGCGCACTATGCTCTCAGCTCTATGGAGGGAACAATTAAAACTACAACTGTTTAACATTAATCTTACATAAATAGATTTAAAAAAACATTAAAATTTTCCTTCAGTGCCTATCTGGAATAGAAGTTAAATATTGTTTTTATATGCAAAGGCTGGTCAGTCAGTTACAGGTCGCGCCAATCTTTAAGATCGCTGAAGGGAAGTGACTGAGGGAAGTGTGCGTTCACTTGGAATCCTCATGCTCGAATTTTGATATTCTGATTATGCCAATATTTATTGTCTAATAGTGCCCAAAGGAAAAAAATGTGCTATCGTAGTTTCAGAGAAAATCGAGTTTTTCACTGAGGCTTCTAGCGGAATGTTTCGCTGGCAGCCTCATCTCTGGAATCAAGGAACTACTTCGAAATTCGAGCATGAGGATTCTAAGTGAACGCACACTTCCCCCACTCAGTACCCTTCAGCGATCTTAAAGTTTGACGGGACCTGTACCTACTGTAAAATGACCAATAGTATGGGTATAGGCACTTGGTTACAGTTTCATGGGTTTAAAATCTCCAGTATTTTTCCAGCTTAGCTAGACCAAGTATAAATGGTAAATAAATGGAGTGAAGCACTAAGCGGCGACCGCAGGCACGAAGTCCTTGGATATACCGATATTGAGAGCTTCCGGTGCTTCCTAGAGGCTCCATTAGTGTACCGTTCTACAAAATGTTATAACCTATCTGATAGAAGTTTCCACAAGAACAGCATTTTAAATCTAATTATGTTGTAGTCGTAGTAAGTAGTGTCGTTTCAGACCTTCATTAATGACGATTGTCAAATATTCGGCGATAACTCGCTGCTATAATCTGGATAAAACATTGCTCCTGGCAAGTGAAAATAAGCTTCTTCCTTGAATGATGAGTGTACAACCAGGTGCACTACACAGGTCAATTATTGCATAATCTAAACAAAAATATATTTGACAACCCACACTGCGCTAAAATGATAATTAAATTGTAATGATAAGTAAATTAATTAATTTAAATTGAAATAAAATAAGTACGTACTAATGTACTCAAATTACCGCCGACTGGTTGTCTGAAATAAAAGCATGTATTTAATTATACAAGGAGAAAAATTCACTTTGTATTTATGCTTCTTTGCTATGCTACGCGCTACAATCCGACTACGCGAGCGTAGCCAGCAAAAATGTTTTAATGAATACTGGAATACGATAAAAGATAAAGTTTATAGGATCATGGAGGTATAAATGAACTTAAATTATTTATCAAAACGAATTGTTCAAATTCAGATTTCATTCGTTCAACTGGCAGTACATAGCTCTCATTGGTACTCAAAGTCCATGTATTCCTCAATGAGATGAGACCCGACCAGCTCGAATATACATTGCGAAATGGGATTGTCTTGCGTTGCTTTGAGTCAAATTGAAATTAGGTTTGTGTTGTCGTCTTCGTGCGGAGTAGTGGCTAGAAGTGCGCACCGGAGTTTGGAACTCTCGAACACTTGTCTCCAGCATTGGTAGCACGAAGACATTTCTCGTGCGCGGCGGAATGAGAGAAAAGCCCCCGTCTCCTTCCAACACACGATATTAGAAGAGACACCAATAGCGTAAGAGCACCGGGCGCGATTAACAACAGTCTTTGCGCGGTTGAGCTACCACCGCCGGATGCATCGTTGAGACGCGAAATACAGCTCCTACATCTTCAAACTGTATTCAACTTTAACTAGAACGCTACAGTTTGTTATGCCGTACGATTATTGTCAAAGACGAAACACTTTCATGAATGTTATCGTGATTTTAGTTTGCAGAATGTTGGGCACAATATGTTGAGACACTGTATAGGCTGATTTAAAGTTAAATACAGAAACTGAAAAGTATTTCAATAATTTATCTATATAATAATATATATCTATATATATATCTTTATTTATATATAATTTATCTATTGTATTTTTTAAGTTTTAAGTATATACTATTCGGAACTGGTATGCAGGGTGTTAAAAAAGTGCGTTTGAGATTTTAAGGGGTTACTCAGAATCAAGTATAGAATATAGGATATATATAAGATGCTACTTTATTAGTGCCCGATATTTTAGCCAGTGCTCCTACTCCTGATTCTGATCAACTTTCCCCAAGGAACCCATAGTCAAATCGTAAAAAAATTTTTGGACTCTTCATACAAATCGATCAGCCGAGCGGCCAAATTAGTATGAAGAGTCCAAAAATTTTTTTAAGATTTGACTATGGGTTCCTTGGGGAAAGTTGATCAGAATCAGGAGTAGAAGCACTGACTAAAATATCGGGCACTAATAAAGTAGCACCTTATATAAAGGGTGTAAGGGACAGGTTTCCGAAAACTTTAAGGGCTTGCTCAGTAGACGAAACTGAACAACTTTCCACAAGAAATTTTTTCAGGAAACGAAAAAAAAATCGGCTTCTCCATACAAAATTATAAATTTGATTGGACAGTTTGTATGGAGAAGCCGATTTTTTTTTTCGTTTCCTGAAAAAATTTCTTGTGGAAAGTTGTTCAGTTTCGTCTACTGAGCAAGCCCTTAAAGTTTTCGGAAACCTGTCCCTTACACCCTGTATAATATTGAAAAAAACCGATTTACATTTTTTCCAGTTTTCCATACAAATTCTTGATTCACTATTCGGATTAGGATGGGAACCTGGAAAAAAAAATTGAAGAGCGGTTTTTTTTTCCATATTTTTCGTGTATTCTATACTTGATTCTGAGTAATCCCTTATAGGATGCTTTTAAAATATCGGTCAGAGCTCAAACTCGAATTTCTACTCATGAATCAAAACTACTTCCCAATTGTTCCATTTCCAACATTTCCTCAAAAAAATAGACTGATCAGCTGATTGACTTGTATGAAGAGACCAAACCTTTTTTTGCGAATTGACTGTGTGTTCCTTGAGGAAAGTTGTTCAGATCCATGTGTAGAAACACCAGTTTAAGTCCTGGTAGATATTATAAGAGCACATTCTTTTCATATAAAGTTTAAAAAACACAGCTGAAACCATTTACTCTAGAGCTTCTGCCACTTCATGAAACTGAACAACTTTTCCCATGGTGAATATGGTAGATATGTTTTACAGTGCATTAAGATCAGCAACTGTAACCTGAAAATATAATACCCGTATGTTTTAAAAATTAAATATTTCTCGAGATAATTACTCTTTTCTTAGTTAGGCTGTATAGGATATAATAAGCCTTTTCGTTAGATCAAGTTCACAACTTTTTTTTAATTAGTTGTCACCCAGTTGGCATAGACTTGATATATATTCATACAGCCTATAAAACACTAACGAAGAGAAATAAAATTTTCTCGAGAAATGTTTAATTATTTAACGCGTAACGCGAACAAATGTATGCGTAATCGTCTCACTTATGTCATCAAGAGTCCCCAATAAACTTAGCTAAACTAATACAGAATCACATTTTATTCATTTCGTTCTCAATGACTTTGGATCACCTGTGGTCGCCACTCATTAAACTAAACAACATTTCTCAAGCAACTGAGACTTCTCATATAAATTGATCAATGATCTCTTTAATTAACCAACTTTATATGGAGAGAACCATTTTCTTCTTCGTTGAACTTTGTCAATTTGGCATCTTTGAAGAAAGTTGTTCAGTATTATTAGTAAAACTTACAGATATCGAAAACAAATGTAGATACTGTAATAACACCCTGCGTGTAGCAAAATTAGCCGTAAACTGTAGCTGTTGCTCATCATACTGAATAGAACCAACAACTTACATTCTACGCAAGCAAAGGCTTAGGAGCACCATAGCAAATCGCTTCCATGAAATGAAATGAAATGATTTATTGTGTGTAGAATTCAGGTTACAGTTGCTGATCTTAATGCACTGTAAAACATATCTACCATATTCACCATGGGAAAAGTTGTTCAGTTTCATGAAGTGGCAGAAGCTCTAGTGTAAATGGTTTCAGCTGTAGTAGTTTTGATTCATGAGTAGAAATTCGAGTTTGAGCTCTGACCGATATTTTAAAAGCATCCTATAAGGGATTACTCAGAATCAAGTATAGAATACACGAAAAATATTGAAAAATAAAACCGCTCTTCAATTTTTTTTCCAGGTTCCCATCCTAATCTGAATAGTGAATCAAGAATTTGTATGGAAAACTGGAAAAATGTAAATCGGATCTTTTCAATATTTTTCCTATATTCTACTCGGTGGCTAAGTGGTTAGCGATCCTGACCTCTGAGCCGAGAGTCGTGGGTTCGATCCCCACACAGGGCAAACTTTTCTGTGATGAGCAGAATTGTTTGCTCTGAGTCTGGGTGTATTATATCTATATATGTATGTATTTAAAAGTATATGTGTATGTATATCAGTCTCTGGTTCCCAAGATACAGGGAATCCTAGTTTGGGGCCAGATGACCGTGTGTGATTTGTCCCAGATATTATTATTATTGATTCTGAGTAACCCCTTAAAATCTCAAACACACTTTTTTAACACCCCGTATATCAAATGTATACAGTTTCAAATTGGGCATACCAGCTCCGAATAGTATATACTTAAAACTTAAAAAATACAATAGATAATTTATTGAAATACTTTTCAGTTTCTATATTTAACTTTAAATCAGCCTATACAGTCTCAACATATTGTGCCCAACATTCTGCAAACAAAATCATAACACGATAACATTCATGAAACTGTCTTTGACAATAATTGAACGGCATAACAACTGTAGTTCTAGTTAAAAATGAATACAGTTTGAAGATGTAATTAGGTGCCACAGAAAAAAAAAAAATAAACAAAACTAAGACTAAGAAAATCTAAAACTAGCATTTAGAGCAACAGTGTAAAAAAGAGCTTATCTGGAATACTATGTATTGTTTAATCGCTCATAGCAAACGTTATGTGTAGGTTAGAAATTTGGGGTTTTTATTATTTGAAAACTAAACTAATGTCAAATATATGAAAGATATAAAAAAACTGGGCTAATAGGTGCTATTTTGTTTTGCAAATAAACACAAAAAACTAAAAATTTTCTGTTAAAAAATATATGTAAGTGCTTATATTTAATTGATGTTGTTTATTTTTTGTGTATTTTTTTCAGTAGCACGGCCATCTACTACTAATTCTCACTCTTTTTGTTTTAACATTCTAGCCTACTTAATTTAAAAGTTACAACGTTTTGTTTACTTCGGGATAGCAGATGCTACTTAAAAAATAAACTGGCAATTTTCTTAGCTTAACATGTAAATTATTAAATGAAACTGCTATCAGTAGCTACCGAAAAAGAAGAATGGCTAGAAAACATACTAATTAAATTAAAATATTGTATTTATTTGCAATTACGGTAACTTAGTTGTCTAAGTAACACAGTTGTTTTTCATATAAAGTATGAAATAGGGTGACTGACGTTTAACCTTAAGCAGATGCTGTACGCATACTTTTAAATCGTCTTTTTTTCTACATAGTATAAAGTTCCTACCACTCGGAACTTGTACACTCAACGTTTCGGGAAGTGTTAGCGGAGCGAGAAGAAACGTCGAGCCCAAAGGAAACTCGCTCCAACACATTTTTTGAAATAAATACTTAATATCTATTACAATTGATGTCAGTACTAAAGCTACGAGCTGCAGGATCTATACATGTCCATACATCATTGTCATTAACATAGTCTTGGGTTTTATAATATCCTGTTGAACACAGGCATTTCTTTACATAAGTCTTAAACTTATTTTCGGATAAACTAATTACATTTTCAGGTATTTTATTGTAGAATTTTATACACTGCCCCATGAACGACCTTTTTACCTTACTCAGTCTCGAATAAGCAACTTCGATATTATTTCTATTTCTAAGATTAAAATTATGTCTGTCACTGTTTTTTGGAAATAAATCTAAATTCTTACGAACATACATGATGTTTTCATATATGAATTAACTGGCAACAGTTAAAATATATGTATTTCTTTAAACTTGTTTCTCAATGACTCTCGAGATCGCATCTGATAGATAGCGCGAATGGCTCTTTTTTGCAGTATGAAAATAGTTTCTATGTCAGCCGCATGTCCCCAAATTAAGATGCCGTAAGACATTATACTATGAAAATAGCTAAAATATACTAGTCGTGCAGTATCTACATCTGTTAGTTGCCTTATTTTCTTGACGGCGTAGGCAGCTGAACTAAGTTTTCCTGCTAGGGTTTCTATATGAGGTCCCCATTGTAAGGAAGCATCTAAAGTAATACCAAGAAAAACAGTGCTATTAACGAACGCTAAAATATTACTATCTAATATTACACTATCGTGAGTTTGCTTGACATTTGGTAATCTGATTTCATTACTTTTGTTTTTGTGGCATTTAATAGCAAGTTATTAACAGTAAACCATTTATGTATTTCTGAAAGTGTGTTTACTTCGTCAATTTTGCTGTCTTTCCTGTCTACCTTAAAAATAAGAGACGTGTCATCTGCAAACAACACAATATTTGAGAGACGTTGCACCATAAATGGTAAGTCATTTATATAAACAAGGAAGAGAAAGGGGCCTAAAATAGATCCCTGGGGAACGCCTATTTTTACCGTAGAGCCGAGAAAATTAGTGCTATTTACTTGGACTGTTTGTAACCTATTGTTAAGGTAAGAATTGAGAAGACTGAGAGCCCTATCCTCCACACCGTAATGCTTTAGTTTAAGAAGTAAAGTTTGATGTTCCACACAATCAAATGCTTTAGATAAATCACAAAACACTCCTATTGCATCTTGTGATTTCTCAAAAGCATCATAGATGTTTCGTATAAGTGCTACTCCTGCATCGGTAGTTGATCAACCTTTTGTGAAGCCAAATTGTTGGTTATGCAGAAGTTTGTTTAAAGTGAAGTGTTGTAGCATTTGATTGAGCATAATTTTTTCAAAGACTTTACTAAGGACGGGTAATACAGAAACAGGTCTGTAATTTCCCGCATCAGTTTTGGAACCTGATTTATAAAGAGGTATAATTTTACTACACTTCATGACATCTGGAAAGTCACCACTTTCTATACTAATATTGAAAAGGTATGCTAAATGTGGTGCTAATTCGTCAATTACATTACTAATACATTTAACTAATAAACCACACAAGTCTTCAGTTTGTTTCACTTTAAGCGACTTAAAAGCTTTAACAACAGTTTCAGGTCCAATTTCTCTAAAATAGAATATTTCACCACAAGAATTGACATTTTCTTCTATTATTTTTTTAGCATATGTGGGTGATGAGTCCAGGGCCTCAGTTAGCTTCAGTGGAATGTTTGTGAAAAACGTTTCGAATTCCGTAGCTATTTCTGCGTTAGATGTTATTTTGCCTTTATCTGTTTGTAAAACAAAATCTTTATCGTGTTTCTTGACTTTACCGGTTTCTTTATTTATTATATTCCAAACCGTCTTAATTTTATTATCAGATAGTTTTATCTTTCTGGCTAAGTAATTAGATTTGGCTGCGCAGCATACCTTTCTGAATATTTTTGAATAACGCAAAATTTCTGAAATTTTCATCAAATATGTATATAACTTTTTTCTCATAAAGATCAAACAAGGTTTGACGGCTTTTATAAATTCCTACAGTAGCCCATTCACAAAACTTAAATTTATTATCAATATTTATAGATTTAGTTTTAAAAATTTCCTGAAATTCTCGCTCGATTACTGTAAAAAAATCATTGTACATTGTTTATTATCAAAATTTGGTATGGGCAGCTTGTCATTTAATGCTTTTTTATACTTTTCTATTCTTTTAACAGTGACAGGCCTCGACTATATTTTAATTTGTTTTATAATTGACCTGAAAGGAAAGCTAGCTAGCCATTAGTCCGCTATGATCAGACCTCAAGCAGTTAATTACTTTTTTCTCTACATGGCTACAGTTACAGAAAATATTATCGATACATGTGGCAGAAGTCTCTGTTTTTCTAGTTGGTTCTAAGAAGAAATAATCCAAATCAAACGACTTAAAAAGACAAATAATTCTTGTTGTTAGGGACTTCTTTTCTAATAAATCAACGTTATAGTCGCCGCATACGATGACTGATTTTTTACTTTTACATCCTTCCTCTGAGCTTTTACTTACTAAATTTAAAGCATCCTCCATTACTGATTCGAAACGAGCAAAGTTATCGTCACATGGGGGCCTATATACACAGATAATGATGTGGTTCTCCAGCTCCACACAAGATAGCTCCACAGTTTTTTCAATCGAAAGACTTACGACGTCTTTCCGTACCTTAGTCTTTAGGGTATTTTTAAGTAATATAGCGGAGCCACCGCGAATCGCAGTCTTTCGATTGAATGCACTGGCCATATTTTAATTTTTAAAATTAAAAAGCATTTCATGTTCCTTGCGCCAGTGCTCTGTAATACATAAAATATCTATATTAAATTTTTCCAAAAATAATTCTATTTCAAATTCTTTGCTGAGAAAGCCTTGTATATTTTGGTGTACTAATTTCAAAGAGTCGGGCTTCCTCGTTGTCTTTGAATCTAGTTTAAATCTGGAGTTCGAGACCCGCTACAAGTGCAAGCACCGCAGGGTGCACTATCTAGTGCAATTATAGGCTGTGCCATACCTGCGGTGCCGTCACCGGCGACGGGCTCCTCCGTCGTTAAGAAGGTAATTACCGACTGAATACAGTCGGTACGATGTAAAATACTGTAAGCTAACGAATTAGTTAGACTTTTTTTGTGTACAAATGGTAGATACATTGTATCATTGGTCAATTTAAACTTATTTATAAAACTATTTGTGTCAAAAAACAAAACAAAGTCGCTACGACTGCATGTCAAATTGTATAAATACAAATTCAAATCATGCATTTTTTTATTATAGTCGTGAGCAGCATTGGTACAATAAGGAAACGCACATACTGTTATTTTCCATTTCTTTTCTATGCTTAGCTCCACAAGCCGGTCGACAGTTTTCTTAATGTGAGATTTTTTAACATTGTTATTATTACCTAACATTAACACAACTGAGGAGCTTTGATCAAATGAACTACCACAAATTTTATCAACTATTTCTTCTAATATCGGGATAACACCTATTTACCGCCCTGGAAGATTCAATGCTACTTGAAAACAGCGGCCCGAAACCTATACCTAGTGTATCAGAGAAAATAATGGTTCTTTTCTTAGGATTAAGCGATGTGAATTGAGTGCTCCGTGTCAACACCCGAGGCGAGGTAGGAGCAGCGCTTGGCGACACATCCCGGCAGCTTTCCGAAGCTCGCCGGTAAGAGTTGGCTGACCGCACGCGCAGTCACACTGATGATTATTTACTAAAGACTCAAATCGCTCTGAATTATATTACAGAGTTCCAATAACTTATCCGTGGACAAAACATGCTCGTCTATTTGCTTCTCAGCTTGTTCGTATTTTAATATTATAAATATTGGCTGTCCCTTTGAGCAAGTCACGTGAAATAGCCTTAAGTTTTTTTTTCACGTAACGTATGTATTTAAATTTTTCAAGTTAAACACCATTACTTGAACCTCACTTCCATGTCATTAATTACTATTTTTAAAAACTTTTAAATATATAATATGTCTGGCTGTGTCCCCACTGCTAAGCAAAATTTTACCTACCGTGTGTTACCATATGAAAGTTAAGTTTAAAATAAGTTTTGTGCCCTTTGCAAATCGAGTATAGGTTCCTCGCGGAAAGTTGTTCAATTTCATAACTAGAATTTTCTAAATAAGTGACGCAGTTGTTATTTTTCCACACCATTCTTAAAGTAAACGTTAACAAATATATACGTATAAAGTATCAAAAATCATCACTGCAAATGTCTTGGATGTTTACTGTAGATAATAATGAACTAAAATCAACGTAAAAAAGTAAATAAATACTAACTTCACTTTTCAAAATGTTTTATACAAAAGTTGTCTAAATTGTACCCTAAAAAAAATTATGGCCCATCTACCTTGCAATTTTTATGGAAAACTTCGCAGCGATGTCACCGCATCGCATGCGATTTTCGCGGTGGTGCGGTGCCGCAACGCAGTGTGGCCCCATCGTTGGTAGGTAGGTATCATTCAGTTCGTCTTAATCCCCTGACTAATGTTTATTGTGACATTGAATTGGTTAGCTTATTTACAGACATCCTTCAAGTAACCTTTTACATACGGGTCATAACGATTACATATATGGTCGGTATGAGAGGCCGTGAGACGACGAGCGAAACTCCGGCCGGCGGAAATGAAAAAGTTAACAAACCCGCCCCGAGCTGACTCTAACAAATTCTTAAACTCCAACTGGATCATATTTTTGGCCTGCTAAATTTGTGGTAATAAATCTTACCAAGTTTTGATTGTACACATTCGTTACCATCTGCCATTCGTCAACTCATAAAGAGTTTCATTCCATCTAACTTCGTGGCTAAAGGAGTTAAAGAAAAAAGCTTTCCATTCAATTTGCAACGTGAAAAGTGTTTGGCTTCGTGAAAAGTTGTTAAATTGCAAGCTATCAGCTTTGGTGGTTCGGGTTCTTTTTCAATATTAAAACAACAAAAAGATTTTTAAATTTGATACCAGACGGGCGAAGTTAAGACCGTTAAGAATGCGTGTAAAACTTGCAGACTTTTTTCATGGAGCTCACTTACCAAACTGTTGTTTTTATTGAAAACCGCTTATGTCAACTCTAGATTACACACTGATTCGCATATTTATCAATTTACTCCATTATAGAACTTAAAATATTGTATTAAAAAAATAATAGAAAATTAAACAGGTATCTTATTAGATGGCTTAGACTCACCTAAAATCCTATTCGAAACGTGAACATTTCCGTATGTTAACAATCCATTTCGTTGCTACTTCAGGTTATAGTCTCTACCCATAAATTGAGAAGGTTAGGCCAAACTCCACATACGGGGTCAAGTCCGGACTGGTGGACGTTGTGGGGCTAGTGGCCCAACCCCGTGTCAGAAGTTTTCAAGTCACCTATAAGGCCTTCGACATGACTTTAACGACTGCTATCTAGTGATATCAGCTGGCACCAACGGCTTAATGTATACCATGCGAAGCACTGAAACGGTCGAGATACGATAAATGGCATTAACAGTCAAACCGTGACCGTGTCTGTAGTCAGTTAACCTGCGTGATCGGCAAGGCCACACTGAGCCACGAACATTTCCGTATAGTAAATAAATTATAACTATATTGTATTTTTAACCGACTTCAAAAAGGAGGAGGATCTCAATTCAACTGTATTTGTATGTATGTTACGCGATTACTCCGCCAATTATGAATCGATTTTGATGATTATTTTTTTGTTTGGTAGGTAATGCTTCAGAGCTGGTCCCATATAAATTTTATCTAAATTAACTTAGCGCTTTTTGAACAAATCACAAGAACAAAAAACAAAGTAAAATTGTAGTTGTTACGATTGAAGTCGGTTTTTAACGTAT
Organism: Coleophora deauratella; assembly: GCA_958295455.1. Lineage (NCBI taxonomy): Eukaryota > Metazoa > Arthropoda > Insecta > Lepidoptera > Coleophoridae > Coleophora > Coleophora deauratella. The sequence goes on along the minus strand of OY282396.1, from coordinate 10,421,983 downwards.
TCAGCGTTGTCGATTATTGATCCACAAACTTGCGAACTGACAATTAACTAAGCTCTGCTTACCAGTAATGGTTAAAATTTACTATAAATAAATTACTTTTTTCGCAGTCGTTTCCGGAGAAAATTGATCAGTTGCCTGAGCAGTCTATCTATTTGCGGGTTGTCAGTGAATGTGGTAATACCCTGTAATAGTCACCCTGTATTCGTTATCTTGCCTGCGTTAACGTTAACGAATAAAATTGGAGCAAAAACAAATGTTGACTACAGTTTCCATAACAGTTCAGTCAATCGAAACATGTATGAAAACATTTTTTGGCTCCGATTACGTAGGTTCTATAGAGAAAGTTGTTTCGTTTCATGAGTAATGCCTATGTAGCATATATTCTATTATTTGCCACTAGTCGACGGATTAAGTCTCCCTGTATAGTTCTGAAAGCACTCCGACTTCCACGCGCACGAAGTCTCAGGCAACAGTTAGTAATTTTAACTGAGTAGTTACCTGCAGAGTTAGGTGCGGAGAAAAATGCAGTTTTTCACCCACTTTTACTTTTCAAACGAAACGGAGCTCTATTTAGCTATTTATCTAAGTGTTTCATTTTTCTGGCCTCTTTTACTTTTATAGGGTGTACCAGGGATCTGATGTGGGTGGATTCGACCAAAATTCATTTAAACGCGAATAACGAAACAGGATCTCATGAATTTTGAAAGTTGAAAATAGTTAAAAATAATGTATTATAAAAGATTTATCTCATCACAGTAAGAAAATTGAAATATACTATCACAGTGATTTACTTTGACTGAAATCTATTCTTCTATTCATGGAATAAGTGTCCTATTAATAGCAATAGAATACGGGAGAACCATATTCTTTAATTTAAATAGTACCTAGAGAGTTAAACGAACAATTTATTTAGTCTCCGATAACTGCCCTAACTGATGCTAAGGATACTTACAATTTATTGTCGTTTGGTCAAAATCGATATAAGGTACCTCTCATAAAAAAACAGATTATTTGTTCGTTTACTCAAGTCTAGTTACAACCCCTATTATACCTTGACTAGGAACGTTTGTATAGATGACCAAAACAAACTTTCATCACATATTATCCTGTTTATTGTCGAGCGATTGATTTATTTTTAGTTATGTTTACCTATAGTATTAGTTCTTGAACTGTGCGGCCTGACATCAGTAATTTTAATTTTAGCGACGTGTCATCTCATCACCATCGAGGTGGATTCATATTAATTTTTTCTGTAGCTTTGTCGTAGTTGGGTAAAATTATTATCTACCCAGCAACGGGAAAGGGAAATAAAAGCTTTATTATCCCCAGAAACCTCGATTAAGATCTTTTATCTTGACTGATTGAAAATGAATCGTTTTAAAGTCAAGTAGAACAATAAATCCATTTCTCTCTTGGATTTTCGGATTCGAGTGGCCTGAAAAAGTGTTTTCAAAACTGTATAATGGAAATCTTCTGCCTTAGAATTTTTTTCAATAGGGATTTTCGTTTTATGTAGGCACGGGTAACCTTTTTTAAGGTTTCATTTCATTACGTTTAGAAAGTCGTGGGCCGTAAATAATATAAATAATTATGACTTCCTAGGCAGGTACACGAAAATGCCTGTTCTTGTTTCCGAAAAATGCGATCGATATTTTATATTTTTCGGAAATTACCTATCAGAACGGTTCGCAGGCTCACGGGTCGGACAAAAAGCAACGGCGGGCCGCATCCGCTCCGCTGCCCGGGGGTTGCCCCATGTGTGTTTTATATTACAAAGCAAACCGTATCAAGTTACAATAAAAGAAGGATATTATGACATAATCATAATGAAATTACAATATTTTACACGGGAAAACTATGACTTCTGTCACGTAACATGGCATGCCCCTTAAAAAAATACGAGTTATTATTTCTATACCCTACAACAGACATACAAAAACAAAAAATAAACACAAGTGCAAAAAGTGGTACAGCATTAGAAGTGACGTTAACCTAAATGCCTCTAAAACCAAAGTACTCGCCAATTTCGCATTTAATTGCCGACGGTGAGGTCCAATAAAGAAGTCATCAAAGGCTGGCACTGGTTGTTACTAGGGTTGTCGCTCGCCAACACTGTGAGGGTGGCGCACGTTAGCCACCGCTATAGGTGGTGGTCAGAGATTTGTAGGTCACGCTTCTGTGGTGGGCAAAAAGCCGAAACACAGTAAATTACTGTACTAAATTACTGATAGTACAGTAGATACATACCGATGAAAATACCTGGCTTCTGTAAAAAATATATTGGTTGTAAAATATCGTAAGTATATCGATGTATCTATACTTAATTTAATTAATAATCCATTCACCAATGCTCCGTTTAGATTCTTGTATATTGTTTAAGCACTTGGAAAACGTAACAAATGCTATTTGCTGTGATAGTTGATAAGTTAGTTATTTTATATTTTCATTTATGTTATCTTTTTGATTTGGAAGTGTTTTTCTATCCTTACTCTACGTTTTGCTACCCATTAAAAAAATATTAATGAAAGTACGTACAAAGATGTTTTTTCAGGAGACTGAAACAACAATTTCACGGGTAGGTTACTACTCTGTTATCGGCTCAACGTGCAGTGTGCATATCACTGGAACATTGCAATACCGACATAACAGCTGACTGAGAGGCGCGTAATTACCGGGCCATGCGCTAATGATTAGGGATTTTGATTTGCTTTGATTTTAGTTTTACTGCATCAGTAATGTATGTTTAGTTATTAGTTATACGGACAAAATAATAATACATTTAATTGAACGGGAAATTGAACTTTCAGACATTTTGTTGATTATTTTTAGCTTTAACGTAAAAGAAAGGACGTAAAGGAAGTGAGAAGCCATTTTGTGTCTCTGTGTTGATTTCATTTGTATATATGTTGTTCACTCACATAGAGTTGGGGAAGTTTGACTCTGTAAAACATTTTCAATGATGTATTTGGGTACGTTTTTTTCGCCGATAAGCTTTAAACAGAGACTAAGTCTTATAAATTACAGAAAATTAAAGATAAGCAGATACGTATAGCCGCTACTACGGTTCATTGTCTATTCATTAGGTATTTCTTACACAATTATCTATGAAAAGTTTAAATAACGGTGTCTCTAAGTCTGTACTGAAATAGTTGATTACTAGCAACACTAAGTCAAATCATGGCGTTTCTAGAGCCACCTCAAGTCAGTCGCTCTTTATTGTATTTTATTCAAGATGTGTATGTCAGTACAGTCCTTTATAATCTACAAACATGTTTTTTCATCGTCCATCTGGAATTCCACTTGCACTGCTATGCCTGCTCTCCTGTGGGTGACAAGTCTCCTGTGGTGCATGATTTAGCTCGTTCATGGGCATGTAGCACATGTTAAGCTGTATTTATAGCCGAGCTCGTGATTATGACAGCCTTTTTAGATGATTTGAAAGATTTGTCTTCTGCTGTATTTATTACTTATATTTTTGGACTCGATTTTTCACACGGTTGACATAATGGCTATAAATTTTATTTACACGAAAACTCTAGAGTTTGTATTATTATATTACTAGTAATATAATACATTTTGGGAAGTTCAGTCACCCGCAGATAGACTGATGACTTATGTTTCATTATTATAAAGTAGCTAGCTTCATTTCTCATGCTGCTTATCATATTAAATTGGTCAACTCAATATATTACTACTACTACTATAAAAAAAGGAATGGCGATTTCCATGATTTCGCCAATGACATAATATTAACACGTTCCCTGCGTAGCCATTTTCACAAAACTTTCAGTTAGTGCGTTTGATACCTATAAGTCTTATAGGTATCAAACGCACTAACTGAGTATAAGACCTCGTAACCGACCGTTACTTAGCGCGTTTGAGACTTAATCAACTTCCTAAACAACAAAAATTAAGTATATCTTGCTCATTAAAGGGAATATATTCATAAATTTTCTGTGAATTAAAGACAAGTATTTCAATTTCAAATTATTTATTTCAGGTTATTTATAAACAAAAAAAAACAAAAAAACACAGAACACAAGATTAACGTTTTTTTTATTTCCTCTATCATAACCTAGATTTGCCCGCAGTTTTGACGTAGAATTTAAGAGTAAATACAGAATACCAATAAGTTATCAATTATATCTCATCCCGCAGTTAAGGATAGTTTAATCTTTATAGTGAATAGTGATGTAATTATATTAAAAACTGAGTTAATGATAAGTTATATTTTATTATTCATTAAGTAAGTCAGTAATTTTAAGGAAAGTGCTTTTCCTTGAACCAGGATTCACTTAACGTGTTAAAGAGGGAGGATAGGGAAGATCGATTGAAATAAAAGGGGCGAAACTTAGGTTAATAAAGGGACGAAAAATAATTAAGAGAAATAATATTACAATATTATTAAGAGTATTGCAACTGACAGCTATGAAGTTTTTTTTATCTAGAAGTGACAGTTCCCAGTCCTAGTTGCTGTACTGTCAGCACTGGAACTGTTATTGGTATTAACTTCTAACGTATATATTTAAAGTATATCTGTGGATATCAATAGTCAATATGCGTCGTGTTTTTTTTATTTATTTCATGAATCTAAATATTATAACAAGTTTATTTAAATTCCCTATTAATTATCAAAGATTTTCAAAATGAAAAATTGCTCCACAAAAACGAAGTAGGTAGCAGTGTACACTTTTCGAACGTCATTCTTTTATCTACCTAATACGAGGTTCCTACCACTCGGAACTCGTATACCCGCCGTTTCGGGAAGTGTTTGCGGAATGAGAAGAAACGACGAGCCCTAAAGAAACTCCCTCCAAAACATTTTTTTTTATTGAAGCGCGAAGATGACGCATATTTGGTGTATTCGCGAATGTTGGCAGCCCTGCCGGTGGCGCCGACGTTGATGGCACATGTTCCCGCATGATTGGCCACTAACTACTAATCGCCTCGGCTTTCCATTACTAATGCTTACTCGCGTAAAGTCGAAGTAGCGTTGTTATTACTCAGCAATAACTTCAACATCTTATACAATACCCTTTATTATAATTTTCGTTTTATTGACATGTGTTATTGTGCGAACGAAGGTGTGATTTAATGTTAAAGCTTTTGCTTTTTTTTTATAGATAAATAGGATCTTATAAATTGTGTAGGGTAATTTAATATACAAGACCTACAAAGAACTTTTATTCATACTATAAAGACGACTACAAAAATGTTGTTGCGGTATAGACATTTATTTAACAAACAACACACAAAAATACTATTATCACGATATTATTATAAGCAATTTATTTATTTCAATAAAAGCAATAAAAAAGAATTAAAAAACAATTTGTATACTATTAACATAATTTATCTTCTGGTTATCATACAATTTTAGCGGTTCACTCGGTGAGTTCGTTCGTTGGCATTATCTATCACTTAATTTGATGAAAATAATTTGAATATAGATATAATATATGATTATTTCGATATATATCTTTTTTTGATAATTGTTTTTTTTTGGGTTCTTGTAAATAAATAAGGCCGCGAAAGGTGTTTTTAAGCTGTTCCACCTAGAAAGTGAGAATTACTAATGTATTTAAACCTTTTTTCGTATCCGTGTGTCACAATTAAACCGTCAAAATAGTTGAAACATGTAATGTAAGTATCACGATTTAAGTAATTCTCGTGAATGAGAACTCATATTTTAAATTTATTTTTGTATATTTACTAATAAAATAAAAACGCCTTCAGCGTTCTATAAATTGTGAATATCACATAAAAAGAACAAAACAAAGCGGGCGATGCAGAGCACTTTTATGGAATGTTGCCGAATTAAACGATCGCGTGCGCTTTGTTTGACACATCCACTGCTTACTGTTATCCCATTTTACGGCGCAGCTCGAAGTCTCCTGTTTAGGATAAGGCACGACGTTTCTGTCTTTATTCTTCGCAATATTCCTGTCTTGTACGTCACAATTTTTTTTGTGAGTAGTTTTTACTATTAGTTAGTCTGGATTTTAAGAACAAATTTAAAAGGTTTTCTTTAATATCTGCCAGGGCACTGGGTTTAAACCATCGATATGGAAAAACAGTAGATGCGGTTAATATTGCACGACAACGTAGTCGCTGATAGTGGTTTGCTCCACTATGAACTTATCTTTGCTATTATTAATTCCTGGGTAAATTAATCATACTACAAGCTGTTAGATATCTCTAATAGATTAACAAATAAATGCATCAACTTTATGGATATTAATTAAATACTAGCTGGGTGACCGAGCTTCGCACGTTCAATCGGAGCGTTTATAAACGAATTCACTTAATAAAAAAAAAACTGAAGACGACATATCCAGATGAACGCTACGCCAAAAATGGCAGAAAAAATACTCGAACATATCAGTGCATGTTGTCATTCCTGTACTCATTCCTTCCAGAACGCCATCTGTTGTCGAGTAGCGCGGATCATGCTTTAAAGTCAATGTTAGCAACAAAATAAATTCCTTTTTTTTCTAGGCTAAGTTTAGGTTTACACCCTCACAAATCCATTGTAGATCCAAAACAACTAACCATAGCTCGATAGAATTATTATTTTTAGAATCGTTTTCGACAAAGATAAAAAAAAACATGTAATGCACAGTAAATTCGAAACATAAACATTGTAGCACTTGTTGATGTCTTTTATATGAAAACTTGATAATGCAGCATGCGTCGATTTTTTTTAATACCTACTTTAATAAAATAGGTAAAAAAGGTAGATACCAACCTACGTAGATACCTACATTCACACTGCAGCTCCCGATTTAAAATGTTCCAAAACGCACATACGGAAATACCTACAAGATATTACAAATTGACACTAAATAACTAAATTACAATAATTGTCTCGTTGGACAAAAAGTAGGCTGTGAAAAATTGCTGAATAAGACGTAGGTACGTAGGTAGGTACACTATTTTCGACATCAATTCGTATCCCACGTGCAAGGTATTTTTTTATAGCTTTTAAGTCTTTTTATTGACGTATTTACTTATGTGATCACTAGTGATCGAAAATTCGGATGCAATTATACCTAAAATTGGGGAGCTAGCATAATATGGACATTCCGTTTTGAATAGAATTGGAAACTATTGACCATACATATGTAGTGTTAAATGTTTCACATTTTAGCCCCCCTCCTACAAGGATTACCGGTAACCCTGTGTATATAAAATAAGTTGTGGATATAAACACATAATAGCATACATAAAATTTTCAATTATATCAACATTCACTACAATCAGATCATTACAATTAAGAATCCCAACGCTTTTTACGATCCTGGTATCCCTGGATTTTTTTTATATGAAAATCTATAAATTTATTGGGAAAGTTTATTTGTTACTGTGCCTAATAAAATAAAAAAAATAAAAAAATATATCCGTACTATTCTTTCTAAAAAAGAAATTGCATCCGAATTTCCGATCACTAGTGATCACACAAAATAAAAAATAAGAAGACAAAAAAACAATAAAGTTTCATGGGATACGAATCCGGACCTAAAAGCAGCATAACGTAAATGGCTCGCACCAAAACCGCTAGTCCACCAAAGTACTTACAAGCAACGTTTAAAAATAAGCATCATATGCATTCTCCTTTTACATCGACGTAGAAACAAATGGACGACGGGTCTAGTACATAATTCAAGAACAGAGTTCGCAGTTAACCTATATAAACGTAGTTATATGCATAGAAACAACACATTTGAATTTAGATCGTGTGTCATTGCATTACGGTTGATTTTTGTTTGCAACAATTTATCACCATACGAAGCTTCGACTGGAACGTACTTCGCCTTACGCAGCTTTGAGTGAAGACAAAGAAGTAATGGAGTAGCTTTCACTGATAATGTTTTTTTGTTGGCTATGTTTTATAAGTATTTTTTATTTTTGCAGAATCTTGTTTTTTTTATAACAAACAAATAAATATGAATTATACAGGGTGAAAATGATTCGAGCAAACAAAGTGGAATTTTTTCGGAACAAAGTATTCCTCTCGTCTCGATTCGGCTATAATGTTTTTCCATAGTGCACAACGTATAGGATCTCGGGGAAAGCTAAAATAAATACAATATTTTATGTCATAAAAACAATAGAAAAAGGTAATAAAATATTTTAATAAAAAACTTTATACTTAAAAGCGACTCTATAAAATTTTGTTCCAAAGTTGTGATGTTCGATTGTTCGCTCATGGAAATCAAACTAAATTCTTAATTCAAATTAAAATAAACTATTGTGTTTCTTAGCAAAACAATACTTTAAAATGATAAAGCAAGAGTTTACTTACCGGAAATATGATACTCCATCCTGTTTTTTCACTTTAATTAAATAGTTAGTTAGCAGTACGCCATTTTGGACGCGCAGTCAATCGGCCGACCAAATGAAGACTGGCGCGAAATTACAACTCTTTTTGCGTTTTACTATTCTTTTGGTTCGGACACTTTTGAGCGCTGACCCGAAGTCCATTTGTTTCTACGTCGATGTCCTTTTATGTAATTTCGCTCATATCTCCCTTAAATTAATTTTTTCGAAGATAATTCCCTGATAGGTCGATTTCTGGTGATTTTTAACCCCTAATCCTAGATTTTCGTCGAAAGGTTTCAAGCCGTTTTCGAAATCGTCATATATATATATATATATAATATTTAACAAAACTTTGTCTCTCCGTTTCATCCGCTTTTTGTACTGTAAGCCGAAACAAATTGAGCAACTAACAATATCTACTGATTTTCCATATCGATGGTTTAAACACAAGTAGTTTTTTTTTTTATCTGCATAGAACTTAAACATTACATATCTTGTTATTATTAAGTAAACGACCATAGTTCATGTTTAGCGCTTAGTCTTATTGACGTAACTAGCTTCCGCTCGTGACTTCGTCTGCGTGGACATCAGAATTGGGCCCAGAGAGAAATAAAATGTTAAGGCAGTGCCATCTAGTGACAAAGTAAAAATTTTAGTTTTTAGCCATTCCTCTGGGAACCCTCAAGCTTTCCGGGATAAAAAGTATCCTATGTGTTAGCCGAGTGCTTTATCTATCTACCTACCAAATTTCATCTAAATCCGTTCAGTAGTTTCGGCGTGAAAGTGGAACAAACAAACAAAGTGACAAACAAATCAAAAAACATCCATACTTTCGCATTTAATATTAGTGAGATGCAGTCAGAGACACTGCATAGGAAAATGCGAGGAAAACCTTTTTGATGAAGTTCGTCAAGTGGGTAAATTAATATGAGATTTAGTCCTAAAACTACCACATTGATATCATCTTCTATCACATCCCGAATACTCTAACAAACTGGCAGGTTCTAATTACCTAGTTCTGTTACTACATAAAAATAAGACGTTTGAACACCCGTAAATGTTATGTGGCGTGTGTTGAGCTAAGCAACCGTTACCAGATCTTGCCCGCAGGGGTGTGCATGTTGTATGACAGGCTCTTCAGTGGCTTCAGAAAAAAGATGGTCTCATAAAATGTTGCCCCAGGATATTTGATGTCTATAAATTGTTAAAGCAAGATGTTTATGGTTTTTGGTAAATAGCCTTCTAGTGGTTAGCAAGTAATGCAGTTTTAGAGGCATGTATCAATCTAAATATTTCAAGTATTTAGGGCAGACTTTCATAGACCACTACCACTATACTATAGCCACTTACGTATAAGTGGATCATTGGCCACTTTGAGCAGCTTTTTCCCGCGATCAATCGCATTTCACTAGGAACTATTAACAAGTCAAAAGTAAGCAAAATATTAAATAACGCATTTTCCGAAGTATATTTATGTATACATAGTAGTAGTAGCCTAATGTGCGGTGAAAATTAACCTTTTGTAAGGTTCTAATTATTACTATTAGTATACAGGGTGTAACAGAAGTGTGTGACAATACTTCAAGGTTGGCTTTTACCCATAAAACTGAACGACTTTTGTTCTACAACTTTGTTGAAATCGCAAAATTTTTTTTGGACTTTTCATACAAATCGATCAGCTGCCGAACCAAGTTTGTATGAAAAGTCCAAAGTTGTAGAACAAAAGTTGTTCAGTTTGATGGGTAAAAGCCAACCTTGAAGTATTGTCACACACTTCTGTTACATCCTGTATATATAAATATTAGTTATTTTTATCACGTAATACAAAATTAAACTCTACTATCACAAAGGAGTTACACTTAGCATTACCAACGGTCACTTGTAAGGCATTTAGATTTACACCTACCGACGTGTACAGCGCAACCATCATACACATCTAGTAATCTGATTTGCAGGTTTCCCCATGAAGATTTCCTTCATTGTTAAAGCAATCGGTATGAAAATGCACATAAGATTCGAAAAACTCGTTGGTAAATTGGCCAAGATTTTAACCCGAGACTTCTGGTTAGGAGGTTGAAGTCACTACCGTAGCTTTTACCGATGCTTTTAAATTATTACTGTATAAACAAAAAATAAAAACATGAATCAAAAATAGTTTTTAAATCATTCGATTATTTTATAAACATATTAAGCATATTATGTGTTAACACTGGCCACCACTGTATTATTTTATTTTGTTCTCTTTTCAGTTTAAGTCATATCTCTTAGCATGGATCTAGCGAGGCTATGTCTTTGGTTATATTAAAAGACGAATGGAGCAGTACTAATATTTGTTGAGTACTGAATACTGGAAATATTGAAGATATCCTTATAAATATAAACTTCGAGAACTTGATACTCAATCCTAGCTAAGATTCTTTCTTCGTCTACAAACTTCCAAGAAAAATGTTTTATTTCAATTTATCTTGTACTTTTCTAAAAAAACGCGTAAACGTACAAATATATGTATAGAAGCCGAAAACTGAAGTACTTTTTAAAAAGTAGGTATTACAGTCTGAAGCGAGTGTCGCGGAGCGCAATCCCAAAACGCTCAATACTAAAAGTTGCTAAGTAGTGTAGTGACGTCACTGCATAGTTCTTTCGCCGTCAAATGTATGAAGCGCGATGAACAAGAAATATTAACTCTTTCAATGAGTGTTTTACGTATATGCTGTCTTAGAAGAATGTTTTACAAATGTCACGGAGCTTTAGGACAAAGGACGAAAACTGGAGACTAATCAACCAATAATCTATAAATGATTCCTAAGACACCAAGCGAGGCAAGCGGTCTCGCCCCCTCTCTCCCCAAGTCGGCGTGAAATACAGAAGAAACTTGATAAATGGCGGGTTATTGCAGCAGCCGCGCCGCCCATTTGCACCGACACCCGCAGACGGCCGCGGCCGGCCCCGGCTTAACCCCTTCCCTGCTAATTGTAGCTGCACTCAACCGTCTACAGTGACATAATTTAAAGTCTTACTTAACCCGTATTTAATAATTAATATGGTTAATTTAAAATCAAGGATTGATTTAATCGATGTACGATTCGCATCATTTATTTCTCTCTGTCGTGAGACTCTGTATTAAATATCTAAAATCAAAATACATCGACTTAATTATTCTGAAGTCTGGAAGTAACCTAAGAATTTAATAACCAACCAATGAAACAGCAACTAAATTATATTAGATTGGAATATTTACGTAGGTGCCTATGATGCCTATCACCTGGATTTGTAATAAGTAATTAGACACCCAGTTTATACAAAAATTAAGCTACGGAGAGCTAAATTAGCTAAGCTAGTTGAGCTAAGGGCAATATTGGCTAAGGGTGTACAACAGTTACGAAATAACGGGGGTAAAACGTAAAAAGAGTCAATGAAAAGATATCTCCAAATATTTTCATTAAGTGTCTTTTAACCGACTTTAAAGGGGGAAGGTTCCCAATTCGACTGTATTTTGTTTATTATTCCACCAGTTATGAATTGATTTCGATGTTTTTTTTAACCGCCTCCGTGGTCTAGTAGCTAGTCCGCTCGCTCGCTCCCATCAGGAGGTCGCAGGTTCGATTCCCGGCGGGGTCTAAATTTGTAGGACTTGGTTTGGTTGGTGGTAGGCCATTTTCTGAGCCCGCCTGGCTAGCTACAACCATCTTATCTCAGGCATCGGCATGTGAGGTGAGATGATTACCAATCCGGTAGTTGACTGCTAGTCATTTGAGTTACTTTTTATGAAATGTCAAAAACGGCATTTTGTTTTTAAAATGTTCGAAATTTTGTACGATGACGTCATTGTACAAAATAGTAGTTTGCATACTAATTAGGAAATTCTTATAAATTAAAAATTGAAAATGTAATGAAAATTAAAGTGATTAAGTTTTTCAACAATGACAATTAAAGATCTATTTAGTAAATAAAATTTCGTAATTTATTTTTCATGCAGTCAACTCTCGGATTGATTAAAACAAGATTATTCTTCTTTGTTTGGTAGGTTTCAGAGGTGGTTCCATATAAATTTTATCGAAATTGATTTAGAAGCCAAGCTGTGGTGGTTGGGGGATGCAAATCTGACTAGTTTTCACCTACTTCAGGGGTACCACAAGGTTCTGTTGTCGGCCCTATCCTTTTTAATATTTTAATTAATGATATTATAGACTATTTCCACCACGCTAATATCATACTCTTTTTAAATATTAGAAATCCCCAAGACTCTTTTAAGTTACAGTCTGGTCTAGACAGATTTTCCCACTTCTGCCTTTTCAATCGGTTACATCTTAATGTCAAAGTTTTTTATTATAATGTTTCCACGCAAAGTATCATTTTTTGAATATCCATATACCCTGCTTAATGAAATCCTTGAAAGAACCAGCAGCGTAGCTAAGGATCTTGGAGTCTACTTAGATAGTAAGTTATTATTTGACCAACACGTTAACCACATAGTGAATAAATCATTTAAAACTCTTAGCTTCATAATAAGATATACAAAAAAATCCGTAACTTAGATGCTATTAAATTGCTTTACTCCACTTACGTTGAAGTTGCTTCGTATCATAAACTATTGTTACTCTCTTCCAGGCGTGAAATTGCTGATCAGACATTTCTCTTTAAAATAATTAGAAACGTATTAGATTGCCCCGATTTACTTAATTGTATATGCTTCTATGTATGTATATAAAAAAAAATATTTGCTCAGCCTTCAGTTGGGACAAACTATTCTCAAAATGAATTCTTCTACAGATCAACATGTACGTACAATAAAAATTACTATGTATGTAATTGTATGCTCTTTCTCTAATTCAATATAAAAAACAAGTTCTAACAAACTGCATTATCCCCTATTTAGTGTTAAAATGTACTTTTCTAGATATTAAATATTAAATATCTACCTTCTATTTCAAGTATATGTATGTAATTGTTTTACCTATGCAAGCTTACATATATGCCTATTAGTGGATTGTAATTGGTTTATAAGTTCTTACTTCGTATTGTATCACATTATTTGCTAACTGTTGGTGACCCAAATAAAAAAATATTAAATTTAGTTTATTTATTATTTATGTTCGTTGTATTTAACTAAAAAGACACCCTCCACATGCCCTCGATCTGCTAACAATGATTATGTAGTTAACGCATGAATGTATAAATTACATTTTGGTACGTAACTATGTGGTGCTTTATATGTATAACTGAACTTCTAAGCCGTCTTCATGTAAATTGAGATTGAGACGAGTATCAGTGGATTTAGCGTGATGATCGTACGCACAAGTCAACAAACAATCACGAATCGGCAAATAGCTAACCTAAACAAACGCACAGACAAGTCCCAAGGCCTCCGTGCGGCGTCAGCGTAATATTGTGTTAGATAACAAATTACAGTAGCAGAATGGTTCAAACTATTTGATCTTGTCCTAGTAAATAATCCACTTAACGGATTTTGTGTTCAGATACCTATTCACATTTTTATTCTCATTTACTCTCATATGTACAGAAAATGCAACAAAAAGGTGATCATGAAAATGAACAAATTTTACGCTACCCTTTGTATGCTTTTTTGTTGCAAAGTATTTCAGCATAATAACCAGAACGATTCAAAATGAATAGAAAGCTACTTTTATGAATATCTACATCTTTTTCTAACATCCTCTAGAAAGTGCGAAACCAAAAGGTATAATTTTACACAACTGTATTACCTATATAGATAGGTATTAATAAAATCAACTTTGTATAAATCCATTTGTAAGTAAAATGCACAAATAAATAATCATTATGTAAAAAGGACTTCTTTATTAATCTGAGAAACAGTCAGGTACGGCTACTTTTTAATTAATTCTGTGCCCGACTTCGGCGTAAAATATTGTGTATAGCCTTTACACTTCCACCGGGTCATCGCGGTGGTTGGCGCAGCGTAGTAATCACTACACTAGGAGCAATCCTTCCTAATGCAAAATCGTATTATAAACTCTGTCTTTTAATTAGATGCAAAAAACGTAAAAATGTCCTTAAACTTTTACAGATTCAGAAGTTATAACATTTTACTTTAAACCTTAAATATTAATAATTGGAGGGCCCCCTTTTAGCGTTTATAACCGGCTACAGAAATACGGTTATGAGTTTGACTTGTTGTATTTACAATATGTTGTCTGCGTTTTTATTCTTTATACTTTTTAACATTCTATTTACTTTAAAAAATCTTTAGGTATGTAAGTTCAAGTCTGGCTAGAGGGATTTTTTAGGATTTTATATTCAGATTATTAAGTGGATAATATTTAAACTCTTATAGGCAAAACAAACAGGGCCAAAACTTTCACAAGTAACAATAAAATGTAAAACTGAATAACTTTTTTACTATAACTTTGTTGAAATAATATGTGTTTTCTGTTTCTTAGAAACCAATCAGCTCGTTAACGTATAGAGTCCAATTATACATATTGTAATTTTATTGAGGAACCACAGCGGCTTACTACAAGACGTCAAATAATACGATATTAATACCTACACTCGGTATTATTATAGGTATACTCGTACGGACAAAGTTACAAACATATTTCCTTTGTGGGAATTTAGGCCAGATACATAGTCAGGGAGAGTAAGTTTTATAACAAACTGTTAAATTCGAGGAATAGATAGAGTATGTATATTGCATGAATATAAAATATTGTAACATATAGGGTGTATATATATATATATATATATATATATATATATATATATATATATATATATATATATATGTATTGTATAGAAGCCAAGATAATTCTAACCCTATTGCAATCACTTTCACAATGAGTACCTTGAGCCTGTTGCATTTGCATAACGACCAGCCTGTGGGGTGCTATTCTAAGATGTAATCAAGACGGGTGTTATAAATTATATGTGTATAGCTACAGATAGATGTCGGATATATCACTAAAGGGTGACTGTGGTTGAACTGTATAATTGTTATACAGTACCTGACCAGAATATGAAGATAAATATTATTACAGATTTGAAAAATACTTCTTCCGGAAACTTTGGAAGTTTCATAGAAATCAGTCAGCTGATCGGCAAACTTTGTATGGGAATTCGATTTTTTTTATATATAATTCCACATGGGCTCCTCGGGGAAGGTTGTAGAGTATGTAAGCTTTAAGAGCGTTTATGTTTCCAACAGAGGTCTTATTTACACCGTTTATACATATAAGGCGTCAGTCGTGTTCGAATTAGTAAAAGGTACGTACTCGTATCTATAATTTTTTGCTAGCTATTAGCTTGTCCGTACATAGGCTTATAGGCATGAGTATACGTAAATATCTAGTACTTACTTAGATATTATCTGTTTCCGTTATGGTCAGTTTCATTACAAATGTAACTATAAGGCTTTCAGTATCAGCAGGATAAGGACTCGAACCCGTTTAACCAAAAAATCCTTTATTATTATCAGAAAAATTGAAACGGCAACTTGAATTATTTTTAAAAGAAACATTTACCTAGTCTATTTTAAGGTAACCAAAAGAGCTCATTTCGAGACCAATAATTTAAATGTCCCAGTCAATTGCTTGCCCTGTGATATTTGTCCTCAATTTGATATTTTCCAATATAGAATCTCGGCTAGTTTGCATCGCTCCCTGTTCTAGAACTGAGTGGTTTTTGATCGGAAGAATATCAAACCACTCTGTATATTGGGTAAAGGTATTGAATATATTTATAGTTCTGCTTTGATATCGAGGGGCTTTAGCTTTAGTATTGCAAGTGCCTTTATGTACCTTCAGTTCTCTCTCGGAGACCACTTTCTTGTAATTGACCGTTTATGATTGTGAAAATGGAGGAAGTACCAAGGAGTTCTCTTATATATCATTTTATGTACTTATATATTCATGCATAATCTGATTTCGTAATTTCCTCGAAATAAATTTCTTACACTTAGTTACTGGTCCCGTTAATATTTGTTAACGATCTACTTCATCATGGACTTGGCAAATATTTAGAAAATTAATTACTTAAAATCTTTACTTTCCAATAATCACCTTGCAAATTATTTAAAATTTAAAGCATGGAAGTGACAAACCTGTTGGCGTATCCAACATATATGTATTTTTATTAGCTTTGATGTATTTGTAGCTATTTACTTAATTTTTGCGCGTTTTGGATAAGGTTAAGGTTACCAACAAATATTGTCCCACTGCTGGGGCTCAGGACTTCCATAACTTAGAAAGGTTAGCCATACTCTTCAAGCCTAGCCAATACCGGATTGGTGTATAATACTTCAGTTACTTTGTTGATGTTACACTCACTATGTAAATGTTTGAAATCTAGTTTTATGATAAATACATTTGAGGTATGATGAAGAGGTATTACTGAGTTTAGAATATTATCTTCCTTATAAGTATCATGTAAATGTTCTCAACCAAGGAATATTTTGTATTTTCTTTGCAATTAGCAATAGTGATAAATAAAAATAAATAAGTACCTTTTTTAAACACCATACAATTCTATGTTATTGTCATTAAATGCATGTTGCGTTATCGGATTCACACTACTGCGGTGACGCCACTACGATTCAACCCACAATGGTGAGAATCATTGTCTCTGTCCGGAATACTGCAGTATTGTGTGTAATTGTGTTGTTTACCGTGTAATCCTCAACAATATAATACCTGCCTCCATATAATTACGAACAAAATGCTGAAAGTATTTTCAGCCTGATTTATGGTCATTCAGTATAGTTATGAATTTTATCGAATCCACTGTAGTCTGTTATAGCAATAAAGCCGACAGTGATTAATTACTTAGAACTTGTGAAAAACAAGTGTAAGATGATAAATTTCTCAGAAATGTTGATGTTCAACGGTCCCCTTTCATAAACTTAATTCCTTTAAAGGAATCCAGTAGTACTCAATAACACGAAAATAAGGGACTTAATTGGAAATAAAATATTTTTGCATTTGAATTGGGCACTAAGAGAGAGAGAGAGAGAAATAGTTATTATAAATGGTCCCAATTTTTCTCGAGAGAGCCACCAAAGAGCAGCGTTCAGCCGCCATTCACGAGCAAATGAATACTTTCGTGATTAGCGGATAAAGCGGCGTCATTAAATAGGCACTCAAGTAGATGATCCTAAATGTTGTACAACTTTGCCAAGTTAAACTCGCTTTAGACCCATGATTTATATTTCTTTAAAGAGGTACCTATTAAAACTTTTTCAGATTGCAACTCCTTTAACACTTTCAATTCTAACTGCAATAAATCACAGCTAACCGCGGCAGCTTTCACGTTATGACTTCCTCGTAAAATTTACATTTAAAAGTTAATTTTCTCTTACCCTAAGGCTATTGTTAATCTTGGATCCCGTGGCACAGATTAGATAATAGTACTACGTAGTGGTAGGAACTGAGGGGCGTGTCTGATTTTATATAAGAACGGGAGATATAATTTCATTTCAATAACGCTCAAATGCTATAATTATCATCAGATATACCAAAAAATGATATGATTTTGTTGAATATAACAATAAAAAGTTCTAATGAAAATGAAAATATTTTATTCGAAGTAGGTAGCAGTGTACACTTTTCAAACGTCATTCTTTTATCTACCTAATACGAGGTTCCTACCACTCAGAACTCGTATACCCACCGTTTCGGGAAGTGTTTGCGGAGTGAGAAGAAACGGCGGGCCCTAAAGAAACTCCCTCCAACACATTTAAAAAAAAATTCTTATATTCTATTACATCTTAATGCTAGATCAATAAATGAATTATACAATGTCATGTCTGTAAATAAAATATGAAAAAATAAGAATAAAGAAAGAAAGGATTTAAAAGAGATAAAAGAACAAAAATTGTAGCTAATGACTAACAATTCCAAAAACCAATGACAAGAGCAGGTCAGTTCACATGGACAGCACCCGATCACGAGTATAACGAGAGAGTCAGCCATCGCTAATAATATATAATGATTACATTATATAAAATTGTTTGATATAACATTTATAATACATATCATTATTATTGTATAATATTTTCGAGATATTGCTCATAAGATATAATAAACTTTAGATATAATGCTCCGAGTGAGCAGAAAAATTACCAGGGTTTTATTTTCTACTGGCTTTTTTGCCTAGGAAAATTCTACTATTCAGAATACGTACAAAATTCTCACGGATTCTAAGAAAGCGTTCCAAATTAGTTTCGTTAGAGTAATTTTTACTCTGACAGCAGGATAGCCTATTATATTTTGTGTAAGTGTGAAAGGGACAAACTCTTGTCAGGTGAATCTTAACTTGGTTATGGAACGACTTCTAAATAGGATGCGGGAGCGAGCGAAGCGAGCTCTGGAATTCGGAGCACCCCGTCTCGGATGATTTAGGTTCGGTTCGCCTCCCCTCACAGTCGCCGTGTTAAGTTTGATTGATAAAATAACCACAGATCGACTGCTTGCTTGCATGCTTGCTTGCTTGCATGCTTGCTTACGTGCTTGCTTGCATCTAGTGCTTTTATGATTGACAAATAAAATTCAATTAATTTAGTATACAAAATATATTTTATAAAGAGTTCAAATTTTAACAGGCGTTTAGTTTCGATATCTCAATTGTTATATCTTTTAAATTTATATGTTATATGTTTTCAATAGTAGGTTAAATGAGTTTTATATCATATGATTCTTATATACAGCGTTTATTATACCTTATGAAATTATTCCTTTTAAAATTATATCTAGAGTTTATTATATCTGACAATCGTTATATTTAAGAAAATTATATGTTTGGTTTGTATATCTTCTAAATGATATATCTTTTGTGTTTATAGATTCTATTACTTACCCTGCCCTTTTTTTTATTTGATGTTGTGTTGCTTAATACCTTTATGACATACATATTATATTCTGGTATGTAGGTATATGTCTGCGTATTTCATTTAACTAGATAGATTTTGTTTTTCAGTTTTATTATTATAACAATAGAAAAATATAAATCAAGGAATATATATTTTCTTTGAACCCTTTCTCGGCATTTTTAAAATTATCATAGAATAGATAAAGTATTTTTCACAAAGAAGTGACTCAGCACTGACTCGGAGACATGAAAAATTGTATGTGTCTCGACTACGAGTGCATAAATATGCAGCATCTAGGTCATTAGCCAGGAAATCCGGTTACAAAAGAGTCGGTTGCGCTCCGAGTCGAGTTTTGGTTCGCTGGTGGCTGAGTATTTCGTAGTCTGCAAACGAATTGCAAATGCGGCCAGCGCGAGTTTGCTCACCCGGTACCGGGCGCAAACACGACGACGACGCGCACTGCTCCGCAACGAGCGCTGCCGAGCCTCCGCGCATTTTGATAGAATGCTAACATTCACCAACCACCGAATATAACAGTCGAATCTCTCTATAATTTGTGTAGCTTCTGTTTTTAGTTACGTTCTAAATAGGACAATTTCATTATATTGATAAAGCGGACGGGCGCGGAGTGGCGGCGCGGGCGGCGGTGGCTGTCACCATAACTGAGCCGAGTTAACCGCCTCTCCGAGAGTAATTACACTAAACTTAATTTAACTTCCGCAGCTCACTCCGAATACCAGCTCCACTAAGCACTGTACTTACTTTACTTAGCCCGTAACAAAACGATGCAATTTTAAGTAACGGACCGCTCTGCTGGGAAATGTGTCCAACTTATTCATCTAGTGTTACGCTCTTATTTCAGACGGATTTCGTTGGTAAATGGCTGCATGCAGATTTAACTTTTAATGGCACGAGATCGGTAGCAGCGCGTTGTGGCTGCAACCGGATTGTTTTACTCCGTGGCAGGATTAACAAAATAATACACTTGTCTTTTTCTGTCTTTGACCACATAAAGTATGTTAATGTCACTTTAATAGTGAACTGTTATGTTTTGATTCGGTTAATTAAAAAAAAAACGATAATGCTAACGTATTATCTTATATACAGATTCGTTCCATTAGTTTATTAATTTACTTAAATAGTAAATATTAAGTAAGTGAAGTAGAAACGTTTGAGATATACATGTGAATAGTTACGTTTAACATCCTTACAGGTACATCATGCAGATTTAACTTTTAATGGCACGAAATCGGTAGCAGCGCGTTGTGGCTGCAACCGGATTGTTTTACTCCGTGGCAGGATTAACAAAATAATACACTTGTCTTTTTCTGTCTTTGACCACATAAAGTATGTTAATGTCACTTTAATAGTGAACTGTTATGTTTTGATTCGGTTAATTAAAAAAAAAAACGATAATGCTAACGTATTATCTTATATACAGATTCGTTCCATTAGTTTATTAATTTACTTAAATAGGTAGTAAATATTAAGTAAGTGAAGTAGAAACGTCTGAGATATACATGTGAATAGTTACGTTTCACATCCTTACTGGTACCTTCGATGACGATTTTCCGGAGCTCGCGGAGCGCTTTGAATTTCCGAGAGACGGAAGCAAGCTGCAAGCGGCGGGGGCGGGCGGCGCCGATGCACGGGCCGATTTCCTTCGCTTTCAGCAACAATTCTAAATAACGGATCACCCAACGAACGGCGATGAAATGAACTATCATTTCATAACACACTACTGGGGACTACCCCAGTTTTATTTTTGCTAGATATCGGATAGGATCAACTCGGTGCTTGAATGGTCTGCGATAGTCAGTGTTACGCGTGCCACTGAATTATGTATATTATTCAATTTACATAGCAATTTTCGTTAGTGCCAGTTTTAGTGTTGTAATTACTGGAGGCGCTTCGAGAATTTGAACAAACAGAAGAACTGGGTCGACTGACAGAAGACTAGGTTTTG
Organism: Coleophora deauratella; assembly: GCA_958295455.1. NCBI lineage: Eukaryota > Metazoa > Arthropoda > Insecta > Lepidoptera > Coleophoridae > Coleophora > Coleophora deauratella. Next base: position 10,400,855 of record OY282396.1, on the reverse strand, counting down.
GTTGAATTTATCGGTACTTACGTACTTATACTTACTTTATGCTCACCTTTTAATTATTTATTTAGAACTTTGTGTTTTAAAAATACCAGTAGGTTAGTATAAGTTTCAATTTTGATTTCATATGGTACTGTAAAGTATTCTGTTGTAGGTACACTGCCATTAAAAATCATTACTACTTACTCGAGAAGGTAGTAAATTGGCAGAATAATGCAAATTAAATCAATTTCATAAAATACTACCGTAAATAGTAATAAGTCCACTCTGCAACATTTTACAGGTTTGAGGTACGTGGGGTGGTGTTCAGAGTGCAAGGAATAGTGCACACAGAATTTCGTAAGAGCTTCCACTTACGCTACGCCACGTGAATATTGTAATCGAGTGAGGCTTTTAACGTAATTGATGCATTAGGGAGCGTTTCACGAAGGTGACAATAATGGTGCTGCCCTTGTCATAGGGCCCGCGGGGTAGTGTGAAATGGCCGGGTTCTGTTTTGATTAAACTGATTGTATACATTTTTGACTTCGTATAATGTTGGTGTTTTTGTTTATTATGCCAGTATGGGTTTTTACGAGTCAGTTTCGTTAGGAGATAAGAGTATTTAGATATACGAGCATTCATTCATTCGTTTGTCTACATTGAGTGCAACTTTAATTTACTTTAAAAGTGTAACTTTAATAAATACAGCTAAATAGAGCGAAGGGACTCCCGCTGTGCCTACACCGCGTAACGGTACCAACACACACGATCAAAGAAAAATTAAAAGATCTCCTTAATTCCCTCGGGAACCGTTCGATTATCCAGGATAAATTATGCTACAAATGCTGACAGTCGTCCACCTGATGAAAAGTGCAAACGCCGCTTATGTAGACAAAAAATATTTTTGTGGGGATTTCCTCTACCGTTATTATTTAAAAAAAACTGGCCAAGTGCGAGTCGGACTGGCGCACCGAGGGTTCCGTATAAATTCATAATCACACATGTCTTGAACTCTATATTTTTAGGGTTCCGTAGCCAAATGGCAAAAAACGGAACCCTTATGGATTCGTCATGTCTGTCTGTCTGTCTGTCCGTCCCTATATCACAGCCACTTTTTTCCGAGACAATAAGAACAATACTATTAAAACTTGGTAATAAGATGTATTCTGTGAACCGCATTAAGATTTTTACACAAAAATAAAAAAAAAACAATAAATTTTGGGGGTTCCCCATACTTAGAACTGAAACTCAAAATTTTTTTTTTCATCAAACCTATACGTGTGGGGTATCTATGGATAGGTCTTCAAAAATGATATTGAGGTTTCTAATATCATTTTTTTCTAAATTGAATAGCTTGCGCGAGATTTTATATTTGAGTTGATTGAAAGAAAGGTAATTTGTGGTTTACGATTTATGATGTATAAAAAAAACTACTTACTAGATCTCGTTCAAACCAATTTTCGGTGGAAGTTTGCTTGGTAATGTACATCATATATTTTTTCTAGTTTTATCATTCTCTTATTTTAGAAGTTACAGGGGGGGGGGGGGGGGGAACGACGCCAACTATTCGGTTTAGAAAAAAATGTTATTAGAAACTTAAATATCATTTTTGAAGACCTATCCATAGATACCCTACACATATAGGTTTGATGAAAAAAAATTTTTGAGTTTCAGTTCTAAGTATGGGGAACCCCGAAAATTTATTGTTTTTTTCCTATTTTTGTGTGAAAATCTTAATGCGGTTCACAGAATACATCTACTTCCCAAGTTTCAACAGTATAGTTCTTATAGTTTCGGAAAAAAGTGGCTGTGACATACGGACGGATAGACAGACAGACAGACATGACGAATCCATAAGGGTTCCGTTTTTTGCCATTTGGCTATGGAACCCTAAAAACGAAACATTCCATGTGCAGATACGACCCAGACTGTTTTATTATAACACATATAGAATGAACGCTTCGTAACTATACACAACATTTCGAGCAATTTTAGCGAATATTATCAGCTTTTAGATTGGAAACTTTCGTGATTTGTGAAACGACTGGGGGAATAGGTATGGAAATTAATTTTAGAAATTGTTTTTCGTATTATATACATAATTTATACCTAGGTACTTACATGTTACAAGTAAATCTAGTAATATGTTGGTGAGTGCACAAATGTTTTATGGTCTTTATCAACGTTATGATGCGCAGTGTTTTAGTAAGTGGAATGGTACATAAGATTATTTTTCCATTTATGTCCTTATTCCGGCACAGGTACGGCGGGCGGCGCGGCCCCTTGCGCGGCCCAGACGCGGGCGAGGCCGGTGCGGGCGCTGCGCCGGCTCTTAGTGCTCTGATGAATTGCCCCATAAATTGCAGCTTACGCCCATCTCCATCTGCGAGACGTGTTCATGCTTCAAGACATTTTGAGTGCTGTGCGTAATATGTCCTATTTTTCAAGTACTCAGTATAGTTGTAGGAAGGGATGGGCCACACGTGTTTCCAATTACAGCACGAGCGGTTCATTAATTTCATCGTAACTATTTGTTAAGTTGTAACTCAGCAATCTGTTTCGTTCATAAAAGTTAAGTTGTGCACAATTTCAATAAAAAGAGGAGATTCAATGAGGAAAAGTGTTCCACGCAAAGAGCGGTCGCAAAGAGGATTTTATTCATTTATTCAAAGAAAAAAAATTTTAATTGCCCAATAAAATGTTATCACATGTCAATGTTGGTTTTACGTGTTTGGATATTTGTTGAGTTCGGATGTTGCTCCGTCAATCTTTGCGTTTTCATTACGGGCTTTATTTTCCAGGTCAGGAAATTAAACTCACTATGTCACCGTCAAAGGAGTTCGCCTGATGAACGAGTGTTTGATACCTACAGAGGGATTACAGTATGTGGAATAATTACTTACACAAACAAACTCTGAACTCATTATGACAGTGAAGGGTAGTGAAGGGTTTGATCTCTTGAGTTTGGTAAAGCTGATATGCATTTTAATTATGTTGATGATTTTACGTGAAATTAGTAGTGTAGTCACTGGAGATACATCAAGCGAGTACTGTGCTAAGCTCAACGAAAAACACTCATAGTATAAAATATTTTTTTATTTATTTATTGAGATAGGTAGGTTGAATTTTTGGATATTCATCACTATCTACTATGCTCACTGGAAATGTAGGTATAATACAAGGTGTTCCATAACAAAACAGAAAATAGACACAGAAGGGAAAAACGGTACGAGCCACCCAATATTGCATTTTGTTGTAGCCCTGGCCAGTTGACATTGCAGAGAATTGACTGAAGAGGATAAACGTCACGCTTCCTTCCTTATACCCACAGAATTGGGCTTATGTTAAAATGCATTAAACTCGATGTAAGACCCTAAGAAATATTGTCGTTTACCTAAATTTAACAAAACATAAATAAATGCCACACGCACTGAAAAAATTGAAGAACATTGCTAAGAACCATCGTGATAAAGTCTGCGTTCAACGAAAAAAAAAGAAACTGCATTTTGGTCGTCCCACCTCTATGGGCCACAGATAGATGGACAGATCAAAAAACTTGCATATTATTATAGTTAGTCGTACCTATAGTACCTACTATAATGCAAATTCCTTAAAAAGGTTTCAAACTTATGATACCTTTTTTTTATTTACATTACACTGTGAAACCTCGATTAATAAAATAGGTTCCTGTCAGTTACCCTCACCACTCGTATGGAGACAGCCGTCTTCTAATCAACATTAGATTCAAATAGGTATAAATAGTTTTAGGGTTGTAAAATGTTTGTATGTAAATGACAAAAATAACAAAACTTGCTTGATAACAACGGGAAACTTGCATGAATGTTAGATTTCTATAAAAAAATATAAGTCTTATAGTAATTACTAACGAAAAAGACGGTGTAAAACATATATTTGTTACATTTTCTTCTAGGACACGTAAATCTTTTATAAAAAGTTTAAATCAACGTAACTTTTTCAATTAAATGTATGTAAGTACCTCGGCGCTTTATACATGTGAAGGCGACAAGTGACGTATAGTATATCTGGTAAAGTCTTGGTAAAGCAAATCTCTGAGATTTTTATTTAAAAGGTTTAATAAAGTTTTTGTTTGCCAGTGAATGACTAAATTATTGGTGGGTTCGTATAAAATCAATACCTTATGTAACTATTACGTATCTGTGCCCTAACCACCTAAAGCGATACATTCTTAAATAATGAATTTCTCAAACAAATAATGATGAATAATCATAATCACATGTAATATAAAATATTGTTTCATTAATCATAATGGTCAATGTTAAGCATCGTTGCATCGTTCTTTGTGGGTAAGGGGCCGTAAAGGATATTTTGGTAATGAATGAGGCGGGCCTTTATTCTCAGTATAACCGACGACGACGCTGGGATCGAGCACGGCGATAATAGTGCTGTCATCGAGTCTGGGGTCGCACCTTCCCGTAATACCTATTGAATATTATGTAAGCCTTAACACAATGCAAGTAGAATATTATTTGTCGTGTTGAGAATTTTATGTCATGTAATTTTATGATGTCAGAAACACCTGAGTATAAGTTGATATATTTTACAACAATCCTATTGCGTTTTATGTCCGGTAATTTATTGCAATAATTTATTTCTACCAGACAGTCTAAATGCTTCGTTGCTAAATTCAGTTATTTATAACAAAAAAAATTATTACGATTTATGAATTAAGTTTTACTGGATCCGGTGATTGATATCTAGGTATTATCTCATAGTTTATATTGGTATTATAAAAAAAAAAACAATTTTTGCAGCAAATAATGTAAAATATATATTATTTCAAATAACATAGGTCACTCGCCTAATGTAAAGTTGTACCAACCAATAAAACAAACAGCTCTACGAATCATTCGACCTCAAGTGATTCGTCACAGGGTCAAAGAATACCTAGTGGCAGGGTCGTCCCCGCCGTCGTTTCGCAATGAATTAAGTATCACGAACGAGAATTTCCTGTTGTTTCTGCGGTCTCAGAATAACGTGCCACGACTGACATCGTTATCTTCATTCACTACAAAGAACTAGCTTATTGTTGTATATCTGTGCTTACTTAACAAATTGATCATGATGACATGAGTCAAGAACAAATGTTGTCACATTTGGCCCGAAGAATAGCTTGGTGATGTTCATATTCTCCATTAACCCTAGAGTGCTCGCGCTATGAGCATTTTGCCGCCCGCCGCAAAAAAAACGTTTCAGTAGCTACCCCGTATACTTCACCTTCTTGTTTTAGAAATTAGAAGAAATTCTGTGCGCGGATGACTGCAGGAGGCAATGGTAGTTAAGGGTGTGTCGCGTTTGGCGGCAAATTGCTCACTGCGTGACTACTCACGTAAGTTAAATTCGCGTGTCTGGATTTTCATTGCAGTTGAAATATTGATAGTTTTCATAGCATATAATGTTGTATTGATGTAAATATCATAGTAATATTCATATTTCGTTTGTTATGATAAATTACTGATCGTTTTTTTTGTTTCGTCAAATAATATACAAAGAAAATACTGACTTTTTATAATGACGAATGTTTTTGAAAGAAGTTGCTCTGGCTATAACTTGACCATATTTAAATAAAATATCTGATGTAAACACTTTGTAAAAACAGCTGAGAAACCAAATCTACCGATTTGTGCCATCGGGACCTCGAAATATATTCCTCAGGTATATGCGCAGTATGTCCGTCCAAGAAAAATAGAAGGACAAAAAAAGGGTGCCATAGATGCGCAAAGTTACTGTGCAACGAACATTGTATGTACATGTTTCAGACCTGTTTTGCCGAAATACATGTCGTAGATGATGAAAACATTTCATTTCGTTATTATTATTTTTTCCTTTTTTGTGTAGGTTAAGATGAAGATACTGTAAAAATTCAAGAAACCTATGATATTCACGCATATTTTTGTCTATATAATAAGTATGAAACGTTTATAAATGTTATTTTTTGGTAGATAATGTTTTATTCCATCCTTTTAAAACCATTTTTAATTTATTCAACTATTATTTGCGAAAAAAGGTATTTTGATAATGGGCGGCAAAATGCTCCCTACGCGATCACTTTCACGTTTCACAGAAAGGCGCGACTACTCTAGGGTTAAAGATCACTTTGTATACCTAGTATACAGGGTTATTTTGGGCTTCCCCCCCCCCCCCCAAACTTGCTTCTACTCATGAAACTGAGCAACTTTTCTCAAATAACCAATGGTTAATTCGCAAAAAATTTTTGGACCTTTTATACTAATTTGATCACATGATCTGCCTACTTTGTATGGAGATGTCCATATTTTGTCCAAACTTTATTCTACGTTAGTAAACGTTGTCCTAGTTTGTACGGAGATGTCCACATTTTGTCCATCTGTGGCCTAATCACCTAAAGATACATTCTTAACAAAGAGTTTGATGTTTGTTTTTGTTTATAATAAAATGTCACAACAATATTATGAAAGTGATGTTTGGTTTGAAACGTTAAGAAAGTTTCCGATGACGAGGGTAAACAATACGTCCAAGGGGTTACAATTATTAATAATAATGCAAATCAAACGATTACCAAATGCTTTATTTCAATTATGCCAGTTTTATTGAACCTTTGGTTTCGGCTTTAATTATTATAATGTATAATATTTTTAACCATTTCATCAAATATTATTGTGGACTAGGTAATTAATTATTCAGTTTTACTATAATAATAAATAAGCTATAGCTATATTAATATTATTATTTATTAAGAGAGTCGGGTCTAGCACATAAATTGTTCATTCCAAGGTTGTTTGATACAACTATTTATAGTTATCCTACTGCAAAAACGTTTGCTACAATTCTTAATGGCAATTTGAATATTGTATTATGCAATGAATGGCTAGAGCACATTTCAACATTTGTAACATTGAAATCTTACTTGTTCCATATCGATAGTATAGTAACAGTACCTACTAAACAGGAACATAGAAACTGGTCTATTTGTAGATGTCACTCAAAACCTCATTGTTCAAATAGGTATACATATGTATACCTATTTGAACAATGAGGTTTTGAGTTATATATGTCCTACTCTGACCGAAAGTGATGTTAAGTGCATCCAGACAACCGCCGTGCATACCTCCGAATAGCACGGTTAATTGCACTACACGAGAAGTGGCTCAAATAACTTCCACTAAATAAAATTATTAAAGAAAAGATATGCTATCTTGGACTAAAAGTGGAAAGTAATATTTAGGTGTAGAAATATAGATAAATAAACACTTGGAAAATAAGAAAGAATTTTAAATACCTACTAAAAAGGGAGAAAGAAAAGAAAACTGAACGTATATATAACTATGTAAATTTAGTATAATTTAAATTTAAATTTAGACGTAAAATTCGATTTGGTAGTTAAGACCGGAGCCGCGCGCGCTCTTAAGCCGCAGGTTGGCGTATGAGAAGCCGACGCCGCCCGCCGTGATGCTGGCCGTGGCATCAGTCTGGTCCAGGTCGCGTGCGATGATGCCCTGCCGACAGACAACACGTTCAACGATGGAGAAGCATTTTATAAATTAACGACTCTTCCTCAGGTAAAAAAAAACTAAATGATACCTGGTGAAACACACCAGTGACCATTGATTGACTATAATAACTGCTTAGCCAACAATGCTGTATAATATCAGTACTACAATTGCTAGCCCAAATATAACAATTACTCTTGTCAAATGTCAACTTTATATTAGTCGTGAATTGTGTGTGGGCTCGTAAATGGTCAAGAATTTGAAGCGAATGTTCTAATGGACGCTTGCTTATTAATATATTAATTGAGGTTAAAAGTAAAGTTTTTGGTATACAGCTGTAAACTATTGTAGAATCCTATAATATGTATTATAAACAACAAAGCTTTTGCCAAGAGATTAAACTTAATAATTAAAAAATAAAATAACAAAAATCTAATTACACCAGGCAAATCCGTCAAGCCATACACCTACAGACCTGCAGACTAAAGGCTTAGTCGAAATATATAGGGTGTTAAAACAGTGGTTTGCGATTTTAAGGGGTTACTCAGAATCAAGTAGAGAATACAAGAAAAATATGGAAAAAATCCGATCTACAACTTTTTTCTCAGTTTTCTATACAAATTCTTGATTCACTATTCAGATTTAGTAAGGGAATCTGAAAAAAAATTGGAGAGCGGATTTTTTAAATATTTTTCAAACGCAACTTCTGGGATAACTCGGTAAAATCATTAATGTACATCTTACAGAAACTTAAAAATATGACATTTGAAATATTATATAAGTTTGTTGGCTTTTATTGGAATTGAATCAATCATAGACCTTTAAAGTAAGTAATCTAAAGTGTATTATTTTGTTCATCCAGCATGCAGTCAACGGACAGGCATCGCTTATCTTACAAGTGGCGTCATGTTGAAAAATCAATTGCGGATTTTTAAATCTTGTTCGACAAGAAAACAGCGTCATCAGTTTCATCAAGCTACTTGGGTAAATAAACGGTGTGATTGGTTTAGACATAAAGTCTTGCTAGTAAAATTACAGTTAGTGTATTATTTATTCCTTGTATACCAGTTACAATAGCTATTGTTGCATTCAGATTCTTAGTAAATCCGCTTCCACCTTTGATATTAATCTCAGAAATTGTATTTGACTTGATTTAATTAAATTTCAATGTCCGACGTACTCGTATATATTTTTATTTATACTTACAAATGCTTGGTTTTTATTGTTAATATTAATTTCAAACCCACTTGCTTGACTATCAGGTAAAACACAAATATTGTTATTGTAAGAGGTACTCGTACTTTCCGTATATAGGAAGTTCCAACCTTTGAGAGGTGAGTAGGTTTAGTTTTTTTCAGGCTGGTTTTACAATTCAAGTTGTACATTACGATAGGTACATTAAAATAATTTAAGCGCATACAAATTAAGATTAAAAGTAGTAGTGAATTATTCACTTATAAATCGTAACGTAATGAGTTTGGCTGTTAACCCAAGTGACCTTTTTCTGATAAGATAACATTGTGTAATTTGTGTACCTAGTTAGCAGACTGAGAAGTCAACAGTTTTATGATAGAATTATTTTTATTTTTATTCAATTCTTCATTGATATATCAGTCAGTCGTTCATTCAATTTTTCCTTTTATATATTTTGATATTTTTTTGTAAAAACCTTCTCACCATTATTAAAAATTACTTAATTTAAAACTAGCTTCCGCCCCCGACTTTATCTGCGTGGATTTCTGTATTGGGTCCAGAGAGAAATAAAATGTTAAGGTGGCGCCATCTAGAAACGAAGTGGAAATTTTGAGTTTTTAAGCATTCCTCCGGGAACCCTCGGGAAGTTTTCCGGAATTAAACGTATCCTATGTGTTAGCCGAGTGATTTATCTATCTACCTAACAAATTTCATCCAAATATGTTCAGTAGTTTCGGCGTGAAAGTGAAACAAATAAACAAACAAACATCCATACTTTCGCATTCATAATATTAATAAAGTGAGATACTATTTTTATTAATAAACGTTTATTTATAATAAAATTTGCTGAAGTACTTAATATACAAGTTGTTTCCCTGAAAGGTGGTGTTGGTGATTAACTTAAACAGTTTAAGTAAATTATGTATCTGAAGTATTCATCGATAATAGTACAGTTAAATAGCGAAATATTGGTTCTTCATAAAGTTTTAAGCATCGTAATGTGGAAAACTGTGAATAAATACTTATTACAATTTAATTACTCACCTTAATTATTTGCTGTCCTGGGTCCGAAAAGAATACTTCCTTGACCCTCTTTTTTAGAGGAATTGCGTTGTATTCGGCTTTTTGTTGGAAAATCAGCCTGTTATTGAAGCTGGATCCCACTATCAGGTCCCTACATTGACTCACACAGATGCATGACAGCAGAACAACCAATAAAATTGGAGCGGACTTCATGATTAAATTATTGGTGTTTTATTACACGCACTGTGATGTGAACTGGCTAGCGAGCGCCTGATTGTTGACTGACCAGTGACCACCGAAGTCCGGACGCGTTCGTTCGTATGTACTAGTGGCTAGTTTAATATGGTAAACGACGCGACGCTGAGGCGAGAACTTGTTTACCTTTAATGCGAGTAAGCGGAAAAACTTATAAATACTCACCTAGTTGGTTATATTACTTAGTTCTTATTACAGGATGAGTCACTTCAATGTATGCTCTAGATATGACAATGATATCATAACCACCGTCGCATAGGGAAAATAGAATAATATTTCATGTTTATTTTACCTTTCCTCTGTCATATCATATACGAGTACTTACGAAAATAATTTCTTGAGTTGCTAAAAGATTAATTTTTTCAAAATAAATGTGGCTATTTTTCTCGTCACCGTTATGTCAGTATCGAGCGAGGGTGAAGTGAAAGAGCTTTAATTCAAAGACCTTAGTAAACGTATGTACCAGTTGAGGGAAGCAAACTGGGCATTGAGGAAAGAAGACTTAGAAAAACTGAGGGTAAAAAAAGACAGAAAAAGTAAGAATACATCTTGTTACTTCACTTAAAAATACTTATATGTGTAAATCCACGGAATATAGACCTTTCCAATGTACTCTCTGTGATGTGACCTCAAAGAAAAATGTCTATGGGCCATCGACCGAATTCTAATGTAGCCAGAATTAGCTTATAAGTGAGATAAGTTATTTGTTCGCATGCGATGCAAGTTGCATCGAATGACAATGCATTAAATCCAGGTCATGCTGCAGGGCGTGCGCTAGCACAGAGTATATTTTGTGGCGATAGTTTCAACTTTTAGCCAAAAAACTCGATAATTATGATAAAATCCCACATATTTATCTATTCGTAAATACTTAGGGTGACTTAGGAAAACATAAGTTTTGTACATATGAACTGATGATTTTGTTATACATATGTGCATATATGACCAACAAATGCAATATGTTACTTCTATAATTAAAACAGAAAATTTTGTAATAAAAATATATTCGACTGAAACGTTTTTGAATGTACGAGATCGGGTTTTTATAAGTTAAGGGCGAACGTAGTACGCAGACTTATAATTTTAATATCTCGACATATTTCAATACATCTCGCCATAAGAATCTTCAAAAAACCATAAAGACAATTTTACTCTATGTTTATAGCTATGAAAGCCTTAACTTTAACATGTTGCGATACATCCACTATAACTTTGTTTTTGCGACGTTACCCAACTTGCCCCGCTCGCCACCACACCGCTATAAGCTGACGGCGGCGCAACTTGGTAAAAACTAAGTAAATGTGAAAATAACTAGCTACTTATCTTCGGCAGTTTTCAGGAACGCTACCCGACCAGCAGCTTGAGCATAATTTATTTCCTGCGAAGAAGCAAAGTATGCCGCAGAAGCCAAAAGCGTTAGTACACATTAACGCGCGGCTCATGAAAAATCGCTTAGGAGAGAGGCTCTCGCGCCTGCCAAGGAAGGGTATATTGCACGGACGTGTTTTTTATCGTTTTTCAGGGTGCTTTATTTTGTTCTATCTGACTTGATTATACCCTATGTGAGCACTGCAGTGATAACAATTGAAATAAAATGGTTACCAAACATGAAATCAGAATATTTCAAATAAAGATTTACAATTTCTTTATAAATAGATATCTAATCTGGTGAAATATAAAGTGTCCGTTTTTACTTTATATAAAAGTAAGGTAGCAAACAAAAAACTGTCGCTGTCGTAAATATCCAATGAGCTTATAAATAAGCAAAAATGTCTTTGTAAATATCTCATGTTTTATTTTCTCTTATTATATTTCATTATTGTTTCGTTATTCTGTTTATTACATGATATCATTTAGGAAGTTATGGGCATGAATAAGTAAGTAATAATAGAGATAACTCGAGAGTAGTTACTTTCAAATTATGGGTTTTACGAGATATAAAAAAAAGTATTTATCATCATCATCATCATCAGCCAAAAGACGTCCACTGCTGGACAAAGTCCTCCCCCAAGGATTTCCACATCGACCGACCATGCGCTGCTTGCATCCAGTGGTTTCCCGCAACCTTTAACAGGTCATCGGTCCACCGAGTGGGAGGCCTGCCTACGCTGCGTTTTCCGGTGCCCAACTTTTACTGCCCCAACGGCCATCTGTTCTACAAACTATGTGTTCCGCCCACTGCCACTTCAGTTTAGCGATTCTGTGAACTATGTCGGTGACTTTGGTTCTCCTACGTATCTCCTCATTTCTGATTCGATCAGGTTTTTTTTTACCCGCAACACCAGAGGAGCCACAAGTGCGTTGCCGGCCTTTGATATGGGAGTACGCTCTTTTCTTGAAAGTTTGAATGTCGTATCGGTCCGAAAATACCGCAGGCGACAATTCATTCCACAGTTTGGTTGTACGAGGCAGAAAGTTTCTAGTGAAACGCACAGTTGTGGACTGTCAACCATCTATGTGATGGGGATGAATATAATGTCGCGTAGAACGATGGCGAAAAGAGGCGGCAGGGTTCAATCCGAACAATTCCTCGGAGCACTCCCCATTGTACATGCGATAGAGAATGCAGAGCGAGGCTATATCTCTACGCAGCGCCAAGGAGTCAAGCCGATCTGAAATATCCTGGCAGCCGACGATTCGAGTTGCTCTCCGTTGAATGCGGTCCAGAGGGAGAAGCTGGTACTAGGGTGCTCCTGCCCAGAGATGAGAACAGTATTCCATGTGAGACCGAATCTGTGCCTTATAAAGTTGCAGGTTCCTAGGGAAACTCCAAGAATAGCACGTTCCATCGGCCTTTGGGTGACCTTGAGCCTTCTTATGAAGCCCATAGTAATCGACCATGTCCCGATTCCATGTCATCACTGGCAACACACACTGGTCAAAGACCTTAGTCTTGAGACTCTGTGGTATTTTGGACGCGAAGATATTGCGGAGCTTCCCGAACGCTGCCCAGCCGAGTTGGATTCGATGATTGATCTCTTTCTCGAAGTCTAGCTTGGACTGTTTGTCCCAGGTATTTATTTGTCAACAACTTCGAGTGTAGAGTCTCCAACCTTCAGAGGATTTATTTGTATTTATATTTAATAATAAAAAAAGATCAAAAATATTTTTTTTTTGCCATTTTCTGTAGGTATACTGACGTTGTGCGCATTACGCGAAATCAGCTGAACCGATTTAATCGAAACTTTGTATGATTGTACTTAATATGAAATAGCATCTTAGATACTTTTTATCTCAGAAAAGTCGCGGGGCTCAGGAGAAACGACAAAAAACGGGATTTGATATATGACAAGAAACGGTATTACCTTTTATTTTACGAGTAAACATGGCAGAATGTACTTATTTTATAAGCCAAACAGCTGTTTATCTCGTTGTTTATATCATTCTATTTTTTTTTAATAATATTGTATTATGGCCTAAGAAATACTTTTTATGGAATATGTCCCATTGTCAATCCCTACTCATATATTTTTGTCATATATCCCATGTCATGTGAAAGGACACGGGTAAAACGTAGACGTATCTATATGTATAGGAGCAATCAGGGGCGCCGACTTCTTAAAAATATTGGGGGGGGGCTAGGGCGAAAAAAAATGTTGTTTACTTTCCTAATATTTTCCAACTAGCTTTCGCCCACGGCTTCGCCCGCGTGGGTATAGTTTTAGAGATTATCGTTGAGCGTGCATGAAAATGAGTTTTTTGGAATAAAAGTATCCCAAGAAAAAAAGCAACATCAGTATTTTAATACAAAATATTTGGGGGGGGGGGCTCAGGCCCGTTGATAATGTCACTTGGGGGGCTCGGGCACCCCAGGCCCTATGGAGTCGGCACCAGTGGGTGTAATAGGTATCTATTGCATCTGTCCGTGTTATAAAACTACAAATAAAATGGTAGGTACTTCTTAGTAACACTGCAATTTGAGGTATCGCAGACCTAGTCGACAGTTTCACGTATTGTTTGTCGATGATAAATAAAATGAAGCGATTAAAGTCCTCAGAAGGGCACGCAAACGTGCCGCGCAGTCGTTTAAGGGTCATTTTCAAATAAAATGTACAATTCGGTAAAAAGCAAATGTCGCAAATTTCACGTTTCGAAATTTTATAGTTTTTAAGATTCTAAATAATTTTAAATATACTTTTGAATAGTTAATATGTTGACGCTGAAGGTTCTAGTTTAAAAATAACCAAATTCTTTTTACAAATTCCACAAATTTAAAAGTTCCTTATATTGATTTTGCCTACGCTAAGAAAAAACATGCTGTCACTGCGTGCCTTTAGATGTTCAACCGCGTTTTATAGAAAAATAAAACTGCGTAGACATTCACCTGATGCTCTAAGTCCTTCAAATAAGTTTTGTGTTTATGATTACAGTTGATCTGCGTTAAATTTCTTAAAATATAAAATAATATCATGCATTCTTTACATGTCTCATATTTTTTATATTTTCGTCACATACTATTTCGTCAAGGTTTATCCAGCAGCTCCTTGAGATTTCTGAAAGAATCTCAGTGTTATTAAAATGGTAACACTGACTCGTTTCTAATTGGTCTATTTATAATTGTCATAGGCATGACATTTTCATTCTAGCGACTGATTTTTGTGAATGAGCTGCAAATACAGTTTCGTTATTCCTAACTAAAGGAGAATGCCACGGAAGTATGAAACGCTCGTACCATATTGCGTCTTGAAAAAACCTTCTGAATTGGATAGGGGATAACATATTTAATTATTATACGAAAAATTACTCTCATAGCTACTGTAACTCCAGAGCTTTTTTACTTTCATTTTATGTTTTGAGGTTATTTTTAAGTACTTTATCTACGCTCAGGCGTACACGAAATTCTTAGTTTTAACCAATCATTTGATAGCTAGTTTTAGTTAATTATGGTATGGTTCAGTGTTGCTAACGAGTAATATAAAGGAGCACCACAAACCGAACGCGGCACTGTACCTATGTATATTGTAATGATGAAGTGCAGTCGACGAATAAAACGAAGTGCTTTAATATAGAAGAACGCTCACGCAAAAGCCTCACTCACGCCTCGCACTCGTGCATGCAATTCCTAACGCATGCTTGGGCCTCCACACGGACGCCTCAAGCACACACGTAGGCGCCTGTATCCAGCAGTGGACAGAGCAGGGCTAGCAACCGCTGGCATATTTCAGTAGAAGACTTAAGCCCAGCCAAACCACCTGGCCCGCCTACTACAGGGAGTTGTTGGCCGTGTACATTTTCGGTATATATTGGAGGCGCAACACTTCATCATATATACCGACCACAAACCACTACTGTGCGCGTTCTCACAACGTCGCTAAAAGTTGCCTCCCGCACAGCTGAACCAACTGACGATCATCTCGCAGTTTACTACGGAGATCGAGTAAGTCAAAGGCGAAGACAACATCGTCGCGGACGCGATTTCCCACGTCGAGTCGATTTCGGGTCTTCTCTCAAATTGGAACCGACGCTAATTCCAGGCACGAATATTACCATCGCGTGCAACGTGTCGACGGGGCGGCCGCGGCCGAACCTGCCGGCGGCGCTGCTGCGCGCCGCGCACGCGCGCCTGCACGCGCTGAGCGACCCCGGCGGCTGCGCCTCCGCGCACTTTGTCGCTGACCGTTACGTGCGCTCCGGCATGGCGCGCGACTGTCGAACCTGGGCTGTCACTGCCTCCACTGCCAGCGACGCAAGGTGATGCGCCACGAGACCGCACCGCTCGGTGAATTTTCCCTCCCATCTGGGAGATTCAGCCATGTCCACCTCGAAATCGTCAGCCCCCTGTCGCACTCTGAGGGCTACACCTATTGTCTCCCGGCAATAGACCGGTTCTCGAGATGGCCCGAAGCGTGGCTCACGTCATCCATCACTGCCGAGGATGTTGGCGATACCTTCGTACGCAGCTGGATCGCGCGATTCGTCGTGCCCATCACGGTCACCGTCGATCAAGGCCGCCAGTTTGAGTCAGCGCTATTCAACTGATTCCTCGACCTAGGCGCTACCAAATGCGTACGAACTACCAGCTACCACCCGCAAGAGAATGGTGGAGCGCTTCGACCGCCATCTGAAGGCTGCACTCATGTGCCACCGAGAAACCTGCCACAGAGCCCTACCTCTTGTGCTTCTTGGTACCAGATTGGCTCTCAAGGAGGACCTCAAATGCTCTGCTGCAGACCCCCTGTATGCTTACAGGGGAGCTCCTGGTACCTAGCGCTTTCACACAAAATGTAAGTGAGGACTTCGTGGCATACCTGGCCATGACCGACATGCGTCCCGAAGTCGTTCGCTTTTAAGGAACTGGCAGACGCATCTCACATTTTCCTTCGCGACGAACACTGTACACCGGCCCCTATAAAGTCCTCAGTCATTCTCTGAAGACACTTACCTTAGATGTTTCACGTAATAAGGTACAGGTGAGCGTCGATTGGATCGAATGGAAGTCTGCACATATTGCTGCAGACCCCGAGTGCACAGGCGCCCGCGACGCCCCCGGCCTCGCAATGCAACCACATGTCCAGGTCCTACGTCTGCCCCACCAACAGCTCACTCTGCACCAAATCCTCCCACCGTCACACGATCAGGTCAGGGTTAGATTTAAGGATATTTTAGATTTGTGACCTAGTTTTAATATATTTTTTAAAATTATTATTTCGTGTTCTCTAGTTTATAGTGTCTTGTATTTTATTCTATCATACAGCTACACTGTATTCCTTTCCGTGAAGGTGGGGAGGAGGGGGATGTCCGCCACATCCCCCTATGATACTACACTATTTGTATGAAAAAAATGTCAGATTTGCGACAAAAGCTGTCCTGTCAATATCATCCACCTGCCAAAAGATCGTATTCAGACTGTAATTTGTGATTAACACTGCTTGAAACTTGACAAAACAATGAAACTATACTATACTAGGTATACTAGGTAGCGGCGTAACATGACGTAACGGGGCGTGTGTGCGATGCCGATTTGCAACGTACTGTGTGGCATATGTGGATTTAAAAAAATGCCACTCCGCAACGTGACTATGGCCCTACGTTACATCCAAACATAAATTCTTGTACGTTTGGCAACCCTGGGGCGCACCAATGTGATCAAGAATCAAATCTATAAAACATCGTCTGATAGTCAATCTTACAAGGAATTGAAGAAGAGGGCGCGGGTATAGGAAAATGGTGGTGTAATGCGAAGACATCTTTTAGATTAAGAAGAAGAAATATGTGGATGAAGCATAAAAATCTCGATACAACCATAGTGTAGTTTCGGAACACATTTTATGAATCCAGGGCCGCGTTCCGAGGGTGCACTTGACAGCAACCGCTTTGTACCCTCTCTTTCACACTTAGGCAATTTATATTATGCTATCCTGTTGTCAGAGTGAACGTTTGCTGTCAGAGTGTACAAAATGTAGGGGATATATCAAATTAAAATCTTTTTTCATACATTTCTTTCCTGCAGTTCGAATAGGTCTAGAAAAAATTAAGTGTGCTTAATAAATTTAATTACGATTTTTGACAAATGTCTGGTTAAGACGCAACATGGTACGAAATCGGGCAATCTCCTTTGAAAATAATTCCGTTAAGTTCTATTACCGCCCAGACGAACTTTTAATATGTCGTAGATTTGACATTTAAATACGTATTTCTTATGCTAAAACAAGTGAAAATTAAGTTATTTTTACGATATTATTATTTTTACGTTATGTTTTGCTTACAATTTAGTAACATTTCGTCACGTAACGAAACTTTTCCTCAAAAAGCTACGTCTACATGGGCTTTTTACCAACAGTATAAAAAAGGAGGTTCTGTTTTACAAAGTTTTTATACATAAACTTATGTATATCAAAATTAATATAAATTATTTTAACTAAGGCTACTCATGGAACTAAACGACTTTTTCCAAGAACACCTAGGCACAGTATATACATTAGTACCCTAAGAACGTCAAGGGGACGCCCCGGAGGCACCGAGGGGATGCTAAGGGAATGTTAAGGGGGCGCCAAAGTGGTGCCAAGGGGGAGTTAAGGGAGCACCAAGGGGAGGAGGAGGGGAGGCCGCAGTGTGGAAGGAAGCAGGAGGGGCAAGGGGGCAGGAGGGGCAAAGGTGACAGGAGGGGCAAGGTGGCAGGAGGGGCATCTGGACAGGAGGGGCAAGGGGGCAGGGGGCAGGAGGGGAAGTGGGGGGGGGGAGGAGGGGAAGTGGAGGGGCAGGATGGGAAGTGGGGGGCAGGTGGGGAAGTGGGGGCAGGAGGGGCAAGGGGGAATGAGGGACAAGGGGACAGGTGGTGCAAAGGTGGCACGAGGGGCAGGGGGGTAGGAGGCAAAGTGGGGGGCAGGAGGGGCAAGGGGGAAGGAGGGACAAGGGGGCAGGCGGTGCAAAGGTGGTAGGAGGGGCAAGGGGGGCAGGAGGGGAAAGGGTGGCAGGAGGGGCAAGGGGGCAGGAGGGGCAAGGGGGCAGGAGGGGCATTTACCAAAGTTGCCCCTTATATTATACTCGTGTTTTATTGTTCATTTCTTTTAATTTATAATTTATTTACTACAGACAGAAAATAAAACGTTATAAATGAGAACGTTGCTTTAGAATTACAGTTTCGTTACTACAGTTTCGTTATTGTACATTTTATTTGAAAATGACCCTTAAAGCCCTAGCCCTTCACTGGGGTAATCACTCATATAACTATCGCTACTGAATACGGGTACGGAACCTATTGCTATTAAAACAAAAGCCTGCCGATAACGACAACTTAACGTAAGTAGTAGGTATCCCTATCCTTAACGATACCCAAGTAATACCTTGATAAAATTATACGACGCTGACTATAAGTTTTTTTAAAGTAAGTACCTACTATACTCTTGCTTCACCTGTTCGTAAGTTCTCTTTTGTTTTTCCTTATAAACCGTTCAAAGAGCTGCTAGATTTCCAGCGGTTTTATCAGAGATACATTTATTGTACCAAGCATTAAGCGCAATTCACACTGCGAGCGGGCGGGCGGGCGTTCGATTCGCTGGAACGTATACTTCATTCCAATAAAAAAAAAGCAAAACGTAAACAAACTTACTATGGAACTGACACATGTCAATGTCATCTGCATACTATGTTTGTTTACCTTTTGCTTTTTTTTGATTGGAATGAACCATAGTTTCACATCTTTTCATACTTGGGTTCACACCGCGAGCTAAGCGGGCGAACTACGCCAGCGACGTGAACGATGCGAGCGAACCCCGCGCGAAGTGTCCGACGATGCGAGCGAAGCTAAGCGATGGTACGGTACGCGGGGGTGCGGCGAGTGTGGCGGGCGGGTAGAGGCCCGATCCGCGCTTGCGGCACAGTATAATAAGGACACAGTGGGTGCACGTTTGACGTGGGTACGTCTATGTTTTCGTTTGCAGTAGGGGATCTTTTCACATTTCGTGTACTAGTGGAGATACACTAGCGCCGTCTGTCGGAAATTTAATTACTCCAGAATGTTTGAGAGTTTTCCACAACATTTTAAAAGGATCGAGATTTTTCTTTTATGATTCCTAGAGACTCTCATTCAGGCGGAAAACATACTGCTCCGCGCGCGGGGTAGTTGGGAGTTTGCGGGGGGAGGAAGTGTTTAGGGGGCGCGGGGGGGTTGGACCGCGGGGGCGATTGCGGGGCGCGGCGCGGGACGTTGTGGGGCGCGGGGCAGGGCTGAGGACGCGGGGGAGGAGGGGTGCGTGGCGCGGAGGGATTCACGAAATGACCATTGTTACAATAATACATATACACGTTCGAATATTAAATAAACGTACCGCAGCTTCGGATGAAATTCAAACCATTCGGTGGTCCAGAATCCGTGTCTTCGTCGTACACCACAGCTTCGGACGAATTTGGACGGAAACCGTCCGGTGGTGCGGAACGCTGCCGCATTTAGTGAGGTGCCTTCAGAGAGCAGCAGGGAGTGTCCATACTGTATAATATTTACACTGTGGTTGGGGGGTTGTGGCGGGGGTAGCCTTGCGGAGCGCGGGGAGGGGGTGTTACGGGGCGCGAGGGATGGGGGGGTGCGTGGCGCGGAGGGATTCACGAAATGACCATTGTTACAATAATACATATACACGTTCGAATATTAAATAAACGTACCGCAGCTTCGGATGAAATTCAAACCGTTCGGTGGTCCAAAATCCGTGTCTTCGTCGTACACCACAGCTTCGGATGAATTCGGACGGAAACCGTCCGGTGGTGCGGAACGCTGCCGCATTTAGTGAGGTGCCTTCAGAGAGCAGCAGGGAGTGTCCATACTGTATAATATTTACACTGTGGTTAGTACCACTGCTTAGCTTAGTTTTCGGTGTGAACCCACATAGCTTTACCCGCCCGCCGCCGGCTCGCTAGCCAGCTAGCTCGCCAGCCCGCCCGCCAGCCCGCTCGCCAGTCCGCCCGGCGCTCGCGGTGTGAATTGCGCTTTAAACATAATTATTGATTGCCACGGGACACAGTTGCTCCAAGCTAAAAACCTCATTTTATATTGCAGAGCTACTATCTTTCTTAAGCACAGATACTACTTACGACTCAAATGTTTTTCTTAGGATTTCTCATAATAGAGAGTGCATCCTAATCTTAGCATTTGACTCTACCGACTATTCGAAAACTATGCAGCACAATTACAAGTGATATATTGTAAATATGCTGCGGCCGGGATTTTGGTAAAATTTGCATAATGCTTTATTTAAATTGTCACATAACAGCACAGAAGCGGCAGCAACACTGGCTGGGCTTAATTGCATTTCGGTCGGTGCTCGCAATGCAGTGTCCACTGTCCACCCCTCAGCCTAAAGTGCGTTACTTTACAATCACTTTAGCTGATAATGGATTCCACATTACAGTAAGTGGCCATCGAGCCGCGTATCGATTCATAGAACATTAAATTACATACAAAACCAGTTACCGACCAAATGCGCTTAGTGGAGCTACTTATAAACCCGATAAGTATCAACATGGATTTTCTATTTCAGATCCAACGATAATGACGAGTTTGCGTTGAAATTTTCATGTGGGATAATTATTAATGAAAATGTCGTTAGGTTGTGAGTAATGAAACACAGCGGGTCCAAAGCCCACCTGTTACCTAGCCGGGGGATTTAACGCTTGACTGACATTTAACTCACTCTAACTTTAGATTTCTGTAACATAGGTATTTCTCAAGCAATCCATCTGCTTATGTTGCTCTTGGCTTATTCTAAATTAAAATAGAGACATCTTTTAATTTGTTATATTCTGATGCAAATGGGACCCTTTCTGAGCGGTTAACCGCGCTCCGCTCTGTCGCGATGATATACGGGGACACTTTTGTTGAGTTAATTTAGGTAAATTTGTATAATTTT
This sequence comes from Coleophora deauratella, assembly GCA_958295455.1. Lineage (NCBI taxonomy): Eukaryota > Metazoa > Arthropoda > Insecta > Lepidoptera > Coleophoridae > Coleophora > Coleophora deauratella. Next base: position 10,379,560 of record OY282396.1, on the reverse strand, counting down.
GCAAGTAAAACGATAGCTCGGGTACACGGCCTGCGGCAAGTGAAAGGCGCTAGATAGTTGGGATGATTATTGGGCACAAGTGAGAGGGCACGATTAATATTCGGCGGGCGGCGCGGTGGCGGCGTGCTGCCGGGAGTAATCAGATTGCCTGCGGGTCGCTGCCGGCTGCCGGCTGCCGACCCTTGCGTGCACCAGCCCGGCGTCCGCTTTGATCAACCACCACTCTAAAGGGTAATCTTTAATTTAATAACTTGGGGATCTCCTGGTGTGTCGAGTCCTTGTAGGTATGTGTGGTGTCACATATTTATGTTATTCTCATGGAAAAACGAGTTATTCCCACAACTTACTAGTTGAGCTTCGAAATATTGTTTGTGTTTTATATAAATATCGTACATAGTTCCTTGTCTGTACAGTGCAGTGTTGACTCGGGCCATAGACGCTCATCGCAGCCTCCCGCGGGATTACCGTCAAACGGAGAAAAAGACACGGGAAATAAGCCGTAATCCGGGAGACGTGACCTAAATTCCTGCTTAAACATCGGTTATTTGATATCGGCGAAAACAATTTGATTTAAAATTCCTTCTTCCTTTTTGAATGATGAGATACCTACGAGATTATAGGTAGGTAGATCATAGGTATCTCATCATTGGTGTCATTTTGTTGTTTTCATTTCGTAGAATTCAATGACCTCTAATCATAATATAATAAATATAATACTCTACTCTATGAATTTTGGCGGAAATATCAGGAAAAATGTATCTATCCATTAACTAGTATTCGGTTTAGCCAATATGTCACAAAAAATAACCACAAACAAAATAGGTTCCTCACCTCCGACCTTGTGCAACGGGGATGGAAAGACAGACTTCAGAATGACAGCCAATAGGGCTGCATTTGACTCTTTAGGTAAGTAACTCAAAAAAAAAGCTATGTCTTTTGTGTAATTCAGTTGCTTCGAGCAAAACAGCAGGCGTCAGATGCAATCGAGCTAAATTTTAAAGAGCTTCCATTTATATTAACCGCTTTTGTAAAACAAATGAAAACTGCGCTTAGGGAGCTTTATCCATTTATTCTAGCTAGAAAAGCATACTTTTGTAGACATTTTGTAGAGGTGTCAACTTAAACCTGCATGTAGAAATAATTCGTGCGACCCTATTTAGGTATGATGTTTGGATATAACAACTTTTGTTCTACGACTTTGTTCAAATAAAAAAAAATGAACTCTTCTTACAAAAATGGCAAAACAAATGATCAATTTGTATGAAAAGTACAATTTTTTTTTTGTGATTTGAGCAAAGTCATAGAACAAAAGTTGTTCAGCACGATAAGTAGAATCCCAAGTTAACGAGTCCTACACCAATTTTGTTACACCCTATATATTTGAGAAGTTAGTATGAATTCCTTGGGACAAATTTTTCAGTATTATAAACGGAAGTCCCCGTTTAGGTTTTCTGGAAAGATATGTTTACACCCCATACATATAATATAGATCACACTACAGGGTGTAACAAAAAGGTGTGGTAATACTTTAAGTTGGTCTTCGAAATTTTTTTTGGACTCATACAAACTTGGATCACCAGCTGATCGATTTGTATGAAATGTCCAAAATCTTTTTGCGATGTCAACAAAGTTGTAGAACAAAAGTTGTTCAGTTTGATCAGTAGAAACCTACCTTTTAGTATTACCACACCTTATTGTTACAGCCTGTATAATCGTTTGTAAAAATTCCGAATGATTGTAAAATATTGTTTAAAAAACGTTAAATGCAACTGAATCGGAGGGTCGGACGTTAGGTTAGTTTGTATGGTGTCAGTAAAAACCCGGCCAAGTGCGAGTCGGACTCGCGCACCGAAGGGTTCCTAATAAATTCATAATCACACATGTCTTGAACTCTATATTTTTTATATTTGAGTTGATTGAATGATAGGTAATTTGCGGTTTACGATTTATGACGTATTAAAAAAAACTACTTACTAGATCTCGTTCAAACCAATTTTCGGTGGAAGTTTGCATGGTAATGTACATCATATATTTTTTTAGTTTTATCATTCTCTTATTTTAGAAGTTACAGGGGGGGGACACACACACATTTTACCACTTTGGAAGTGTCTCTCGCGCAATCTATTCGGTTTAGAAAAAATATATATTAGAAACCTCAATATCATTTTTGAAGACCTATCCATAGATACCCCACACGTATAGGTTTGATGGAATTTTTGAGTTTTAGTTCTAAGTATGGGGAACCCCCAAAATTTATTGTTTTTTTTTCTATTTTTGTGTGAAAATCTTAATGCGGTTCACAGAATACATCTACTTACCAAGTTTCAACAGTATAGTTCTTAAAGTTTCGAAAAAAATTGGCTGTGACATACGGACGGAAAGACAGACAGACAGATAGACAGGCAGACAGACAGACAGACAGACATGATGAATCCATAAGGGTTCCGTTTTTGCGATTTGGCTACGGAACCCTAAAAAGGAACTACGCTGTCCTGCTCGGTTTCAGGCTACGGAACCCTAAAAAGGAACTACGCTGTCCTGCTCGGTTTCAAGGCTACGGAACCCTAAAAAGGAACTACGCTGTCCTGCTCGGTTTCAGGCTACGGAACCCTAAAAAGGAACTACGCTGTCCTGCTCGGTTTCAAGGCTACGGAACCCTAAAAAGAAACTACGCTGTCCTGCTCGGTTTCATTCGTTATTTTTTTACACAGTATTTTCCAATCATCGGGGTTTTTGAAATGATACTTATTTTCTGATTAAACCGCATCATATGTCCACTATGTTGACTGCAATAGATATATGAACGTTTTTATTTTAGGTATGGATTTATGTGAAACATAAAACGTCACATGCACTGTGCAATGGCGAGACTGAGCAGAATGGAATGCGGCGTACACTTAATCTAGGCAGCAGTGAGTCTGTCTGTTACGCTGCAGTCTGTCAGGTAGGTTGCCAGTGACGCAGCCAGCAATTACTGGCCGGCCGCTGCAGCCGCCAGCCGCCCGCCGCCCGCCGCGCGCCGCCGCCGCTGCACTGCCCACTGCACTGAACGATTTTATTATCCTATAAGAAATATACACTTGGGGCCGATCGACTGTACTTGAATCTAAACCACTGAACTATGTACATTTTCAGTGAGACTGACTTGAACTTCAACAGAAAGGTTTTGATGACTTTAGTAACGTAAGCATGGGTGCCTTTCTAATCTATCCACATACTGCTATGTTTAAATAACCCTTTACCCGTATTAAAGGGTTTGGTTTGCACATAATCTTTCCTTATTCCTCCCTAAATGGATATTGGAAAAATTTTATGGGACCTTTTATCGGAAACTCTTTTTGGAAGACTTCTATTTTGCGTTTCGGAATGACGTCGATTTAAGGTGAATGAACGAGCGAAATCCCTCGACATGGAATAGGCGGCGCTCAGGAGGTGATGAGTTTATACAGGACCATTTAGTCGACAGCAGCGCACCTTTGAACCGGGAGTCTGCGTCGCGGCTCGCCGCTCGATTTGCTTCAATCCTTTTCAGTTATCCCGATTTGAAAACCCATGCATAATAATTTACAGTACTGCGCTGATCGAGCAATTTCATATTTTGCGTGCATCTGAAGAAAGTCGAGGTTATTCAGTACCTGATTTTCGTTTTGACCGTACTGTTTATTAAATTTAAATAGGTAATAATACAAAAATACAATACATCTACGATATTTTGGCATTTTAGTACCAAGCCTAGGGTTGTTGTAAAGGTAAACGTTATTAACACCCGTTGTTGTGAGAGTAAATGTGCAAATCATTATGTTATTATGGAGTATGCAGAGACCGACCACTCTGTCTAAAATTTCATTTACGATCCCAGTACGACAATAACCTCGCCATGGAACTTAATGGTCCGCAAAGCGGTCTCGATTAAAACTGCCGTCTATTTGGCTCAGGTCAGTCGTTTTAGTATGTGGAGTCAACTTTTAATGAGTTTACGAGTGCCCCCAGCGCAGCACAGGGGCAGTGGAGCGCTCGCTCCCGCCCCTGTGATACCACTTATTCTCCGAGGTCATATTTTACCTGATTAGTTATACGGGAGCCCCTTTCGAAAATATAATTTGTAGAAAATTCTAAAGTAAACTTCTAGTTATTATAAACCGTGCCTAACATATGAAGCCGTTAATTTGGTATTTTAGTCAGTGACCATGTTGCTGCTAACCTCAATGTATATGAGTTTCTCGGGCACAGCTCTCGTATATTTAAGACGTCACGGACAAGTGTTGCAGAAACACGGTGCAGAAACTTAGACAGCGAAGACATAAATCAGGGAGCGCGAGTGCGCAGCGCTGGCTAGCGGCTGGCAGTTCGTGAATAGTTCTGTCGCGCGACCGCGTATGACATTCGATTACCCCTGTGTCGGGAAAAATGTTACCGTCCGCGATCGACAACGGCTGCCACATGGAATTGTAAATTAAATATTCACAAATGGACATGCCTTTATTGAAGTAAATTAGTGTTAGTGAGCTCATTGCGTTCGGTGGTTTCATTTCTGATATTTTGAACTAATCACGTCTATGTTTCAATCTATGGGTTCACTACTCAACTCAAAAATATGCTGTAGGCACGGACTCAACCTAATTCTCCATATATAGTTACTTCGTACACGTGGATAGTCCACTTGCTTCGCACTGAATAGGTTACGGGTTCGTTTACCGGTCGGATCGGAACTTTGTAGGACTGTTGTGGTTTGCTTAGTGATACGCTACGAAAAAAGTTTTCCGCCATGGAGATAAGATAGCCAGGTTTCAGATTTCAATCTTGGTGAGGTCACTTCCATCTTTGGCATAAATATCGTTTACCTACAGATTAGAAAATGCCAAGGGCTTATACGATATCTGTTGCAACAAGAAAGTCATTTATCATGGAAAAAAATACTATGTAGTAAAACTAAGTTTAAATCATGTAGGATAGATGAACGGACGGTTAGATTTTTAAACAGTATTTTCCAATCCAGATCCTGATTCTTACTTTGATACCGTTTTCAAATATAGGTACTGCAATATATAGGTTTTTATACATACATAGGGTTTTAATACATACCATAGCAATTTTCTATCAACCGAGGTTGCTTTAAACCCATTTGATTTCAACTGGAACTCAGTAATGAAATCAGATGGCGGACGCGTGTAAAATGTGCACATAAAACAATTTGAGTTGACGTTGTGTTGTAAAGGTACTATTTTGTGTATTGCGCGAGTGAAATGATTCCAGCACTGTTTGCATAAAACGTAATGGCAGATTGCGGCCGCGGCAAGCACCGCTAGCGATTCGCCTTGCCATCTGCTCACATTTAGATCCCTTATAAAATGTTACTGCGCATTATCACACGTGGATATTGCTTCGGCCTCGTGGTTATTTCGAAACGTTACCCCTTTATGACACTAATGGAAAATGCTGTTTACTTCAGAATCATTTTTCTTTACACACTCTCGATGCTTGGGCGGTGTTTCATACTGAGATTTCTAGATATAGTCTATATACATAGAATATAAATCTATATATACAGGCAGGTGATTTTTATAGGATCATTTATAGAAGTGAAATTTCTCGGCGATATTTCACACGGAGGGCTGGCACTCATAGTGCCAAAGTTAAAGTAACATATTTTTCTAACAACCGAAACTGTAATTCTAACTTCCCAACTACTTGCCGGATGGCTGACCTATCGGCGGCGGAATCGGAACCTGCCCCAGCCCCACCATTAATCGCAGGCTCCCTTCCGTTTGCGGTAGAGGCTGGACCCGCGCTCTCCCAACCGCACCAAGCCACTAGAGCCAGTAAAGTCAACAGCCAATCATCTGATCAAATTACAACACTGCTTACAGAAGTTTTATTCTTGTGTTGCCAGTGTGGTCAATTAAAAAACTAACTCGCAGAAATACAAGTAAAAAATAACTTTAAATAGATACGTGGTCAAAAAATCGAATTCGCGCCGCAGGCGCAGTTAAATAAAAGAGGTCTTATATGATATTACATTTTAATTTTCCTGATTTATACAAATAATATTGCATATACAAAAAAGAAAAGGAAGGGTTAAAATTTAAATAAATGTAACTAATTAGTAACAAATTACGAAAGCCTTATTTTATTATCTAAAAAATATCCCTATATCGTATATGTTGCAGATGTTATATTTCCCAAAATTTCCGATTGATTTAGTTAGTAGAATTTAATATTTATTTTGCGCAAACATCAAAATCCTAAGTATTAAGTCGCCACTTTGACGCAATAACGGAAATGTTGCGTAGTTAGAGTTGCGTTATTTTATGCATAATTATTAACAGTCGTCCTGTTCTGGTTTAATTCTTCTCGCTCCAGTTAACGAACGGTAGCAATTAAAAATCGGAAAACCCATTTGAGACTGATTTCGAGATATCATACTGAAAATTTAAGAAAAAGGCAGTCTAAACACTGGCGCCGACTCCCTAGGGCCTGGGGGTGCCCGAGCCCCCCCAATGACATTATCAGAGGGGCTGAGCTCCCCCAGTATTTTATATTAAAATACTGGTGTTGCTTTTATTTTCTTGGAATACTTATATTCCGACCATGAGCGTATAATATAAAGGGAGGGGGTTTAGTGGGTCCGGACTTAGCATGACACGTAAACGTAAAATTCACTAGGTTGAATGGCTAAATGAGCAGTTTGCATGTTTTTCTGTTCCGTGTAGATGCCGAAATTTTAAAATTTTAAAACATTTTCACTGAGCCATATTATTGATGTTGACATGAAATTTCTTAAAAATCTGCCGCAATATACCGCTAATCTGAAGCAATATTAAATGTATTATTTATTTTGTGCGAGAGAGTGAAAGAAGCATTTGCGAGAACAAGATATTATTTTAGGTGGCCCGCGATAAGCGCCTAGTTTCCTTCTTTAACAACACTTTTGTAATATAATAACGACTTTTGACAGCCTCCTTGCTCTCACTAGAGCACTGTTAGACTTTTGAGTTTGGTGAGTTCGTGCTCATATAGAGCCAATGACAATATAACAATTTTTGCGCTCGCTTTGCTCGCGTTTTTGTTATAGTAAAACAGAATTTATAAAGTTTCCTAAAACATGTCAATTTTGCGACAAAAGTTAAAAAACACAGTTACAAATCTTATTTCCAGACCCAAGGTACGATTTACCTAACAAGAGTCTGTCCTTAACGCCCATGATACCGACAAACTTCCATGCTCGCGAGCCGCTTGCTTCCCTCAATGATAATCTCACGCGGGTAAAGCCGTGGGTGAAAGCTAGTTAGAAAATATTAGGAAAATAAACCAAAGAAAGTTTCCGCCCTAGCCCACCCAATATTTTTATGAAGTCGGCGCCCCTGAGTTTAAATCATATATTTTCACTACACATTTGACGCAAGATTGTGCAAATGACCATATAAATCATATTGAGTGACGTTGAATTGACATATCGAAGTCATAAATCAAATAGGAATACCATAAGAGAACAAGTTTTGACAAGGCACTTAGCTGTGCGGGGACAAAGTGGATTTTGGTAAAATTTACCCGGCATTTTACCGGGCGTGCGCTGAAAGTGTTGCCGCATGTTTGCAGAGCCCTGTCTGCCTACGTAAAATACTCTCTATCTACTTACTCACGCAGTATACGTAGGTCTCTACTTACCTATATTCACGGTACGTAAATTCAGTGATAACCGGTGGAAGGTGGTATGGATTATATAACGGATGTTACTCTTTTGACGCGTTCCGATATACATGCGCATTTTTATTATGTTTGAAAAGGATAATTTTTGTAGGGTGTTAGTTCTTTATGATCTCGTGATTTGAGAGCGATAATCTAGTCCGCTGTCAGTCAACGTTTCGGGTCACAGTAAGTCACGTTCATTTGTTTGCATCAATTGCACGGCTGGTGCACAAATCCAGGTCGCACTGACAGGTCAACTTAACAGTGGCGCAGTGGAAGCGCGGCTGACGGGCGGCGGCTTAACTTCACTAACTGACGGCCCAGCGAACGTCACAGTTATACACTGCAAACTATTAGCCTCTGAACCGTGTTTATTTCCATTGGGAAACGTGAGAAACTGGGATACATGAACTAAAAAAATACATATATTTAACATATGCTGCTGTGCACGTAATTAAACTATGCTACTCGTGATGCAGCGCTCGTGGCTTCGTCTACGTAAACTTCGTAGGAAACAGTTCCTTCAACCTTTTGGGAATTGAATTTTCCATTCATAGTTTAACAGCCCATTTAACACACTTAGGGATCCATATTGAAAAACCATTTCTTAGTACTTCGCTACACAGAGACTTACGTTCAAATTTTCAAGTAGGTATCTATCCTAAAGGTTTAGGCTGTACTTGTAATATTCCTTCTTCTGTTTCAATTTGTCACGGTATTATTCATAGGTGCCTATAAATAGATTAATTACATTTGCTCGAGAAATAATAGCGTTTTGATAAAACAAAATAAACAAAATTACTAGTTAGGTTTTTTGTAGGTACAATATAAATCAAGAGCATTGCCAACAGTTTGCCACACCGCACCGCGGCCCGTGCCGTCCCCGCGGGAAGTGTGGTTTGGCAACAGTAATTGTCAAATGAAGAATCTGCTTACATGCAATGCTGTTACTTTAAATTAAACAGTGGTAGATAAAAATTTGCTGCTTGGACTTGTTGCTACCGCATACTTTGGTTGGTTGAAAATAAGTAATTCTTTTATTTGCCGCATGGTTATCAATCGTTTGGATTCGATGTATTTTAAGCGATGGTCTACTAGCGTTTAACAAGTAATGTAGTTTTAGGACAGGGTTTGACTCCAAATATTCTAAGTGCGGGCGGGTCATCCATACAACTATCTAGTAGTAGATGGAATATAGTATATGGAATATTATACGTAATGCCTTTGAAGTGACTTTTAGTATAGGTACCACATGTATGAGGCTGCTCTTAGTAAGTAGATCACTTCTGCCCACAGTCGTTTTAACGTACCTTATATTTTTGACACTAGTTTGATTTTTCTGTTCTTAGTGTTTGTTCTGTTAACAGCCAAGTTTTATCAAATATTCACGCGGACAAAACTGCATTTGAAAAGTGTCCATTGAATTTATTCGCTATGACTTGTGAATTCAGGTGGCTTTTGCTAATATTATAGAGTGCTAGTTGCCTGGTCTACTTTTAGTGGTAGGAAGTAAATTGCATAGTGCCTCTGGGAAATTGTAGTAACTGCTAATGTCGGACGGTAACCGAATACAAGTACCTACTTGAAAAATTTAAAATTTGCTCGTAATATGAGTAGATAACGTAATATTTCAAATCTCCAAATATTGTTAGTGATTGCTACAACAAAAGAGCTTTGCATTTCAGTTACTGATCGCGATATGGGTATCACTACAAAGAATTTATTATAAAAAAAAAACTTTGACCAACCAATTTCAGAAAGACGAATCCATGTTTCCAAGTGAAACACTCAAATTACTCACTCAACCACAAAATTCATCGGAGGTATTTCTATAGTGACAGGCAGGAAGTAGATAATAAAATGTCTTACACATTTGTGAGTAATGCGCGACCCGTGTCAGGATACGGGTGACGGAGGTGGCGGGGCCTGGCGGGACCGCGGGTCAGGTGAAGTTACTTTTTCCTGCGGGCCAGGTGAGGTGAACCTGCGTTTTTGCCAAACCGTGGTTTTTACTAGTTAATTGCATGAGCATCTGCAGGCATTCTAAACCGTCTGGTTCAGGTAAGCAAGGTCAAAAGATAGTTGATATCAGTAGCAGGGTACAATGCTACTAATATAGGTACAGCGCATGCATACGTTGGCATGCCCAATGTGCATTTTTGCTGCTTTTTGCTTTTTCTATACACACCTCAAGTAAGCACTCACTGTTTACTCTCTGTGCTGATATTATCACTGACCGTATGTAGTCATTTCAATGTACGGAATGCTGGGTTCTGTCAAACACTGGATTCTCTTTAACCCTGGGTACAATACACTCGGTATTCAACACTTGTACTTAGGCCTGGTATGGACATTATGCTCGCTTAACTCTGCTATAAACGCTTCTCACGTTGGCTTGCTGCACACTTGCGCATTTGTGCATGCTGCACACGCTGCTGTGCTCATGACATGGCTATACACGTCATCCAACTACACTCTGATGATGACAATGAACACGCTTTACAGATATTACTAACGGCGTCTTATTCTTATCGTGTGGCACAATAAAACCATGCTAACACAAGGTAAAGGTGGCAGTTGCCTAAGTGTTGGAATTAGCATCATCCACATGTAGCATGTGTGGAGCATTTATATTCATGCCTAAGATAAGGACGCCTACAACGCGACTATCGTACACATATTATAGTAATCAGATGTGCAGGTTTTCTCGCCATAAGGATAAAAATGCCCGTAGCTTTCGAAAAACTCTTTGGCTCATAGGTTAGGATTTGATGCCAAGACCTCTGGTTAGGAGGGCGAAATCACTACCGTGTGTGGAGCAATCGACACTTTATGTAAAAAAAAAAACACTACGAGATAACTACGATGATCTCTCTACTAAACTGCGGCCTACGAGTATACACACGCCTACGCCTTCACGCATGCCCGCGAGTACACGATACAAATACCTACTGTGAACGATACTCAGTCTACAGGTTTATAAAGCCATCAGCAGCGTGTGAAATGTGTCAGTGGAAGAGCGGCTTAATGCCACGTTAAAGGTATGAGATGGATGGAATGAAACGGAAAAGGATATTCTTTAGATTTGTGTATTTGAAAAATAACGATAACGGTAAGTATAACATATTAAAACTAAAAAAAATCCTTATACACACCTCACGTCGCTGAATAGGAATAGTTAGAGCTGAATTAGCTATCGTTAGGTATGTAGAGCAGTTTGTTTCGCCGCCATCTTAAAAGAAAAAAAATATAACGTGGAAAAAATACTCCAGCGATGTCACAAATTCACAATTTAAGCTTTTCCCTTATTCCGAAAATAAATTATATTAAAAATAAAAATATTTTTTATTCGAAGTAGGTAGCAGTGTACACTTTTCGAACGTCATTCTTTTATCTACCTAATACGAGGTTCCTACCACTCGGAACTCGTATACCTACCCACAGTTTCGGGAAGTGTTTGCGGAGTGAGAAGAAACGGCGGGCCTTAAAGAAACTCCCTCAAACACTTTTTTTTCTTCTATTATATTCTATTACATCTTAATGCTAGATCAATAAATGAATTATACAATGTCATGTCTGTAAATAAAATATAAAAAATAAGAATAAAGAAAGAAAGGATTCAAAAGAGATAAAAGTAAAAATTATTTGTAGCTAATGTAATGACTAACAATTCCAAAAACCAATGATAAGAGCAGGCTACTTCACACGGACACGGACAGCACCCGATCACGAGTATAACGCGAGAGTCAGCCATCGCTCCCCTCAACCATATTTAAGGGAAGGGAACGACCCGGCTCCCGATACGCCATGCGCCACCACCCGCACGAACATTTAACATAAATATAATATAAAAATAGATAGATGATTATTTGTTTAACATTTAATATTTTTGTGATATCCTGTCATTTTGGGCGGTAAGTCGTAGTAATCGTCGTCGTTACTAAATTAAAGTACTTTACTAATGATAATTTCATATACTACTGAAGTTTGTAACAATAGTAAATATTACAACTAAGAACTAAGAATTTGCGTGCCATTTTATGACGGCTGAATACATTTACCATTATTACTCTAAGATCTTTGTATTTGTACATATATGTATATGTATTCTAGCAAATGAACATTTCTGTTTTGTATACATCCTGTAGGAATTTGAATCTAATTTTATTTATATACGATACAAAATCTATTTACGCATAATCTGTGATCTTGTTCTTTTAGCCGGCGGCATGAGGTGGCCCTTCGACTGAACATTATTAATTTAAATGAAACCATCACAAGTTTATTCCACTGAGATGACGGTACCGGTGGCGTACGACCGACAAGAGAACGCCTCAAGACTCATTTACAATTCCAACTAAGTACTTTTGTCCTACAAAAGAACATGGACCTTTTACTTATTGAGACCTTAAAACGGTTTATGATAAAAACAACTTTCTCTTCATAAAGCTATATAATATATTTATACATAATGTAAAAGTATGTACATATAAATACCACGTCCTAGCATTAAATCGATAAACGTTTGATACGGGAAAATTCGATTTTAACTTTGAAAATGAGGAAAGTGTGAATTTATGTATGTATACGTATATGTATGTATGTATTATAAACGTTAAGTTGTATTTATTGACGTACAAACTTTGTACGAAAGGTATTGAATACAGTTAATGACGGATAATGTTTATCGGTTGTTTTTATCTGATGACCAGAACACCGACCTTCGTGAGCTCTAAATGACTTCCTACCATCAACTATTATATCTACTTAAACAAAATGCCACTAAATGGTATATCAATTTGTCTCCAGTACTATGTACAATACACTAGGAGTCAGAAAGCAGCTAGCCTTTTCAGACGGCTTCAAACAACGGCTCAGTCTGGTTTGAAATGAAATCACAGCGGACGAGAGAAGCTCCAGGATTTTCTTAAAGACCGCGCTCGCTTCCGATAGATACTGGTATTTGCTGAATCCACGACTGCGAGCTTAGACATTCAATTTAACTTACTGAACTAACAAAGATTTGTGGTAGCCCCGTGAGTTATTGCAGAATGTTTGTATGAAACTACGTAATAGGCCAGCGCACGTCTCAGAAAATTTCACAAATGTTTTTCGTAATACGTCCTGCAATAATTCTTTTTACTTGTTCAAAGACATGTACAAATGATCTGAATAAATTATGTAAAAGTTCATGTCATATATCCTAGCTTATGACGTTGTTATGGCAATATTCGTCTTCGAAGTTGACACGTTTTGTCGGTTATTAGGTGTTAATCGTAACACGTAGGTAGCAAGCATTTTATCAAGTCAGATTGTAATATTTTATATCATAAAAAACTTTTTTACATATTTTAATTTTACGAATTATTTCGTCGTAGTTTACCTATTAGACAACTTATTCATCCTACATTATTCAACCAACATTGATGATAAGATTTTACATTTCAACACAATTGTCACAAAATTGTTCGATCTACATGCTCCAATCAAAAGAGTGAAAGTAGAAAGGCCACCTGCGCCTTGGCTGAATGATAGAATCAATCGCGCTATGTTCAAATGCGATAAGGCCAAGCGTAAGTTGAAGAAGAGTCCCACTGACGCTAATCTAGCAACCTACAAAAAGCTTCATAATCGCTGCAACCGATTGTGCCGCAATGCCAAGCGTCGCCACATTCATAGCTCAGTCGAGCAATGCAATCCTGCCCATTTGTGGAAGTTCCTCAAAACTCTGGGAGTTGGTAAATCCTCAAACGAGTCTTCGTTCGTTTTTGACCTGAACGTCTTAAATACTCATTTCTCCAATCCACCTGTCCTTTTAGATGATATCGTCAAAAAGTCCACTCTTGAGTATCTATCTAAGTTACCACCTCCTACTTGCAGTCAATTTATGCTAAGTGAAGTGACTCCTGGTGATGTAAAGAAATCTCTCCTCTCCATCTCTTCCACAGCTACTGGAGCAGATGAGCTTAGCTCCCAAATGTTCAAACTTCTGCTAGACGAATTACTACCTTGTCTCACTCATATCTTTAATCATTCCATCAGTACTGGTTCCTTTCCTTGTTTATGGATAAAAGCCCACGTAATTCCCTTGCCTAAAATTGCTAACCCGTCTTCCTCTTCTCATTTCCGCCCCATTACTGATACTGCCTTTTCTGTCCAAGGTGCTTGAAAATATCATTCACAAACAATTATCTAACTTCCACAGCAGCAACAAACTACTAAGTACCTTTCAATCTTGGTTCCGTCGTCGTGGCCATAGTACCGTAACAGTCTTGCTTAAAGTATCTGATGATATTCGTCAGGCCATGGACAGAAAACAATTAACTATACTCACTTTACTGGATTTCAGCAGTACATTTAACTACGTGGATTTTGACATCCTACTCGGAATTCTTTCTTCTCTTCACGTGTCCCCTCAAGCTATCACCTGGATCAGTTCTTACCTGAAGGGTCGCTCGCAGTACGTTCGCTCTGATAAAACTTCGTCTGATTGGGACGACCTCACTGCGGGCGTTCCTCAGGGCGGTGTACTTTTCCCACTATTACTTTCTGTTTTCATTAACTCCCTTACTAATGTAATCACCTCTAACTTTCATCCTCACGCTGATGATCTACAGTTGTTCCGCCATTTTAAAGTGGAGGAGGTATCGGACGCTGTGAACCAACTGAATTCTGACCTCTGCAGGATAAATGAATGGGCTAAATCATTTGGTCTTCTCGTAAACCCTTCTAAATCTCAAACTCTCATTATTGGTGGAATTCTGTTGCGAAGTCAGTTAGACATGCCTGCGCTACCGTTTGTCATCTACAACGGAGTCCCTATTGAGTTAACACCCACGGCCAAAAATCTAGGGGTTATATTTGATGTCAATCTGTCTTGGACCAGCCAGGTTAATGCGATCAGTAAAAAGGTACATTATCCCTCAAACGTCTTTAAAAAATTTTACCCTTCGAAACCAAGCTCCTTCTTGCTCAGTCTCTTCTTCTTCCTATAATTGACTACGCATATGTCTGCTTTCTTGACACTACCGAGGTGCTTCTCAATAAATTAGAAAGATTGCAAAATCTATGTATCCGCTTCATCTTTGGTTTGCGTAAATACGACGATGTTTCGGAATACCGGTCTCAACCTAAGTGGCTCCCAATTCGCCGTCGCCGTGATATGCACACTCTCTCGCTTCTTTATAACAACCTACACAATCCTTCCTCTCCTTTGTACCTTCGAGAGCGCTTTAATTATATGGTCCCTAGAGGTATGCCTTGCCGATCTATTACTTCCCTGCTCCTCAAATTTCCCTCTCACTGCTCTTCCCGCTATGATGGATGGATGGATGGATCTTTTTCTGTATACGCTGTTAGGCTTTGGAATGCACTGCCACACGAAATTCGTGACAGTCCGAGCATACACATCTTTAAGAGAAGAGTTAAAGAACACTACTTGTCCTGACTTTCTTACTTTCTGTTATTTACTGCAACTTATATATATATATATATATATATATATATATATAATATCAACCTTTAACGGTAAATGTTGGTCCAGTGAGAAGTTAGTTATATATATTCTTTATATGTATATATTATATTTATTCTATATTATTTAATATATATGTGTATATCATTTATGTGTTATGGTATTTATTATTATTATTATTTTGTATATTTTTCTTATAGATTTATCTTTTTACTTGTTTATTAGAACGATTATATTTTATATTTTCAATGCTCTGTCAGATCTCTTACTTTATTTGTACACGCCTTTACCTGTTTACATCCCTTTCTCTCATACTTACTGGTTTGTTGGCAGAAAACTCTTACAGAGTTAAGCATACCATTTGTAATTAATTACGTTTATAATCCTTGTATTTGTCATGTATCAGTGTACAATAAATAATAAAATAAAGAATAAATAAATTAGACACTTATAGGACCGAGAGTTTTCCAGCTTAGTACCACTACTACCAGCAGCCCATGATCGTCTGCTCGTTTGCCGCCTATCACATTTTTTTTAAATCAAAAATCGAATTTTATCGATATTATTTTAATCGACATTTGTAAAGATGCTGAGGTATAGCTCAATTTCGGCAAATCGGCGGAGGTAGACGAAAGACGACGACGCGACGACCCACCATCGTAAGAATGTTAGTGGCTTCCCAGACTCTCGAGGGCCTTTATCGGCCAATAAATTTCATTTTATGTACGACTAAGAATCGGGGTTCTTGGAAGCCTATACGCTTTACGAGAACGTTGAAAGAATTTAAGTTTTACTGTTGCCTATTGACTTTATTTACTGAGATTATTAGTGTTAATAAATACGCCATGGTGTCAGTATAATTTAGCGGCAATTGATTTTCTATTTTTTTTAAATACTGTTAGCAATAGTAGTAGTACTAATTGATGTTATATTGTACAGTAGAAATAGTGTAAAGTATTTTTATAAATCCTTTTCTTCTTTAGAAGTATGTATCTTAAAATATAATTTGCAATCAGATTGGATAACAAAACATATTACAGTAGTACAGTACAATTATCCTTGTTATATTAGGTTCTTTGGGGAGAGTTATTAATTTTCTCATGAAACTCATTTAGGTACCTATAGGATATACCATTTGCCGCATTGCAGTGAATAACAAAGAATCCCGTTTGTAAAGATTTAAATACAATATTAATTATTGATAAATAAAAAAAAAATACAAAATAAATTTATTGACGAAATAACATACATGCATAAATATACCTGTTACATTGATCTCCACACTAGGCAAAGCCTGTATCGTGGAGGCCGAAATGAATGAAGTATAGATGTACAATATTTAACTTAATTTATTTATCTTATATTTAGGATACTTGTACTTATTGTCCTATGGTGTGTGTCTGAGTGTGTGTGTGTTGTGTGTGATGTTTATTGTGTTTACCGTAACCACAGAAGAAGGAACAATATTAGTAACCAAGCAATTGGGATGAGATGGAAAGTTAAGGGTATACGAGTTCCAAGTGGAAGAAACTTCTTATAGGTAGATTAAAAGATGACCTCCGAAAAGTGTCTACCTACTTCCAATAAACATATTTTGATTTTTTTAAAACTTGTCCGGTGACACGGGGTGTCGCGTCGCGTCGTGTCGCAGGTGCGCTTCATCTCGTCTCGAGTGAAACATTTTTCTTCTGTAACTTAAATTCATATTTCAGACAAGTTACAAATTTCTTTATTTGTAGCACTTGTAAAAATTTTCAATTTATACTTATTTTACAAACGTTTTACGTAAATTTGTCTGAATCCCATTTAATCGGTGTATATATACGTATGTTAAAATGTACAACGCTAAATATGTTAAAACCAGCCGACTTAGTAGCAAAAAAAAAATTATTAGTAAACTGATTTTAATATAATTTAAATGGTACAATATCGGCGTCATTTACCTATGAAATAAAAAACAACCATTCAAAATATGTTTAAAATCGGTGATATCGCGTAATATGAACTAATAAAAAAAGGCATAAGCAGACCCTGTACAACTCTGTGCTTATAAGCCTGTTGAATAATATATTTTCTTAAAACCATGTTCAAAAAGTGTAAATATTATAATTTAATTCAGAATAACAGAAGGAGGAGTAAATTATATTTAATTTTACCTCAATTTCGTGTACTTATATATTTAATTTCGATCTGAAGTTGTGTGCATGCCTGCCCGAGTTGGCCTAACCGCAGTCGATGCAGTTTGCTGCACAGAGATTACACAGTTACAAGCACTTAGTTGTGAGTAGTTTGAAACCAATTCAAAACTGCTTTGAATTCAGTATTATTTGTAATTTTATTTAAAACAGGCTAAAAAAGCTTGCTCTTACTAATTCAACGATAATTATTATGAAACTTTGTCTCTAAAGACCCTGTTATAAGAATCAATCATGTAGCTGTCCATCTCGCTACGCCACTTAGTAGCAGCTTTAGGCGCCTCACGAAACTGAATAACTTAACCCAAAATACCATAGTTAATTTGCGAAAAATATTGACTTCCGAAAATAAGTTGGTTTATAGGCTTATAGACTTGTTACAGAAGTTTTTACGTACTGAGTATTTTATGCTGTCGTGGGCGTTTTTGAGATTTATTATTATTACTTTTCGGATTATTATTTGCCAGATTTAATCATATTTTGGCCATAAATCAAACTTTATCAACAATATCTAGAATCAGCTAGGTAGGCATACATTTTATGACGAAGCGAACATTTGGCAATAAAATCGGCGGTATTCAACAGGTAATAAGAAACGATGACAAGGATCGTATTATCGCGCAGAGCGGAATCCCCAAGCCGGTTGATTTATCGCCCGAATATCCTTGCGCTGGGAACCATGTTTTAGGTACTGAGCTTTCAAATCCTACAATATATTTGCTTCAGATTCTCGCGTTCCTTCTTGGAGTAAAATCACTTTACGTGTGCTATCCGTCATCTAAAGCCTCTCTAATCAGCCTACTCTAGTCCACTTACATTAATAACCCATCTGTAGTCAGTTAAAGAAACGTCTGAGCATGCCGCATTGAGCCACGCTTCCACCATCTCCTTATGATACGATACCTATCGTGAGCTCGTATCTTCAACGCTTTGATTATTGTAAATAATCAAAGCTTCAACGGTTTACAGCAAACTTCAATCTTGTACATCATATTGGCTACCAGTTATTAAAATGTATTCTTAAGTGATTGAAAAATCTGAGTAAAATACATTATAATGCAGATATATTTGTTATAGACGAAGAAATGTTTCTATAGGAAGGTATTGCAACGTCTTTTGAAGGCTTTCTTGAATTATCACAATTTTTTATTTTTCGTGTACTTGTTTTGAAATTAACAACAGCGATTTTAAACAACTTTTTTTAAGCTTAGATTTGGTTTGATGTCTCATAAAATATGCTGAACCAGGTCGAAGTATTGCAAACTCCGAAATTAACTTGTATTTTTGATTTCCTTTATATAAAATAGGCAAGGAGTGCAGAGCTTCTTTTGTTAAAATTACGATAAACTACGTGTTTTAAAAAGCGAACCAAGCAAAAGAACTGAATAGTCTAGCCTTATTCCAAGTAACAATAACTTGCCTGAAAAGTATTATAAAACCAAAAATATTAATCTTCTAGCAGTCTTATAGCAATCTTACAGCGAATTAGAGTGGACTTTGACCCAAGTTATAAGATAATAAACCTTATAACTAGATAACCTTATTGCTCCTTTATTGCAAAATAATATTTCTTATAGGTGATTTATCGTAGTAAGATATGGTCAGTGCTCTTATAATGGCAATATCTGAACAAGGGTAATCATTCTTGTAATGGTTATAAGAACCGGAGCTTTTTCATTTTCGTACATTCATTAATCTTACAAAAGAGAAGCAAAGGTTTTGAATGTAAGCCTATAATACGCACAAAAAGAAATCGCCAAGTGCGATTCAAATCCTTTACTTTTTTTATTAAAGATATTTCACAAAAATCTGCTGATTGGCCTATGTATTGGAAGTCGAAATTCTTTTGATATAGGTTCCTCCAGAAAATAAAAGTGTGATGAGTAAAAACCTCCGTTTCCGGCCGTAGTTTTTTTATTGTACCCTGTATACTTAAAGCTATAAAACATTACTCTCGTTTGGCCAGTCAGGTTAAAATGAATATTTGACCGATGAATTCTACATTACGTTTGGTCCGATACGCTCTTGATTGATTTTGCTTTTGGTTACATTTATTCACATAGATCAAGTGAAATGTATCTGTCGTAGTATGATGGTTGAAGCCGTGACATATCCCTAATATTATACTATTAAACGAGTTATCTTGTAAGCGCCAATGGTTGCGAAAACGGCATTAACCATTTCGACGAAAATCTAGGGTGCGGGGGTTTTTAAAGTCCAGTGGGCTTATCAACAGTCGACAAAAATCGCTACTCGCTAACAGATGGCGTATTTTAAAGTATATGAGAAAATTGTCACTAGTGCTTCAAAAGAGTACTTGTAAGGTATCAAATTATAAAAATTTACAGTCTGCTTCCTCACGTATACGTATTGCTCAGTGATCAGTGATCGACAAGCTTTAATAACTTGTACTTTTGCTTGTAAAAGAACGTCTTGATTTTTTGTTTGTATTTGTTCTTTATGCATCGTAAAATAAAAACGTACCTACTAAAAAAGTAACTAATAATAATAAATAAATCGCAAATTGGTATACCAGTAAATTCAAAGAGTCTGATATTAAAAAGCTGCAGTAATTTACTATCGTTAACTTTCTTATGAAAGATATCAACGCGAGCTACAGTTATGTGTATATTATTATTAAATTATATTATTATTAGATTATTAGTATTATATTATCTGTGCTTGGACTGATGTTTGATCGAGAATTTTCGCTTTTGGCGGGGTCCGCTCGTATATGCCCTTTCTAGTTCTAATTCCTCCGAGCATGCAGTTTTATTTTACTTAGGTTTTTTAGGTACATGTTTTTGTCTCGCAGCGCTCTGGTCCGAACGAAGATCGGTCTCCCAGGTACTGATATAACTATACAATAGGTACCGTAACATAGTTGTACGTAAGCTGTTCTATCTTACTAGGGATATATTTATTAGTATAATATTGTAATTCAATAGTAATATAATTAGGGAAATAATAAAGGTTCCGAAAAACAAATGAACCTGCAGCGATCGGTGGCTGATTATAATACTAACTAAGCTGCATTAAAATGAATAACCGAAAAAATAACACAAAATATACCGAAAAATAATTTCATATTTAACAAACAAGCACAAGCTTGTTCTAATTACAATTCTACGAAAAAAAAACTGTACTTACAAATAAAAGACTAAACTTCCGACTAAATTACTAAACTTGCGAATATAATACTAACTTTGCGAAAAACATGCTCCGGTAATATAAACGTTATCCTACGCTCTGTAAAAACTATCATAATTTCTAATGTTGGTTATGGAATAACTTTTTTTACTTTCAAATTAATAAAAATAACTGCGAGTACAATTACAATTTAAAGTACACAGGAAACGAGGTCACGCGACTAAGTCTAGACCGGCATAATTAAAAACTATAAGATTAAGCAGTACATCATTATGTACAGCAGTACATAAGTACAAAAATAAAGCAGTAAAAATAATATTTTGAATAAGCTCATTTTTTATTTACTTTTCGGAGCTTTTATTACTACCCATATAATTATATAATTATATTAATCTAATTTTAATATTTGCATGCTAAGTCTTAAGCTATTGTAAGGAACTTGTAAAATATTTAAGATCTTATTGTAATTGCCAAAGAATGCAAATAAACTAAAATCAATTCAATTCAATTCTAGGCATCTGGAGGCCAAGGTTTTTTTTTAATATTCTTGTAATAAATTCAAAGCACGGTGTTCTACTAGCTAGAAGATGCACCTGTATGAAGAGTTCAACGCTCTGAAATTCCTAAAGTAAAGAATTCGTGAAAATAGATGTATTGTACTACTAGATTAGGTATTATACATATTATACCTACTTCTTTATACAGAGTGTAACAGAAAGGTGTGATAATACTTCAAGGTGGGCTTTTACCCATCAATCTGAACAACTTTTGTTCTACAACTTTGTTCAAATCGTAAAATTTTTTTGGAATTTTCATACAAATCGATCAGCTGGCAAACCAAGTATGAAATTGTATGATAAGTCCGAAAATTTCTTTGCGATTTCAACAAAGTTGTAGAACAAAAGTTGTTCAGTTTGATGGGTAAAAGCGCACCTTGAAAAGCAAATTAATTAATAGATTATTATAATATTACCTAGATATAAACAATACTATATACAAAGGCTGCATTACTCGTTGATGTCTTTTAAAAACGCGATATGTCGCAGTAAGGTGGTCAAAATCGTGATATAGTTAGGGATTAGCTACTATACCGTAATATACTTATATGAAAGCGGTTCATAACTGTCTTACTAGGAATGTGACTACGATACGAGCACTATCTAGTAATACAACTATCTTACTAAACTAATATAATCGTGGGTTCGATCCCCACACAGGGCAAACTTTTCTGTGATGAGCAGAATTGTTTGCTCTGAGTCTGGGTGTATTATATCTATATTTGTATGTATTTACAAGTATATGTGTATGTATATCATTCTCTGGTTCCCAAGATACAGGGAATCCTAGTTTGGGGCCAGATTCGCAAAAACAATTTGGACTTTTCATACAAACTTGGCTCGCCAGCTGATCGATTAGTATGAAAAGTCCAAAAAAAAATTTATGCGATTTCAACAAAATGTAGAACAAAAAAGTTGTTCAATTTTATGAGTAGAAACCCACCTTGAAGTATTACCACACCTCTTTGTTACACTACTATACAGGATAGTATGGTCCTCATGTTGACGTTTTTCCTGTGACTGATTAGTTGGCGAAATAAGCCCAACGCCACTTTATTTTAACTTTGGATGCCACGCCTACGTCAACGACTCTGAGCATTTTATCTTGAACAAATATTTCGATACTTCTGGGTTCAAAGGGCGTATACGCTAAGTGGAACTTAGGCGTATACGCCCTTTGAGGCCAGAAGTATCGATTTGAATAAATATTACGATAGGCGTCATTGAGTTACTCGTATGTTTATAACTTTTAGTTCCTATGTTTCTAGTTATTGTGTTTTATAATCTCAGACTGACTTTTGAACTGTTTACATGTATGAGTAGCAGTTTCCTTCACACATAAAAACAAAAGAATAATTTTTACAAACCACATCAGCGTGCGGCGACTTATGTTAAACAACTTATGACGTACAAGCGTAAAGGGCTCATTGTATCTTATCGCTGGCGCAGTAAACTTACTTTGAGAACTCCGGCGGGAATTCACCGGGGGAATACACAGTGCTCGCGCGAAAGACAAATGGAATCGCCTCGACACGACACCCGCCAGATAACTATACCGGAAAAATATGGTGAGTCCGCCCCACGCTGCCACTGCCACGCCGCCGCCGCCACTACTACTCCGCCGCCGCGCGCCGCTACGCCGCGACTTTGCCCGACGCCGTGGCAGCAAGTGACGATGCGACGGTGTCAGTGAAAGGGTTGAGCTTTAATAAATAAATTGGACAGTAAAAGCTGGTCGTAAATGCGATTTTCTTTTCAACCGGTTCCCAAATAAGCAGGAGGTTCTCATTTTGAGTGGTTTTTTTTGTATGTGTGTGCCGTGAAATCTGTTTATTATTTATATAGCAAATAACATTAATATAAATAATAACCTTAGAAATGTATGATTATAGTTGTGACGATGGTAGTCGGTAATTATCAACGTATTTAGTATTAAGAATAGGTAAATTGTAAGATAATATTCACTTAACAGCATTTCTTCCATCAGTTTCGAACTTACTCGTATAGAAACACGAAATAAGCCCGTCGAAAACTAAAACATGACTGACTTTATTTATAAGATAAGATTTAGTTAGCTGTAACGAATATTTTTCTAGCACAAACATTTATAAATATATTATTATATTATTATTTAGTGAAATTTATAATCGAATACAGCTACGACCTTCGTGAGAACGTTTCCAGATACGTTACTTGGTGAATTACTAACGATATATGTAATTTACGTACCTACTTCAACAAAACCGGCCAATTTAGTCCCAATTTATCTAAAAATACTTCAGAAGTTTAAAACCGAATCCTCTCAGGAATTATACAATATTTTGGCGTAATTAGTTTACACTTTCAATGGCCACAATTTTAGATTAAAAGCCGCTTATGCTTACGAGCTATTACAGTATTTACAGTTTCGAAACCAGTAAATAGTTGTACTTTAAGAGCTATTCGTGAATTCATATTATTCAATGACCCAGATTTATACAGACGTGTTCTGAGACTGCTTCAATTTCCGGGATTCGCGCTGGATGGATGGAAGCCCCGCACCGCGACAGTCGAGTCGCCCCAAGTCGTGTCGCTCGTATGTCGAACACGTACGTACATGCATTTATATTTTAATTTCAACCCCTTTTGCCTCAATCGTCCTTCGGTTAGCTGAGCGTTTAGCCGTAGCCGATCCAGAATGGATAAAATCTCTAGTGAAACGGTATGTTCGTGTCAGGGTTTAATTGAAACGGATGTTTTCAAGTTGGGTCGTCGCGTCATATGTGACGTCGCGTGCAGGACGCGCGGTAATTACCGGCGGCAATCGGCGAGATGGAGTGGCGTCGAGTGGCGCTGGAGTGCGATGCAGAGTCCGCTCAATTAACGTGCCATCGACCACCCAACAAATATCGCTTCGCACTCAATGGATCCCCGGATTCGGGTCGTTCCCGCGTAATCAAGTCATAATTAAAAGCTACGAGTTTTCTCTAAAGCCAAATATGGATGTTTTGTTTGGTGTCGTTCCTATGCTCAGACAAAATAATTAAAATATATTTTCCTATGACAATTTTTTTTCTCGTTTTTGCATTTAAAAAGTTTGAATGCTTACCCGAATGAAATATCGACAGTTTAATCAGTTTTTTCTTACCTATTTTGAAATAGTCTGTAGTGAGCCGTTTTATTAACCCCGGCGCAGAAAGAGGTTGTTTGTTATACATAAGTTTAAAGTGTATCTACTATCTATGTATCTGTCTGTAGCATCATAGCTCCTAAACGGATGAATCGATTTTGCTTTAGTTTTTTTTTTTTCAGAAAGGTGACTTGATCGAGAGTGTTTGTATCTATGATTCAAGAATTTTGGCTCAGCCGTTTGACGATCATCAGCTCATATCTAGTTGTTAAAGGGCCACGACCCTGTAACTTTTACTGATCTGATCGATTTGAAATTTAGTATCCTGTGACTTCAATGATATTACAATTACATGGTAAACCTTGACCTAATCCTGTTGCATAAACTGGAAGCAGCAGGATACCTGTCGGGGAAGCAAAAATTTCAAATTTTGTTACTTATTATAATACGGTTGAGCTTTGCAACTTAGGAATAAAAAATGTTTTACTAATACCACAAAGTCTACTAAGTTTGTTTTAAACTATGGTTAGTAGGTTTTTTTTAGTTAAAAAAACGGACTGACTAATGACTCGAAACTTGTTTAAACTATCTATTAATAATTTTGTTATGTGTCCGTGCCCCGACATGAAATCTCGCCTTTGCCGCATACGCGATTTTAATGGCTGCGAGTTACGAGAATTCATGCGCGGTTATTTCATTTCGCAAACGTTATGTTCAAATTGAAAACATACAATAGCAATATAAAACGGGAATGGAATCCAAATTGCATGAGTATCATATTTTATAATACTTATGAATATTTCTATACAAAGTTAATTAATACATACATATAAGAGGTGTAAAATCAACTAAATTTTGTTTTGTAACCTTGCTGAAAATGCAAAATAAAATTATGGACCACTGATACAAGTCAGTAAATCAGCCACATGTTTTATTAAAAATATTTTTTTTTTTAGTTAGCCAGTTTTATTGGTAATGGCCAACTTTACAGAATTTGTAAAAAAAACTACCCTATAGAATCAATAGAATCAAGTATCTGTTCGTTCCAGAGGTACTTACATACTTCATTATATCGGGTATATTACAATAGAATCTATCTATCAGCCGAAAGACGTCCACTGCTGGACAAAGGCCTCCTCCAAGGATTTCCACACCGACCGGTCCTGTGCGGCTTGCATCCAGCGGCTTCCTGCAATCTTTACCAGGTCGTCGGTCCACCGAGTCGGGGGCCTGCCCACACTGCGCCTTCCGGTGCGCGGTCAATAGAATATCCTTTTAAGAAATGTTTTTAAATATTTCTGGAAACAGGTTGTTTGGACCTTACTATTCTATCCAATTCATAACTCATTCCTGAGCTATAAGAATTTAAGACATGCGTATGTACAATATACATTATGTAGTTAGTTACGTCACAGATTACATAATAGTTACTCGAGGTCTCGAATAACTATGTGGCATGTGGCAAAACCGCGGAATTATGTCGTGTGGAATCGCGCCCGTAACCGCACGCCGCCGCCGCCGCGCCGCCGAGTGCGACTGTCGGTCGCCGTGATTCGCGACGTGTCTCTCTGCCAGTCCCTACCATCCTCGTAAGTCAACCTCGTGTTTGATCAATAATAATTTCATACTCAAGTCACACCCAGCCCGCGGCACTTCCGCCAGGAAGTGACAACTTCATCGCCAAGGGAAAACAAATATAACTTCAGCCGAGTGCCTCCTTGTGCATTTACTTATTACAGGCTTCGATTCCCTCGAATGATAGCAATTGAAAACAAATTGCTTTTCACAGTCTATAAAGTATCTGTTTGTCCCGCGAAAAGTTTGATAAATTCAATTTTCAACTGGGTAACTTTCGTGTTGGGTGGTTTGCGCTTGATACTTTTGGAATAAATTGGCTCGAAGCCGAATCGATCATTTGGATTTTCATGTTACTGCCGGGCACTAGAAATAAATTCATATTATTTTGTTGCAGCATATTGAATCTGCAATATTCGGTTCCAGTTATTTGTGGTTAGGGGCGTCGCCAGGAGGCAAAGAACTTATTGTTATTATTTTTGCTGCTCGTCAATGCGACGCAATATCCTTCGGAGTCGATATCTTGTTTAAACAACCGAGTAAGAGGGCTTTCATTATTCCGCTAAGCCCAGATTTGTACAAGTTCGCCCTTCCCCGAGTAGGTATTCGCATCATACATAAATTAAGATATCAGAAATGACACATTTTGCTGCCTGCAGCTGTAGTCCAGTAAATACAATATGTATCAAAGACAGTTTACTACAATACTATGAAATTAATTATTTAATTAAAAAAGCGGCCAAGTGCGAGTCGGACTCGCCCATGAAGGGTTCCGTAGCAGCAAGTAACATAATATAAAAGTTTTTGTAGTTCTTTGTAACTTGAATGAAAGGTAAATTGCGGTTTATGATTTATGACGTATTAAAAAAAAACTACTTACTAGATATCGTTCAAACCAATTTTTGGTGGAAGTTTGCATGGTAATTTACATCATATATATTTTTTAGTTTTATCATTCTCTTATTTTAGAAGTTACGGGGGGGGGGACACACATTTTACAACTTTGGAAGTGTCTCTCGCGCAAACTATTCAGTTAAGAAGAAAATGATATTAGAAACCTCAATATCATTTTTGAAGACCTATCCATAGATACCCCACACGTATGGGTTTGATGAAAAAAAAATTTTTGAGTTTCAGTTCTAAGTATGGGGAGCCCCTAAAATTTATTGTTTTTTTTTCTATTTTTGTGTGAAAATCTTAATGCGGTTCACAAAATACATCTACTTACCAAGTTTCAACAGTATAGTTCTTATAGTTTCGGAAAAAAGTGGCTGTGACATACGGACAGACAGACAGACATGACGAATCCATAAGGGTTCCGTTTTTTGCCATTTGGCTACGGAACCCTAAAAAGTGGCAATTTATTGCAGATTGTTTTGAACGTCGAGTAATACCTAAAATAGCTTTTTACTGTCATATAACCCTAAAATATACATAGTTGAAAAGTAACACTTAAAACAAAAAAATTTAACGATAAATTTTTGTTAAAGAATGGCCATTTATTAAGGTCTTTCTAGTTTTTTTAAATTATTTGCTTTAGATTTCATATTTCATGAATCTCCTAGAGTCAACTTCGGCTTTATGTATTAAAAACATTTTTTGTAATTGTAAATTCCGTGTTAACAGTCATAAAGGTTGTTTAAAACTAGATCATAGCGGTCAGCGTGTGCATATATGAAAACTACAGAAATTTATGAAGTAAAAAACAAACTACACCCATTACTGTTTAGAATCAGAAACAGCCACTTAGAATTTTCTACACAAAGGGAAATAATGATTACTGTAACAGCTTTTTTTGAAATTATCTGTGAAGAATTTTATGAAATATTTAAGAGGAAAACTGTCAACATTAATTTTATAAAAAACTGACCTCAGTGACGTAAGTACTCTAAGTATTTTTATAAAAGAGACATAAACGTGTTACATTTTTATACTAGTTTGTTTTATGGGTAAGACAGGTTAGACTTTTATTGGCATTTATGTTGTCCGTTTCCGTGCTCTTCACAAGGTACGTTAAGACATTACAGGCAACTTGAAAACTTCTGACACTGGGGCTGTCCACTAGCCCCACAACCTCCATTGGTCAACAGGTTGTGGGGCCCGAGCTATGGGATACAGTAGGGTCGATATGGGTTTTTGAAGAGCAAATGTACAAAAAATACATACATATTGCATAAGCTACTAGCCTTACGTATATTAAAATAATCTGTATACGAGTACAAGTGTCGTAGACAATTAAATAAATATTTTTTTGTAGTTGACAATTTTCTTCTATGTAATACCTTTTGTAGAAAATCACAAAAAAGGAGAAGATGTTCAGAGAGGGTTGAATAATATTATAATGACCCTGTGCCAAAAAGTTCCTAAAAATGCCATTTGATGTTGAATGCTGGAATTTGAGATTTTTCACCAGTCTAAAGAATATTGTTGAGGAATTAGTGACAAAAGATCTTGCACCTTCTAAAATGAATATTCTGGAATGTTATAAGTATTTCCTGATACTAACTCAAATTATTTAAAGTATAATGATTTTAGCCCTTGCCACTTTCTATAAGGAATGAGAAAGTAAATTAGTAAGTATAAGTAGTAGTTGATACGTAATTGAAGTTTGGAAGGACGAGCTAAATATCTTATGTATATTTACTCGAAAAATTGAAAAAACAAAATTTTCCTACTATACATTATTTATCTGATAAGAGAATTATTCATAATGTATAATATAGGAACCTTCTTCTTCTTATCGTGTGGCACATTTTAACCGTTCCGTTGCCTAGTGTTGCACTTAGCATCACCCGCGGTCACGTGTAGGGCATTTAGATTTACACCTACGTACGTGTGCAACGCGACCGTCATACACATCTATAAATCAGATGTGCAATGCTGGAACCGAAGCAACAGTAAGAAATAATGACTTAAAGAGATTCCAAAAATATTAGAATTACCAATATGAGAATGTGGGATCTACGTGAAAGCTGAAGAAGTTTAGGTGGCAGCTCTTAATTATGACTGTTTTGTGCAAAGATACTGATTTTATTTTATATTATCTGTATTTGTTAGGGTTCCGTACCTCAAAAGGAAAAAAAGGAACACTTACCTATAGGATTCATAATTCATAATTCATTTATTTACGCTTTCATGGTGTAAAATAAACAGGTGTTAAAAATATAATGCGGTATTTCTTTGCGTCCTACCCTTGGGGGCCGGTTTGCTTTACGCCGGATGATCCCAACTTCGCTGCTGATTCTGTCACTGATGTGGTGCTGCAGGATATGGAGCTTTTTATCCCATCCTCGGTGGTCCCCATTGGCGGCAAATCCCAGCCTTGGTTTGGTCGGTCCTGCAAAAAGGCTTCTCGCCGGAAGCAGGAATGTTACCAAGCCTGGGCAAATGCAGCGAAGAAACGGGATGAAAAGACCAGCGCATTAAAAAAGGAGTTTAACTTTGCCTCCAGGTCCTTCAAAAGAGACATTGCCAGGGAGAAGTCGGCTAGAGCGTCTTCCTTCGGGAACTCGTACGTTCTGGTCTCTGGCCAAAGCTGTCCAGGGGAATTTCTGCACGCCATCATTTCCACCACTGCACATGGGAATTGATTCATTGGCCCACGACGCAAAGGAGAAAGCCGATCTTCTAGGCAAACTCTTTGCGTCCAACTCGACACTGGATGACGGGGGAAACGAGCCGCCGACCATACCGCGGTGCAAGAGCTGTATGCCGGATATCCGGTTCCACCAACGCTCAGTGCGTAAAGCACTTTTTTCCCTCGACATTCATAAGTCGAGTGGGCCCGATGGAATCCCTCCTATCGTGTTGAAGGTGTGTGCTCCAGAGTTGGCTCCAGTTTTAACACGCCTTTTTCGACTTTCCTTCTCTTCTGGCGTAGTCCCAAAGTCATGGAAAACAGCTTTGATGCACCCGATCCCTAAAAAAGGTGACCGCTCGAATCCATCCAACTACAGGCCGATAGCCATAACCCCCTTATTCTCAAAGATAATCGAGTCCATTATCAATAGCCAGCTCCTTCGGTATCTAGAGGATCGCCAGCTGCTTAGTGACCGACAGTACGGTTTCCGTAAGGGCCGGTCCGCTGGTGATCTTCTTGTCTACCTGACACATCGTTTGGCACAGGCGATCGAGACTAAGGGCGGCATTGGCGGTTAGTTTGGACATAGCGAAGGCCTTCGATCGGGTCTGGCACAAAGCACTTATTGCGAAGCTTCCTTCTTATGGGCTTCCCGAGGAATTATGCGAATGGGTCACTAGTTTTCGTCGACTACGACCTTTATGCTTCTGTCTTGCAGACAGAAGCATAAAGGTCGTAGTCGACGGTGCATGCTCAGATTCTATGTCTGTGAATGCTGGTGTCCCTCAAGGCTGTTTGCTTTCGCCTACACTGTTCCTTCTGCATATCAATGATCAAATGCAAATCAATCAATAAATTCTGCATTCAATTCTGCAAATCAGCAGTACTCATTGTTATGCGGATGACAGCACAGGTGATGCCTTCTATACCGGCCGCGCTAACATTTCTCGGGAAAATGTCATCGAGAGCCGAAACAAACTTGTGTCGGAAATTGAGGACTCTTTAAAGAATGTCTCAAAATGGGGTCGCAACTCGAATCGTCGGCTGCCAGGATATTTTAGATCGGCTTGACTCCTTGGCGCTGCGTAGAGATGTAGCCTCGCTCTGCATTCTCTATCGCTTGTACAATGGGGAGTGCTCCGAGGAATTGTTCGGATTGATCCCTGCCGCCTCTATTCGCCGTCGTTCTACGTGACAATATATTCATCCCCATCACATAGATGGTTGGCAGTCCAGAACTGTGCGTTTCACTAGAAACTTTCTGCCTCGCACAACCAAACTGTGGAATGAATTGTCGCCTGCGGTATTTTCGGACCGATACGACATTCAAACCTTCAAGAAAAGAGCGTATTCCCATATCAAAGGCCGGCAACGCACTTGTGACTCCTCTGGTGTTGCGGGTGTCTATGGGCGGCGGTAATCGCTTACCATCAGGTGATCCGTCTGCTCGTTTGCCACCTCTGCCATAAAAAAAGAGCACACATGAAACCCTGTAAGGGCACTGCAGAATTGACACTAACAATATTACAATTGAGGACATAAAACTTAAGAATATTTTCATCCATAAACTTACTTCGTTGTCCGTCGGTCCGTCTGTCTGTCTGTCTTTCTGTCTGTCAAGATCCTTTTTCTCAGGAACGCGTAGACGTAACAAGTTGAAATTTATATAAAATACTCAGCACTCATTGCGTTGGCATAGAAGTTTCATTTTTTCACAGCTTCAAGGGATTGCAGGCCTGAGAATTTGATATGGAGTTCAAGACATGTGTGATTATGAATTTATACGGAACCCCCGGTGTGCGAGTCAGACTCGCACTTGGCTGGTTTTTTTTACTTGTATTTTATGTTTAACCTACTTCAAAAAAGGAGGAGGTTCTCAATTCGACTGTATGTTGTTTTTTTTTGTATGTATTATATGTCACGCGATTACTCCGCCAATTATGAATTAATTTTGATGATTCTTATTTGTTTGATAGGAAATATTTCAGAGGTGGTACTATATAAATTCAATCGAAATTGATTCAGCGCTTTTTGATAAAATCGCCAAAAATTTAAAAAACGTAGCATACTTGTAGTTGTTACGATTAAAATCGGTTGTTTTTAACTTGTTCAGCGTTGACAATTATAATATTATTGCAATTTAGCCAATAACATAGAATAAGCCTTTACTACTAACAATATGGACCACCGTAATCTGACAAATAAATAAATTATTATTATTCCCGTAAAAACTCCAGTAAAAACATGCAAGGAGGTAAGAAAATTGTAATAGAGAAATTATACTGAAAAGTACCAAATTGTTTATTTTTGATTTAAGATAACATTACAACCAAACATAATTACAATCCTTTTACTTATGTAAATTGTATAATATGTATTACGCGAGACATTGGATCTTTAACACGCGCCCTTCATCCAGTTACATATATCCAACCATCCATCGATGTATCCAACTCATAAATAATTGTGTGCAACGCGCATTAAAGTAATATAACTAACATAAAAATAACATTTTAATTATCAACAAAACATATCAAAACTGAAATTTCAAATCTTTTATGCCTATTTTGTCCATAACCTACTGAAAAAAGTTGTTGTTTATCTACAGCGGTTTCAATTAGTGAGCTAGATGCACGAGTTATCTAAAAAAATATTATTAATTACCTCTATAATCAATATCATATCAAACAGAAATAAATATGATTAGTGCTCAACAAAAACTACGTTACAAAAAAAGTTACCCTTCCACTTGGGAGTTGGGCAAACAGAAACGGAAAATTAAGAAGATTTACATAAGCACACGTATGTATTAAAACTAAACAATTAAAACATTTGACCAACTCGGTGGCTCAGTGGTTAGTGCTCCTGACTACTGATCCGAGAGACGTGGGTTCGATTCCCACACAGGGCAAATATTTCTGCGATGAACAGATTTGTTTGCTCTGTGTCTTGGGTTCTGGGTGTATTAATATGTAATATGTATATATCAGTCTCTGGTTCCCATAGTACCTACAAAGAATCCTTGTTTGGGGCCAGATCTGCGCTCATAAGAAAGAAGGCCGCAAATTATATGGAGTTTCCGTATATATTGCGGCCTTATTTCTTATGAGGGCCGATATGACCTTGTGTGATTTGGCCCGAATATTATAATTATTATTTTCACGATGTTTTCACCTCGTTTTTGATTTATTCCTCGCCAATCTCGATTAATATTATAGTATCTATAGAACCTGCTCTGCGTTACTATTATTATTTTATAAACTACCATTAACCCCTTATTCAAATTGAGGCCACACGTTTTTGATTAGTTAGTCATATGCAAATAATCCGGGAGCATATAAAGACAAAAATAAAAATTCGTTGAACCAAACTGAAATAATAATATTGGTTCATGTGGTAGCGTATACCCTAAGGGCGCGAAAAAAAGACGTGCGGGTGCGCGCAAGCGGTGACGACAGAAACGGAAACTATTGCTTCTGATTCTCTGAGGTATATTAAATCAGTGATAGACATATTCAACTTAAATATCCTGAAATCCAAGGATTGTCTTCAGTGTAAGCTCCCAGGTAGCATTTGTACAATATCTAGGCCCTGATCATATGGAACCATCTATGATCGCAAACTAACGCGCCGCGCTGCTTCGCTGCGATCCGCTCGCTGGACGACGACGGCGGCGACGACGACGACGTCGCGTCGCGTCGCATCGCGTCGTCGTCGCTAACACCGCGCCAGAGCGTCGCGCGGGCGCGGGCGCCGCCGCCGGAGAGGACTAATCAGCGCGGATTGTAGCCCTTCCGTCCCGGCCACGCCCTGAATCAACTAAATGAGAAAACTTTCTAATTGGAATTTCAAATAGGCCCTCGTTTATCCAGACGGGAGCCTATTCGCGAATCCTCGCCAACATGCTAACCTACATTATATTACAAACTTAGCCCTCTGAGGTGAGCAAACTACCTACTTAATTGATTTCTCATGATAATACGATACGGTTAATCGGTTTTCATTTGAAAATAAAAAGATATCATGGCGAAGTAGTAATATATAGTAGGCGAAATTAATAAGTTATGAAATTCGGTTCCTGAACACGGGTTCTCATCCCGTAGTTATTTAATATGGTATATCATCACAAAAGAGCACAAATTTTTCACGTTGCATCATTATAATTCGATTTCTGGCGAATTTTGATATTTTTTGTTCTCAATAGATTTTTTGGTCAAAATTCCTTAAATTAATACTCTACGAAGATGTCCCTACTTTGTATTATCTCTCTTCATATTTTTAAATTGTATCTTAGTCAAATTAAATCAATCAAGATAAAAATCTACCACGACAGTTAAATAATGGATTAGCTGAATTTGTTTTATAATTTGTAAAAGTGTGTTTTAATGTGGCTTGTAATATTAATTACCAATAAATATGTATATGTTCTAGACGTGGGAGAGCCATGCTTCGGCACGAATGGGCCGGCTCGACCGGAGTGATACCACGGCCTCACAGAAAACCGGCGTGAAGCAACGTTTGTTGTGTTTCGCCGAGTGAGTGAGGGTACCGGAGGCCCAATCCCCCCTCCCCCTCCCCATTCCCCCATCCCCCATCCCATTTCAAAGGTCGGCAACGCGCTTGTGACTCCTCCGGTGTTGCGGGTGTCCATGGGCGGCGGTAATCGCTTACCATCAGGTGATCCGTCTGCTCGTTTGCCACCTATCATATAAAAAAAAAAAAAAATGACTATTTGGAATACGTACGAGTATACTTATGTAAAGATCATTCCAATCAAAAAAAAGCAAAAGGTAAACAAACGTAGTATGCAGATGACATTGACATGTGTCAGTTCCATAGTAATATTTTTACTACATTATTTTTATACGCGTATCCCGAAAATAGAGTCAAGCGGAAGTCCAGAGATTGGGCACCTCTAGGAATATCCGAGTATCAAGGAACTTAATAACTCCAGATTTAAAAAAGGGGACCATCATTTTTACTCGAAATCTACAAAAAAAAAAACGGAAAATACATAGGGGGTGATTCGACACTGTATTCATATTAAAGTAATTTTTTGAGGTAGTCTTAAGAAATTGATTTCTATGAGTTAATCTTAAGTATTAAAAACTCTTTTTTACCCTCAATTGGTAAGCCCTTGGCATCATCTCACCTGATTAGTTGCGGTTAAAGAGCTTCCAGGGTCACGATCTGGTCATGATAGTGCTTACTTACTACGCTTAATAAGTGGGCTAAGACATCCTTATTACGGGACCAGTTGGAACATCCCTTCCTACTAAACGAATTTAACTTGAACACTCAGACTTGAAAGTAAGTCTCATAATAATATGAGCGAGTAATTAGACCAGAACTGTGTCGCTAAAGTCGTAACGAGATAACAAAAGTGTTTGTCGTCTATTGTTAGCTTGTTTATTAAGTTATCTCACTATAATTTCACTGAAAACTTACCGTCGAGTTCCCGCTGCGAGTGTTGTACGCGCGATCCAAAACTATCACATCTTAATTAAGTAAACAACTTTTTGTTCGTGTTTTGTGCTGCATTTCCCACGTAACTTTCATAACTAGTGTTTGGTCGTAAAAATAAAATGCCCAAAATTGCAATAACAGTAAATAAAATTTATGTAGTTACCAAAATAAAATGTATGTAGTTAATAAAGTTCAGAATGGACAGCTAAACACCTTTAGTAAGTGAATTCATTGTATTTGTAACGAATGTAAAACTACGGGTCAGGTTAAAACACGTAACTTAATGGTAGAATGAAACTCTATATTAGATCCAGATTAGTACTATTTTACAGTCACCGTTAAACTGAAAGGGTTAAATAATCGGAGCACTGCGAGTTCCTGTTAAAGTGAGCTGTGTCGGAGATGTTGTAAAACTTGCCCAGCCGATGGTCGAGTAAGCTCGAAACGAAATTGCCAATCCTCTTTCACAATGGACCGTAAAATGGTTTTCCGTTTTTGCCCGCCCAAGCGGAGCGGCCGGTGCCCGATGCTCGTTGGATCGCCGAACACGTCGCGCGGCGCGGGCGCGGGCTATCGCGGCCACCGGAATTTGCCAAAATAACTCTTTTACGCGCCTATTCCTGCGCTGCTGGCCGCACAAGGGCCGCAGTTCGAAGCCCTCGGGGGTTAAACTTGCCAACTTTCACAAAACAGGCTTACTATAGGAGATTGAGTCTTATCGATACTAATCCTGATTACGTTTTGCTATTCTTTTGTTGTAATACCTTAACAAAAGTTACAACAAGAAACTTCGAGTGAAAGGTTCTGTTGTGTTTTATAAATTACTAGCTTTTGCCCGCAGCTCCGCACGCATGAATATCGTTAAAAGATTGTCGTTGAGGGTGCGCAGTACGCGAATCGGAAGCGTCTCGCGAGCACGGATATATGACTATATGTCTATCGGGATGAAATTCTCGTAGGTATGTTGTTACCCGTCCTGTATCATTTCTCTTTGTGAAAAATCAATGAAATCGATTTGTTATAGCAAAAAAAAAACGTTGCTTTTATTCGATAGTTTTACAGGATAAAATGTAGCCTACGTCACTTTCCCACCCCGTCAATTAAATCTGTATAAAAACCATGTTAATCTGTTGCTACATTGCGTACTAAAAAAAAGGAAAATAAACAAATAAACAAACTCACTTTTGCATTAGTAAGAATTGTATTTCTTACAGCGTTCATTTCAAAGAGAAAAATGGGAAATCTGATGTAAACAAATAGGTTAGTTGCGGAAGGTTCTCCATCAAAAGCATCAGGAAATCCTGTTGCAGGGTTGTTCATCAATCTTCCCGCGGCATTTTTGAGAAAACTTTGGGGCCCTTCGCTTCACGATCAAAATCCATCACGCGCCCAAAATATTGGAACAATAGGAAAAAGTTGAAACAGTACGTATGTTTTAACTTATTGTAATTTATGACGAAAAAATAAATCTTTGTCGCCACTAGAAAAGAGAGTCTGTGCGGTAACTTCTCGGAAGTATGTTTTTACGTGAAGCTCTTATCAATAAGCTTGACCCTTTGTGTATGTTTTCTGTGTAACTGTAATTTGTAAGTGTCTGTACACAATAAATTGTAAAATACACAAATAAATATTATGGACAAATCACACATGGTCATCCGGCTTCAAGCTAGGATTCCCTGTATTATGGAAACAGACACCTTTCTTTTCTGGAAG
The DNA here is from genome assembly GCA_958295455.1 of Coleophora deauratella. Taxonomy (NCBI): domain Eukaryota; kingdom Metazoa; phylum Arthropoda; class Insecta; order Lepidoptera; family Coleophoridae; genus Coleophora; species Coleophora deauratella. Next base: position 10,343,055 of record OY282396.1, on the reverse strand, counting down.
GGTGGCGGAAGTAATTTTAGGACCGTGTTAAGATTTTTTTTTAATATTAATATTTGTAAACTACGGAAATTAAATACTTAAATCAATTGTCATTCGTAATAAAATGACAAATATGACTATATGTGTAAAATAAATAATTGGTGGTAATTGAATTATTAAACTTCTACTGTTGGGGTTTTTACATTTTTCAGATTTGATAGTTTTATTATTACAAGTTTTTTATCAGTTCACTTTTATTCTTTTTATTACTATTTATTAATATGCCTGAAGCGGTCGTGGCTCAGTGCAGCTTGCGTAGTCGCGTCGATCACGCAGGTCAACTGACTACAGACACGGTCATAACCTGGATGGGTTTGACTGCTAGTGGCATTTATCTCGACTGTTTTCGTGCTTCGTAAGGCACGTTAAGCCGTTGGTGCCTGCTGCTATTACTCGATAGCAGTCGTTAAGCCATGTCGGAGGCCTTATAGGCGGCTTAAAAACTTCTGACACTGGGGTTGGCCACAAGCCCCACAACCTCCACCAATCTGGACTTGGTCCCCGTGTGTGGAGTATGGCCTAACCATCCCGAGTTATGGGAAGAGACCCGTGCCCCTGCAGTGCAATATGGGTTGTTAACGTTAATATGCAACTATATTACTGCTTTTTTCTAATGCGTAATCGTTGTCGTTACCCTGATCGATTACACTTACCAGCTTTCTTTTTAATTCTTAAATTTTAGATTGCGGATTTGAATATTATTGTTATTAAAAACTTTTATGAAAAACTACTTAGTATCGCATCACTCGTTAACGTCTTTTGTATGACCGATATATTTACAACAAAACAAAAAAAAAAGAACTGACTAATCATAAATCATCATAATCTATCTTATCATAATCATTAGATTCAGATTCAGATTCAGATTCAAACATTTATTCGACACACACACAGAACATAATACAATACAAATTATATATGAAATAATAACAGAATTACAAAAATTAAAACTTAATTATCACACAAAAAAAAACAAATTTAAATATTAATTATAACAAAAAAAGAAAGACAAATTATTATACTTTGCTGCGCTGTAGTGCGGTGTCGAATAAGACCCATTTCAGCTTGTGCTGCAGCCAGAGCCACAGCGCTGGTTTTCAAATGTGCCCTCGTGAGCTTGCGTCCTCGTCTTGCTTTTAAGGAATTAAATGTGAAACAATACAACGAAGATGTGTAATATGTGTGATGATATTGATAATTAAGTGTAATAAGTAAAAGTATAAATACGTGTGAAATAAATTAATGTGTCATTAAAATTGAGAATTATAATTATGTATATATATAGAATAGAATTATGTTGTGTACATTCATATAAAACTGTAAACTAGTAACAGCTAGGCAACCACTACTACGTAATGTATGTGGGAGCAACTCGAAAACCTATTGGTAAAATTTTTTGGTGCTTTAAGTGACTCTTTAAAGTTGGTTTTAAAAGTGGTAATAGACAACATTATATTACGATATGGAGGTGGTAAGTTGTTTCAACACTTGGTGGTCGTGTATTTGATACAGGGAATCCTAGTTTGGGTCCAGATGGCCGTCTGTGATTTGTCCCAGATATTATTATTATTTGGGAATATAAAATTGGGCTACTCTGCGCACTTGGCGCTAGGTCAAATGGCAGGAGCTACTCCAGCAGAAGCACAGTCGGCTGGAGGTCAGTGCGACGAGGAGAGAAAGCGTCGGACAATCCGGGCATTGTCGAGGAGGACTGCCTTTTGCATAGCCGCTATTATCGGTCTGCCTCGAAGTCCCAACCGTCTAAGGTTACAATCCAGGTCAGCGGGGATCAAACCATTAACGGACAGGACTACAGGAATGATTTCAGTGGATTGCACTTGCCACACATCCGTAATCTCGTGCGTCAGATTAAGGTACCGCAACCTCTTGTCGGCATCAGCTTGCACGAGGTTTTCGTCGTGTGGAATAGTGATATCCACTAAAAACACCCTTGACTGTGCCCGATCCATCAACACGATATCAGATCTATTATGATCAATATACCTGTCCGTGATGGATGTCTCGGTCCCAGTAGAGCTTGGCGCGGTCGTTTTCGAGAACCGACTCCGGCGCATACTTGTAATATGGCAACCGCCGAGCTATGAAGCCATACTTTAGAGCGATCTCTTGATGCAGAATCCTGGCTGCTTGGTTATGTCTGTGCAGATACTCTGTGTTACAAAGAACCGAACAACCGGAGGTTATATGGCGCAGGGTCTCGCCTGGCTGACGGCACAACCGACATACGTCCAAGGTACCGTCTTTCATTATGAACCTCCTGTAGTTGTTCGTCTTTATAACCTGATCCTGTATTGCACAGACAAAACCCTCGGTCTCTGCAAAGAGATCACCGAAGCGCAGCCAGTGCACGGAAGCCTTCTGATCTACGAAGGATCTGCAAAGAGCCTTAAAGAACCTTCCGTGCAGCTCTTTCTCCTTCCATATGGCTTCCCGCTCAACAGTGCTAAGTACAGCCGGCGCTTGCCAGTTCTCTTGGGCCATGGACAAAGGGGTTAGTCCTTTATCACATGCTATGACAACTCTATGCAAATCACTGACGACTTTCGCCAGGAAATAGCATCGGAGGCTGCATATTATTATTATTATTATTTAAAACTACCGCGGAACGCAGCAGAGTGGTGAGAGATGGCACGCAGCTGCTAACTTTCCGCGCGGGGTGCCCGAAAGCCAGTCCCGGTGCGCCATTCCAGTTTCTCGAATAGATACTTGGGACGCTCGGACTTTATAACGCCAAAAAGCAAGGTGGCTAGATGTAGTTCTCTCCTAAATGCCATCTTCAGGACGCCGTCGCTGTTAAGGTATGGAGTGACGTGTGTGCGGGGGGAGGGGGGGGGGGGGTGAAGCAGAAACATGCTCAGGCGTTTTGGACGCGCTGCACTATGTGGTCTGTTCGAGCTAATAGACGCAGGTTACGCGCTTCAGGCACATGGCAGACCTGTTCACCCATCAAGAACACAGCAGGGCATTGAGCAGATATCGTTTTTAATTGGTTCGGAGATCCAAACAGCATAAGCTTGGTCTTTTTAGGATTTAGAACGAGTGTATTGGATGCCGACCAAGCCGCTATACTCGCTAAATCTTGATTCAGGTTTCCCACAGCCACGTCTTTCGGATTAAAAGATAGGTAAAGCTGTGTGTCGTCGGCATACATATGGTAAAGGCAGTGCTTGATGGACTTGCAGATGTCAGCGGTGTAAAGAGTGAACACTAGAGGTCCCAAGATAGAGCCCTGTGGGACTCCTCTGGTGACTGGAAGTGAAGAAGAAATTTTTACATTGCCATCAATACCACAACTCAAGTGAACGGCCTGAGTTCTGTCGCTAAGGTAGCTAGAGAACCACTTTACTGCAGACGGCTGGAAACCATAATAGGTCATCTTGGAAAGTAGTAATGGAATATTAATTGCATCAAGAGCTCTCGAGCAGTCCAAGAGAACCATCATGGTCACCATACCTTTGTCTTGAGCAGTTAAAATGTTATCGGTTATATCGAGAAGGGCAGTAATAGTACTGTGTGAATTCCTGAAACCTGACTGTAGAACCGGTAGAACGTCGTTTTCCTCCAAAAAGGCACTAAGTTGCATATGCACCACCTTTTCTAAAATTTTGGCGATACAGGGTAGAATACTAATAAAATGGGGGAGGGGGGGAAGTTCTGTATCACGTCGCTTGTTGATATTGATCGTGCGATTGAGATTTTTCCAAAGAGCTCCAGGGTTGTGGACATTTCGGGGCTGAAGTAAGCCTTCTTTTCAAAGTATAATGCGCTGTTCACACACCCTCTGAGCTCTTTGTAATACTCTCTGTGATGAGAAAGACCAGATGAGCGAGCCGTATCATGTGCATTGTCACGCAATTTCATTATTACCTTTATAGTAGCCTTTATAGTAGGAAAACAGCTTTCCGTAGCTATCACCCGCTTCACAGGCGCGTACTGATCAATTAAAGACAAAATAGACATATTTAAATAATTTCTCATAAGATGGATGAAGATTAACATTAGTCATTGAAAGAAAACTTGACTAGTCGATTTTGAAACATCCTTATTAAAAGAATCAAGGTTAATATCTCGTAACGCGCGATATCGTATCCAACGACGTGGAGGCTTACATTTTTTACTGATAATTTCCCAAAGACAATTGCATGGTGATTCAGCGTAGGAATATAGTCGACAGTTGTGTTTATTATTGGAGCATTACTGCAAAATAGGTTGATAAGTCTTGCACTGTCTTGCCTTGTCACAATCCATCGTATCATAATCATCATAATAATATGAGTCTCCTGGTGCATAATAGTATGTCCATAGAAGCCAAAGCTTTCAGCTGGTATAACAGTACACACATGACCTGAGTTGTGAATATGACTTGAGCTTGGTAAATATAACGTCAGAAGCTGAATCGGTGTGAAGTACTGTTTCACCTTCGAAAGGATTCCAAGCTTTATGGCACCAGTCTACCTCCTGATCTTCGAATTCAAGATATAAAACAAAACAATGTTATAAGTAGTGGAATGTGAACAAAAAAAAAACCAAGAAACATATTTTTACTGAAAACTTAAAGTAATCTGAAATAAAAGTATGGTTCTAAGAAGAATGTTTTCAACAATTCTCGCGGGGTCGCAGCGGCGGCAAGTTGCGACACAAGTGTACATACCTACATATAAGCCACTAGAAAGCTCTGCTGCTGACAGCTACAGGCAATATCTTAGCTGCACCAGACCAATATCTGTTGTGCCGGGAAATAATGTCTTCGAAACGAGCCAAAAATAATGCGCTCGCCAGACTCTACCTACGCCGCTTAAATGTTGTCCCGAATTTGAATTGTTCGTGTTTTATGTTCATAGTATTTCTTACTTTAAAATTATTTTGGATTTAAAGTGGTTTCAAACTTCAAAGGAACATATCGACTATGAAAGTGTCAACCATAGTCACACAGTGGTCACACTATTCAATATTATCGCGTTATGACGAATGATAATTACAAATGATACGAATCACACACTGGCATTCGTTTGATATGCAAATTACACTGTATGTATTATGTCTCCATACCTTAATTAATTATTTATAACATACCTATATTATTGTTATACATAGGTATCCGATTGTTTGTGCTTTTAGTTATTGGATTGCGGTGCAATCGCGATAATGACGATACGCTAATTAATTAATGGTATGATTATATATTTCTACCTCGGGAACATAAAAGTCAAATGAATCTAACGAAAAGTTAAATTTAGTCTACGAGAGTCTATGATAAATTTTGTTCATCATCATCAGCATGTCAGCTGAAACACATCCATTACTGAACATGTGCTTCGTGCTTCCCCTCACACCCCGGACACTTCATACAAATATCGCGTTATTTTACTACATTAGGACACTTCTTCATGTCTGTACACGTGATAATGTGTGTGTGAGTATCTAGGGCTGCTTAGGCTAAGGTTTCTTCGTCATACTGCCTTGTCGTACAATGTACTTATTTTGTTATGTTGACGTTTTTAGTACATAATTGTTATTCCCGAAAACAGTAGAACGTTTAACGACAGTTAAGAACATAAACGACAGATTTTTACAATAGACATTTTTATTTAAGTGAATACTGTATACACGAGACAAGGCTGTATAGCCTTTGAAGCCATTTCCTCTCTCCTTATGAAAATAAAGTTGTCTTTGGTGCGTATATAATTTCTTGCCAACTGGTCACTTAGAAGTCACACAGGTGGGGGGGGGGGGGTTGAGGTAACCTTCAGAGAGCGGCAGGGAGCGTCCATACTGTAAAATGTTATTATACTGTGGCTTCCCTTCCCCTATAGGATTCCAAATACTACAGTTATGAGCTACATGCATCCAGCGGCTTCTCTGCAAGCTTCACTAGATCATCATGGTGGGGAGCCTCAACACAACGTTTTCCAGACTGCCCTCGTCACATAACCTTTCTTCCCCGTCAGTTCGGGTATCATGCAGTTCTGCAAGCTATAGGTATGATATGCGGATTACTACTTCAACTTGCTCATTCTACGGCATATGTCACTGATTGCAGTTCTACGGATTTCCTCGTTTTAGATTCGATCACGTTAATAAACTCCACTCAATTTATTGCTCAAAATATAATATTTTATGTTTGAAGACAAGACTCCAATATCATAACATCCATAACAACCGTATGCTGACTGGAGCAGTAAAAGTTCCGAAACGTTCCCTTGGAGTTTGCGGTCATATAGATCTACGTGTTTAGTGCGCAGTCCGCCAGCCGCCAGAAGCAGTATCGTAACGGAAACATTTCACGAAGTATCGGAACACAGGGGCGTGGGAATGCGGGTCACGTGCCCGTAACAACGGCAACGATGCTGAGCACCTCGAGGTTTGTTGTGATATCGAACGCGGTCTTTTTTACAATACCTGATCTGACCCTGCACGAGAGATTTTCGTAATGTTCCTATATCTTATATCCTATCGCTTTTTATGCATGTACGATTTGGGTGAGATGATAATACAATAGCGTTTTATGTGCCCTTAGATTTTGAACAGTTATTGTTAATTTGTTATATCTATGAGAGATGATGGAATATGGAAGAGTAGGCAAGTAAAAAACACACAGTTACATATTTTCAAAGAAGTTTTATATCTTAGGGGCAGGGGGGGAGGAGCGGGGTGCAAGTATATTTATATTTTATTTTTATACTGGCATAAAACGCATTTTTAAATGTTGTAAGTAGGTTCCATATCTCCGAGTGGGACGTGAAATAAGATTTACTTTCTATGTTTTCTTCAAGGAGTAAAAATATAGTTCTGAGATACGTAAAAAACTTATTTTAGAAATAGGATACTATCCGGTTCCAGACCAAACAGTCTTTATTAAGTTTAAAAAATGCAGCTGTTAAACGGACCGCGACCTAATATGTGGATGTATGGCTACGATGTATGTGGACAATTTTCCAACGCAAAGCACTTGGCCAGGTTTTTTTATCCACAATCTGTTAGCCCTTAATTGGTATCGTCTCACCTGTAAGAAGTTGGCTTACCAAGATTCCCCAACGCAATGAGGAACTAGCTATGTTAACTCCATGCCGGATAACTTCAATGTGGTCAACATTGATGTTTGACGGCAAGACTTAAATGGTGATAGTTAGTCAGTCGGGCTTATAAAATGTCTTACCATCAACTAAATTAACTCCTGTAAAGCTGGGACCCTCCGCCTTTTTTATTACTTTATGCAATGTTCGCAGGTTATTTTAAGCCACAGCTAGTCGGTAGGACCTAATCAAAATTTTTATTTTATTTTTATAGAACGATAAAATAGGTAGATATTTAAATAGAAACGCGGTACTTTGAAGATTTATACGGTTTTTTGGTGACTTTTTACGTTACATATAAATCTTGACATGTACATAACCTTAGATTAAATAAATGTAAGGATCAGACGGAAAACGTCGTGTGGGCTGTGACTTGTGAGCGACACATTTAAAGAGACACTCGGAGGGACATCAAAAACAAATTTCTGTCAGTCTAAAACAAATAAATATTAATATTGTGATAAATAAATGTATTTGTCCCTTTCAACTGTGATGTGAATGACTTTCCTGTTGAAAAGCAATCGACATCAAACTAGTTTTCGTAATATTTTACCGGCTGACGCGAAGGAAGTGAAGTTTATATTAAACAATGATATTGACAGTCACTGCCGATGCCGGGTGCTGGCACAGATCTGATATAAACTTTAGCGGACGGACAACAGGGTTCCTCGAAATATTTCAATTGAATCTATAAATAAGCACGAACTTTCTAATTCAGAAAACCCTGTTATCTGTCATACGATGTATTACTCACTAAATTATGAAAGGGACATTAGTGGATCTACTTTTCAAATATTTTCTTTTGTATTATTTTATTACTACGGAATCTTCAAATGTAGGGTAACCTTTATCTTGACCTTTTGAAAGGCCTAATGCTAGACAGGTCATGTGAGAAATATTGAGGCTATGCAGCTGACGCGTGCCGTGTGACCCTCGGGACTAGTGTACAGTATCGACATAACTACCATTTTTATATTTTCAACCTTCTTTATGTTACACGAAAATGAGTAGTTACGGAAATAATATGAGGGAACATAATATTTGATTTAGGGTACAAATGAACATAGGTACATATACATAGCTTGCTAAAACTATAACCGTCATTTTGGTTTTGGCATAGCCGGAAAGAGGAAACTCTGAACCACATGAATTAAGTATGTTTGTCTGTGGCATAGAAGCTTTTAAACGGGTGGAACGATTGGATTGTGAATTTTTTATTGAAAATAAATATACGAACACACTGTATTCGAAGTAGATTACAGTGTTTTTTTTTGTAAGAGGTTGCTATCACATGGAACTCGTATACCCGTATATCATATTAGAGAGTAGATTTCATTGTATGTTTCACAGGTAAAAAAATGGGAAATGATTCAGGGTTGCCAAGTAGCAGTAGCGTATAAAGCTGTTTGCCGCATCCGAGGCAAGAAACCAATGTTGTTGTCACTTTCATTAGCTCAGCATTAGAACGGAATGAATGATTTATGTCTTGCGTCGTGCGCGATATAGTACGTACAATCGCCATATCGCCATTATTTTTCTAGGACAGAATATACAGCTCTTCATCGCGTCGATCACGCAAGTTGACGGACCACAAATATGGTCATAACATGGATGAGTTTGAGTGTTCGTGGCATTTATCTCGACTGTTCCCATTCTTCGCAAACCACCTTAAGCAGTTTCGCCAGTTGCTGTCACAAGATGGCAATCATGAACCATGTCGGCCGCCTTATAGGCAGCTTAAAAACTTCTTATACTTGTGTTGGCCACTAGACTAGTCCCACAACTTCCACCAGTCCGGACTTGGCCCCTGTGTGTAGCGTATTGCCTAACCATCCCAAGTTGATCAATAAACAGTGGTCATATGTTGATTACCAACAACAGGGACGCGACGGTAGGTTTTATACACAGGTTTCAAATTAATGAATTGAGTTAAATAAACAAACTGTAAACAAACATTTTCGAAGGTATAAAATACATTTGGGTATCGAAATGTATAAACGATTGAAATTTAAAATTGCGTTGCGTTTGAACAATTTCCAAATATACTCACAATATTTATGGTTTATATTTTATAATTCAGTATAACATTCCATAAATATGACACATTGATATGCGTACTAAATTACATATTAATGTACTCGTATTGGAGGATGTAAATAATTACATAAAACTTACGATTAGGTACGTGGTGACTTACTTTCTAAATTGTTATGTACTGTATACATAATTAATGTTGAACTTAGATAAAATTGTTCGGCTTTTCTTTTAATCAAGTTTAAAATATTATAATCTGTTATAAAGAATATTCCTCTTAAAAACACAACGACTAATATGCAATTTTATACCTATTATAACTATTTATTAACCAAGTTATATCATTCATAGTTTTTGATTTCGCGTAGGTTCATCATTTATGATTTGAGCCATTACACTCCAGTCCTTACTGGCGGGAAAGGACCTTCGTCGCTGACCCCGTACGTATCTTTCCATCCATCAATCTAACTCACGAAAATAAGGGTGAAGGGAGTGAACTGTTGGTTCCGAACCTACCAAAAATTTTATATATGGCGTGTCATCCTCAATTTTTTTGCCCTCTGACTAAAATACATAAAAGTTCAACCTAAACCTAGCCAAGTGTTTAAAATATTTCAAATATACCAGTGAAAAACACACATTCAATAAATAAATAATATAATATTAATATCACATTGGGTTTTGTTGAAATTTGGTACGTAGATAGGTAAAGCCTTCAGCTAACACATTGGATACTTTTTATCTCGGAAACTCGAGGGTTCCTGAAGGAATTGCTAGAAACTGAAATTTTCACTTTGTCTGTAGATGACGCTGCCTGTACATTTTATTTTTCTCTGGGCCCAATTCTGAAGTCCACACAGACGAAGTCGCGGGCGGAAGCTAGCATTTCATAAAATCTTACATTGTTTTATATAATACAATACTATACAGTACAATTGTTAAAACGCTCCTACGATATTTTATAAAATTCTATGTAAAACAGTACCGTGACTAACTGATAAACAACGCACAGCCTAACCTATTGAACATTTCGAACATAATGCTCCCTACAGGTGAACTAGAATAACAAAAAGGAAAGGGATAATTTTTGTATAGAAAATTCAATTTATTTCCCAGCTTTGCATTTGTGAGAAACAGTTCCGAATACTTGTTTAATCTTTTTGAAGCTGAGAAATCTGATGTTAAATTTTCTAAACGTGTTCGGGCTATATACGAAGAACGAGCGAACGAAATCGAGGGCACATTACTAGCGAATGATAAAATAAGAATCGTGAAAATGCTCATTAGACGAAGAGGGATGCGCTTTCGTTCCAAGTGTAGTCCTGAGACACAGTTTGGCAAAAAATATTATTTTGCGACGCGTTTCAAGTCGTTTGTCAAAGCGCAACGAAGCGGCCGCCGCCGGCAATCTGTTTGTCCAGCTGCCACCTTCCTTCTTTTAACAAGAGATTTTGCTTAGTACCCGGATATTTATTTTAGTCGTAATTTGTCGTGGCGTACCACGTCCCGCGGGCGTTACACCAATAAAGATTTATGGCCTCATAATCACGTCACGTTTGTGGAGAGACGCTGTTTTCCCGCCGAAATCGTATCGGCGGTTTTTCGTGTATACTTTTCTTGTTTTGTTACAAGTTTTAGATTATCAATAATATGCTTTGTGTGTTGAATATTACGCTCACTTAGCAAGAATAGTCTAATAAGATTTAACGTCGTTGGCAACGCTCTATCAATAGAGTTTTCGGAAAGTTATAAATAACAATTTTCACCTTATTGTCTGGAGGCAACAAACTTCTTGTTTGTTCCTTTAGATCGATACTTGCCTGTTTTCTGGAAATAATTGCATCACCAAGATATTTCGGGTCGTTATCAAACTCTCGGATGTAACATGTCTTGAAGTTTGACAACACTGTAGTAACAAGTGCTGAGTTTACGAGCTCGGGAATCATTATCTCATTGTTTCGGGAGCGCCCCGCTTGTGACGTGACGTGATGCTTTGTTCACGAAAATTATGGTAGTCCCCTCCGTTATCCTGGACATTAGTAGGTACTCGTACGTCCCATTATGTCGGCGGAGATTAGCTTAGTTACACGGCTGATATCTTCTGTGTTTCACGGGAAACGTGTCACATTACATATTGTTAGCGCATTGATAGTTACTCAATAGTACCTAATGCAGTCTCTAGTTTGATAGGAAAATCGATAAAGTATCGTATTTATGAAATAGTATATTATAACTGTATGGAGTACCTACATGTATTCAAAAAGAATGTTTAATTAATAAAGAAATTAAAAGCTGTACAATTTAGTATGTAAACTTCCGAGAATACTGCTGGATAAGATTTTATTATTTTAATTATATTATTGTATATATTTTAAAATTTTATTATTGTATATCCACTTGTTCTGTTGGCGTACATAGTCGCGCTCACATAACTCATATAAATGTCCCCGATAATAAATAATACTAAATAAAGTGCTATAAATAACAATATTCCCTTATGACGTCATTATATCGATAACGCAATATCGAGATGAAAATGGTTCCATTTTAGGTAGCTTTCTAGAATTTAGTATTAATATTTGTATCAGAAATAAATAACTGATGAGCGGTTATCTTCACTTATTTTTTTTTTTTGGAACGTAACCTTTTGTGTTGTCTTGATACTACGATGGATACGTTATAAAATTCTTCATTTATCTTTATTTACGTTGACGTCATTCTGTATTATTATTAATATCCCTAAAATTTTAAATGAGTAAAAAATGCTGTCCTATAAAATTTCAGACTAATAATTGTTCTATCTGAAAACTGCATAATAGTACATTGTTCATCAAGGCGAGAAAGTGACCGATTACCAACAAGAGATGTAGTTTGAGTTTAATACACTCGAGTTGGGAATCGCACTTTCTTCCGAGTAATAAATAGTGCTTTATACTATACCTACATGTTCTTTTTTCAAAATAATGTTTGAAAAAAGCTACTGGCCAGTATCATTTTGCGACTCTTGGAGATAAAATCTTTTTGGCATTTTACATTTAGTTTACCGACATAGTCTTACCCAAAATTAAAAAAAAAAAAACGTTAGTAATGGATTTTCATACACTTTTTCCTCCCGCTCAGCGCGTTTTCTTCCCGCATATTTGTACGATAGTAATGACGTACATTCTGCCTCAAATTCGATAAAGTATTAAGGTACTTTCTAAGTAGGTGTAGTATAAATATACTTATTCTATTCTATTTTTTCTATTTGGCATTCCACATCTCATTTAAGGAGTGATTTTGCCAATGTCAAGTGAAAAATGAGAGAATCTTCAATAAAAAAATGGCGAAACGCCAATGTCAAGTGAAAGACACGGCTCTAAGGGTGATGGACACTTAAAGACGCTCCACGTGGTGCTTTGCTGCTAGAACTCGGAAAACGGAGCTGTCTCCCGAGTCAATCCTCTTTTTATGACCACTTATCATTGAATCAGAATCACAGCTATTTCCTCATCACAAAAATAACGTTGAGATTACTCTAAAACGGAAATAATTAAAATATTAACTCAGCAGACGTTTGCTCGGTACAAGTCCCGGCAACCAACCATAAATATACTTGTGACGTAATAATAAACAACATAAATGGTGACAAAATAAAAAAAAATGTGAATGTTTTTTGAGTGTTTTATGTACAAAACACCCACATCTTTCCGTTTTGTTTAATATTTCAATATTTCTCGACAAAATTTAATTTTATGCGAAGTACAAATAGTTATAAAAAGTTATACATAAATAGACATACATTCCATTTACTTATAATTGGATTATACCTACATTTTTCACAGGTGGTTGTGTAAGAAATTAGATTCAGATGAATCGAATAAGGAAAAAGAAGAGGGGTAGTAATCAAGCTCGAGAAAAAATTACAAATAATTTGGGTTCTATTCAAAATTAGATTTCAGTTGTCATACATTTTTATAACATCGAAATATACAGTCCACTTTTATCTTTCGTTTGGCTATCTATTTCATATTTGCAAAACATTGGTAGGCACAATATTTTGATTTGTCTGGCTCATCGGCTTGTCTACACGATTGTCTAGAGATTACTGGCGGTGTAGTGGCCTGCACTGCACTGCCCGCTGCTGGATCGAACTCGCCTGCGCCGCTGGGGGTTCACATTCGTATCACGTTCGACCGTCACATTTGTTCCACTATTTTCTTTACAATTCTCTTTTCTCTAATGCGTTAACCTAAATTATGTACCAGAGAATAAAATTATCGTTTTGCATACATAATGTAGCTCGCAATTTGTATAAGTAGGTATTCCTGACTTTAACTTCCTTCGGTTACGTTTTTGTTTTTATTGCAGTTCCTTGAAGTTGGGAAAACTTTAGATGCTCCATTTACGTGAGTTTATTTTGTCTTTAAAATTTTAGCAGGTACGTAGACAATTTTAAGTTAGCACGTAGTACATCGTCATCGCTTATGATTACTGATCTGATTGATCTGACTGATTAGTGATTACGATAACTATGTATTTGACTGCAAGATAGGAGAATGACTCGCATGAAAAAAAAAAACTTTTACAAGAGTGTAAAAAGACTACTCCCGGAAACTAAACCGGTAGGTTTCACTCATGTAACTGAACAACTTTTCCCAAGAAAACCGTAGTCTATTTTTGTTCAGTATAGCTGTTCAGATTCATGAGTAGAACACGTGTTAATATTTTCAGGAGTGGTCTTTTATAATCTTTATATTTTTACAAAATAACGTCCTTTTAAAAATATATTTGTGAATAACCCTTCAGAAACCGGTAAATGGGAGTCCTCTGTTGATTAGTGTACTATATGGTGTGGCTAGATCGTAGAATCGGTCAGATCTTTATGGCCTCATCGTTGAGGAGCTTCGAAAAACTGTAGGTTAGCTTAGGTTACAGGTGTTACCATATGAAGGGCTCGTTGACTCTATTTTGTCGGAACTCCTCAGGGTGTCGAAAAGTGCGTTTGAAATTTTAAGGGGTTACTCAGAATCAAGTATAGAATACAGGAAAAATATTGAAAAAATCCGAGCTGCATTTTTTTCATCTTTCCATACAAATTATTGATTCACTACATGGAAAGAAATTCTAGTATCTGAAACGAGAATTTGGTAACCCTTACAATTTTTTTCGTAGTATATGTGACAACTCTACAAATAGTAGCGTTTACTATTCGATTCTAGTAAACAAATATTGTATCAATTATTGTTTAACTTGTAGCCTCTACTAAACGCTTCGTGGTCCCTACTATATTGTTTTTAACCGATACTGAATTATTTTGAACCTTAAAGTATTTTGATTTTCACGTGTACTATTTACATTGGAGCTTTTACTAAATGTTTCTTTATCATTACTGTACTGTTTGTTGGGTTTACCTAATTATTTTGTAGGATCTACTATTTTATTTTGTAGTGTCTACTAATAATTTTGTAATGGCTATTTGTCGAGATATTTCACAAAGAGCACCAATTTGAAGGACACCAAAGCTAATTGGTGCCCTTCAAATAAGTGCTCTTCGTGAAATACCTCGACATGAAGCAATCATCAAATTATTACTTAACACTACAAAATATAATAACTAAACTATGGAGATGGATACATTTCTTACAAAAACAAGAAAAGTATGTTTGTTTGTTTGTTTGTAAACTCTTTATTGTGAAAGAACAGAATACAATACATAAAACAAGGACAAGACATACAAGGGCGGACTTATCCCTTACGGGATCTCTTCCAGTCAACCTTAGACTTTAGAAGAGGAATTACAAAGTAATAAATTTAAGTGTTATTTATTATTGTGAAATCAAGTATAAAAATAAAAACAATACAAATATAAATGTTTATACTTCTACCTTCATGTGTAACTCAGTTTTGACAGTTTTGTCATTTATACCAAAACTTTACATATAGGTATTTGTTATATCTAGAATGTAGTGATACAAGAATAAGCCAAAATATTATTAATCAGTTTTAGGTAACAACCAAAATGTTATTAATTTAGCTCTTTTTTTACTTATATAATAACAATAACAAATTTTCAAGAAAAAAAATCTTTAGAATTTCAGAAAATAAACTAGGCTAATGTATAACAAAAGAAATACTAATGGCGCAGCAGACGATGCTCGTGCTGTTATTAGCTCATTACACAAAACAATGAAAACATAAAACTATATATATTTCTGTTAATTATTGTCCTTCGCAGAAATATTTTCTCTGGCTATGATAAACATAGGGATCATCTAATAGTAGATCTTGGACGATAATATTTCACAGCTTTCTTCTCCCATGTGTTAAAATCAGAAATAAGGGAAAAATCTCCTTATCTTTGTTAAACATCCCTCTTTATCATATTTTTAACAAGGTTCCATCCCTCTGCAGCATCTGTAAATCCCGAAGCGGCTGGAATCATAATCATAGATTAGCTTAGCATAAATATAAATAAATAATAAATTTATAAGTTTTCTATAGAAAAATTAACATAAATCAACCTTTTCAATTTAATATCACAATAAATTTCATAATTTAATCACTCTTTAATGCAAAAAAAAAAACATTTCATTTCATTTCATTTATTCATCGAACAATATTACATTGTATCTGAATATCTTATGCAGCTACAGAATAATAATATAATAAATTAATTATGATAAGTTCTAATAGTAATAACATAAAATTTTAAATAAAGTCAATTTCATCTACATTGTATTAAAACATTAGTTAAATACTTCTAGAAATTAATAATAAAAATAAAATGTCAAATGATAATTCTCATGCAGATGTCAAAACATATCAAAAACAGTTAAAATATTTAAAAACTATGCACACAAGAACTCATCAATCGAGTAAAAACACTTTTCCAGCAAGAAAGCCCTTAATTTTCGTTTAAATTCATTAATTTCTTTAATTATTTTTAGCTCATTAGATAACCGATTGTAGATCATTAAATATATACTTCTACATAAGAATAATAAAACTGACCATTTTATCATTAAATTCTTCCAGTTAAACATCTTGTGGACTCTCAAATATACCTAATAGCTTTTGCCCGGGGCTCCGCCCGCGTGGATGTCGCTTTATGACTGTCTCTAAGGTATCCTACAGGAACCATGCATTTTCCCGGAATAAAAAGTGGCCTATGTGTTAATCTAGTATTTGATCTATCTACCTACCAAATTTCACCTAAATCCGTTCAGTAGTTTCGACGTGAGAGCGGAACAAAAAACAAATAAATAAATAAACAAACAAACATTCATACTTTCGCATTTATAATATTAGTATGGACTCTCAAATATACCTAATAGCTTTTGCACGCGGCTCCGCCCGCGTGGATGTCGCTTTATGACTGTCTCTAAGGTATCCTACAGGAACCATGCATTTTCCCGGAATAAAAAGTGGCCTATGTGTTAATCTAGTATTTGATCTATCTACCTACCAAATTTCACCTAAATCCGTTCAGTAGTTTCGACGTGAAAGCGGAACAAAAAACAAATAAATAAATAAACAAACAAACATTCATACTTTCGCATTTATAATATTAGTATGGACTCTCAAATATACCTAATAGCTTATGCACGCGGCTTCGCCCGCGTGGATGTCGCTTTATGACTGTCTCTAAGGTATCCTACGGGAACCATGCATTTTCCCGGAATAAAAAGTAGCCTGTGTGTTAATCCAGTATGTGATCTATCTACCTATCAAATTTCAGCCAAATCCGTTCAGTAGTTTCGACGTGAAAGCGGAACAAAAAACAAATAAATAAATAAACAAACAAACATTCATACTTTCGCATTTATAATATTAGTAAGAAGAAGTAAGATGTAGAGCCAAATTCTAAAGTTGATTCATACAAAAATTTTAACTAAATTTTGTAGTGATTTTAACCAATTTATTTTATTTATTATGGTTCTTGAAAACAAATTAAACCCCAAAATAAAAAAAAATGATTGTTTCAATTTCTTTCCTTTATTCTATACTTGATTCTGAGTAACCCTTAAAATTTCAAACACACGTTCTTAACACCCTGTATATGGGACCACGGCATGTATACAGGGTGATTGGTAATTCGACGTGGTTTATTGGCTTTTTTTCGATCCCGTGCAAAAGTTGATTATATTTGTACCTTTTTAGAAAGCTTATAAAACAAGAAACTTTTGTCATTAATTTGTATGCCAAGTTCACTACATTTTTTCTAGTAATACTCAATTACTTGTGGAAAATTTATAAAAAAATACAATTTTATGGAACTTAAGACCGTTTATTTTTGAGACTATGTGAGTTTTGCCCAAGGATGTTTTTTTCAAAATGAGCGCTCATTTCTCAGCTTTAAAAAAAATAACAATTTAATTTTAACAGTGTAATGGTTTTTTCATAATTAATTATTTTTGGTAACAAGGCAGAAAATTTCTTAAAAATCGAAAAACGTAATATCTCAGTAACCATACATTTTGACCCCTAATTAACTGGACTTAATTTGTTGCAAATTGACCTCTAGTATAACCCCTTTGAAGGATCACGTTGAATTACCAATCACCCTGTATATACTTATGCAGGTAATTTTCGGACACACCAAGCCGACTAGGTCGCCATCACCAAAATAGGTCGAAAGGTTCATTAATTCAACATCATTCTTGTGATAAGTTAATAAGTATTTTAACACATTTTTATTAACTTCACTTGTAAATAAACAACTTCGTACTGACGTTTACATTAACAAATCGTGGAGGTCGAATTTTTATTACTAATCTCTATTTAAAATAAACGGAGTATTATAGCAATATAGCGTGACAGGACTGAAGAAGATTTGAATAGGGTGGGCAAAACCCCCTCGGGTCAGCCCCTAATTTTATTAGATTTTTACTGATTCCCCCCTGTGTCTCTTGTGTATTTACTACCTACCTATTGAAACAATTTTGTTTTGATCGGGTTTTAAATCACGCAATGATTTTAGAGAAGTTAAATGAGGGTTTCGAGACTGGTTTAATCCGTTTAATCATTGTGACTGATCAACAATTTTTACTTTGTTGTATGTAATATAAAACACAATACAACAAAAAAAATATTTTGAAGGATTATTTTAAATCATTATCACCATCTGCTATTTTAAATAAACTGAAATAAACATATCGAAATATAAAAGACAAAAGTATAAATAAATTTAGAGTACAATTTGAATTTGACAAAGCCTTTTACTTGAAAAAGCGATTCCGAATATAAAATTAACAGGTAACCTAGATTATTGACATGTACGCGAAGTATAAATTATTAGAATAAAATAAGATCCTCCAAATTTTCGAAGTTCTATGGAGATACTTACTGAATATTTAAATACATTAACCAAAGTTTTGAAGAAATTAAGGCTAGATGCATTTTTTTTACTTTGGAAACCGCTCAGGCTACGTGGTTTGTTAGGCGAAAACAAAATAATTTATGCTTTGCGAGTTGTTTGAATTTGTTATACACATAACTGACGTATTGAAAAAAGACTAAGTATATAGATTTAGATTCATGTTACGCGAAAACGTTAGAAGAACAGGGAGGTGTTGTTACAAGAAAATGTCAAAAACAAAAACTAAGAAGTTGTGCTCGCGAAACCCTGGGGTTTCAGAATTACGTGATCCGGGTGTACGGTAGGAATTATAACCGTTTAGGAGCCAGAGGAGCCGCGCTGAATCGCAATTAGTGGAGGCTCGCGCGACGCGACGTCAAGCGTCCGACTCTCTGCCAATTATAAAGTAAAATACTTAACTCAGTTCACAAAGGAAATTTCGAAACAAAACGAGGTCGAGCGCGGCGACAGATTTGTGTAACTTTTGCGAATCGATTTAATGTTAATAGATAGGTAATTTCATTACGTTTCCACTGATTAAAATCAAAGTCTGTCGTTGAATGTTCTTCGGAGTTGATGTTCTACTCAATTACAACAATACTGTTGTTTAATAAGTTAAAATCGTTTGGCTGTAATGGTGTGGTTTCTTGGTAAATAAGGTAACTATAAATTATACGAAAAGGATTAGATTTACGCTGAATGCGGGTAGCACAGGACCGGTCGGTGTGGAAATCCTTGGGGGAGGCCTTTCTCCAGCAGTGGACGTCTTTCGGCTGAGATGTACGGAAGTAAAACAAATTAAGAGATTCTGGATTATAATAGTAAAAGATAAGAGAAGTCAACCTAATACTTTTGAGAAAATAAAAGGGAAATGTGGCAACATTTTATTTATTTACAGATATTTTCAGTACTGGGTACAATTTGAAAAAAGAAAAGAAAACACACACACACACACACATAATATTAAACACAATAAAAAAAAAATAATTAACAGTAGGTATTCACTAAATATTAAACAAGTTTGATGTATTTGCCACCAAGGATCAGCAAAAAGATCTAATGAATTCTGAAAGCTATCTTAAAAGGAAAGATAAAGAGAAGATGAGGTAGTGGTATTAAAAAGTTGTATTGTGTGGTATTAGGAGCTGAAAAAAAGCGAAGCTCTTAAATTATATAATAACGAAGGTTTCTATACTTTAAAAGTTAAATCATCACCTGTGTTAATGTTTACATTTGGTATATTTTGCATCTACTAACATGAGTAGATCTGTAATTTTTACGTGCGCGCTCTACGCAAATCGATTCTGCATGTAAACCTTTTGAATTCACATTTTTTTCTAACATTTAAAGGAAGCTGATTGAACATTTCTTTCATCTGTGTTTAATTTATTTTAAAATATTTTTGTACACTTCGCTATCATGAGACTACAAAGTTAACTGAGTAGAGTGAGAGGTTGAAATGAATGATATAAGACTCAGTCTAAAACTGACAAAGGACGAACGTGACAAATAATTTGACGTTTCGCAGAAGGTAAAATAACGGTTTGCCCACAATACGGGCGAGCATGTGTAGCTGGTATACGTTCATGGACACTTGACGACTCCTGGAATTTTCAAATAGTCAAATCCCATACAAAGTTTAAAGTCTAGGGGCGAAACGTAATACTCTAGTGCAAAAATCTTAATGACGGTACGTGGAGCAAATACGAACACCTGACTAAAAATGTTCATAAAAACTTTTTCTGTGACGCTAGAAAAATAGTAAGTTCTATTCTATTTTTCTATTTGGCATTCCACATCTCATATTGAGCGTGATTTTGCCAATGTCGAGTGAAAAATGGGAGAATATTCAATAAAAAAATGGCGAAACGCCAATTTCAAGTGAAAGACACGGCTCTAATGGTGATGGGCACTTATAGACGCTCCACGTGGTGGTTTGCTGCTGGAACTCGGAAAACGGAGCTGACTCCCGAGTTAATCCTCTTCTTATGACCGCTTATCTCTGAATCTGAATCACAAATATTTCCCCATCACAAAAATAACGTTGAAACTACTCTAAAACGGAAAAAATTTTAAAATTAAGTCAACAGACGTGTGCTCGGTACAAAGTCCCGGCAACCACCCAAATAGTAAGTTGCATGCTGTGATACGTGATCACGTGGATCCTTATAAATTCACTGGCTGTAGACGAAACGTCAGTTTTGGCTGTTAACGACCCCAGCCGCTGTATCATATCAAAAGCAACAAAATTTACGGCTGAAGGCGGTTTGTCCGTGATCATGTTAAGATTTTATTGTTAATCTTGTTAGTACCCGCGACTTCGTCCGCGTGGGAGTTATGATCTAAGAACTCTATTTGTTCTCTTGCCTAATGTCTCCGTCCATTAGGAAATCAGCAGATTTACTTAATTATAGTATTTTTTGATGTAGAACGTGATATTGAAATAAAAGACTTCGATGTGAGTGAAAAATGTTATTGGACCACTAGACCGACAGGATTACATACACTATGGAAAGGAGAATGGGTAATTATGGGCACCGTAACCAAAGCACTGTAGCAATATGAACTATCTTGGTCTTTGTTGCCCACATGGAGTAGTTTAATTTATCCTAAAACAGTGTGCCTTAATTCACTTGGAGAAAAAAATATGTTTGTTGAAAGATGAACTAATTTTCGTAATACCTAATTAAATATTTGTTCCAGGAATGTATGATAAAGTAGGTTTTTTCCCAAGTGAACTTAGACAAGCGCTCTTAGGATACATTTAATTGCTCTATTAGGGCAACTCATACCGACATAGTTCATAATGCTACAATTCGCTTTGTGTTTGGGTACGCTCTTACCCATTGTTCTTTTGAGTTTTTTGAATTAACACAGCACTAGCTATCCCAGAGTGAGTATCACATGCATTTTTGATGAAAGAAGTACAAAATGAAGAATTAAATGACTTTTGAATTATAATATGGAGCTAAGGTCCCAAAATGGTTTTGGTATAATGAATCAGTTCAAAATCTCAGAAAGGAAACAACGATTTTACGGATTAACTTGGATTTTGTATTTCAATATTCAACTCGTTCGTTACAACAACAAAGATAAACGTCAAAATCAAATTACTGTCAACTGTCCACTTCAGTGTTGCCATTTTACAAATCACAAATATTACTCGAAATAACAGTTATAGCAGTGACAGATAATAAAAATAGGTTACATATATTATAATAACATTGTAAAATAGCATATTAGGTATGTAAATATTAGAAATAACTAGTTGAAATATGCATTAACCTAACAACTCGGCCATCCTTTCCATGGGTGAGTCCTCTCACTTAGTTTGCTTACTTATGTCTAAATAATTCTAGTCTTAATCAAATCTTGCGAGAAATGCTCGTGATCTGCGATCATCTGTGCGAAGTTACCTTCATTCATTTTGGTCTGCACTCATCGCTCACGACATTTCGCGCTCCATAAAACTACAATGCACTGTCTGCTATGATCTGCGAACATCTGTGCGTGTCAGCTCTGCACTGTTCGCTCATAGCCAATGGTCATAAGTACAACATCAGTGTATTACGATCTACAATCATCTATGCTTAATAGCTTAAAGCACTGATTGCTCGCTAACACTAATAAAATGAATATTTATAACAACAAAAACATTCTATAATCTCATCATATGAGTTCATCAGTAACAATATCTAATTCAACTAATCAGTAATAAAAATATAAGTGTGATAATAAATAATATAATTTCATTTTTTTCATTTCTCTTCAACACACAAAAATAACCATTCAAATCATATCATTTTGTTTCATTCATAATTTAATCTTACAAATATCTATTACAATACATAGAATTATTCATGATCAGAGTCACCACTATTTTCACCCTTATCACTTTCAGAAACCTCATCATTAAAATTCAGCCATGGATGTATTTTATCTAATGCGACAACATTTTCATATTTTTTGTTACCTCTCTTAGTTAATGGTGTATCCTCTACGAGGAATCTATCATTTGGCAATATTTTGACGACACGATATGGGCCTTGAAACTTAGGGATCAACTTCTTAGATTTGCCGGCATGATCTTTGTCAATTACTGTTCTTTCTATTCTTACTAAATCACCAACGTTATATGATGTGGGTTTCTTTCTGTGTTTATCAAATTCCTTTTTAGACATTTCCTGTTGCCTAACAATCCTATCACCAGCGTCCGATCTCAATTGCATAAGTTCTTCCCCGCTAACTCGTTCAGCAGTCTCAACTATTACATCTCCTAATATATTCTCCGATGCATTCACTAGCCTACAACCGAATAATAATTCCGAAGGACTCTTGCCAGTAGTCTTATTGACAGTCGTATTAATGCCTAACTGTACATCACCGATATAATCGTCCCACGTGTTATCCTTTTTGTCGTGGCATTTTGTACCCAATGCGTCTAATATGGTTCGGTTGAAGCGTTCAACCTGACCGTTGGCCCGTGGCGTAGCGACAGCATTGAGTATATGTTTTACATTTAGTTTATCAGTAAATTCTTTAAATTTAGTACTCGTAAAACACGTTCCACGGTCGGTAATCAATCGCGATGGAACCCCAAAATAACTAAAATGATCTTTAAATACCTTGATAGCGGTAGAAGTTTTTGTATCCCTAACAGCTCGTATATTAATGAACTTCGTAAACGAATCAATAATCACAAGCAGATACATATTGCCTTTCTTGGAGCGAACAAACGGACCTAGGTGATCCGCATGCAGGGTGTGGAAGGGGGTTTCTATTTTAGGTATAGGATGTAGCATACCTTCCTTCGGTCCACCGGGTGCTTTATGATGTGCGCACTCTAAACAAGCGGCAACATATTTCTTGGTAAAGCGGCGCATCTTCGGAAACCAAAAAGTACCCTGCACACGGCTCAATGTCTTTTCGAACCCGAAATGGCCAACTTCGTCGTGGTTCATCCGAAGAACCTGCCATCTAACCCCACGTGGAACTACCCAACGTATGCCGTTCTCCAGAATTCGGTAAACGTGATCGCCTTTTAATTGGTAATTATTACGTACATCAGCCACAAATTTTGTTTCGTCATCTAATAATATGTCTCGTATACGTTTGATTTCATCATCATTTTGTTGTACCGTAGCAATCCAGTCCTTAACATCTATTTTCAAAATGTCTAATACACGATTCTCATCATCAGAGGGTGACTCATCAATAGGGCCTCGACTCAAAGCATCCACATGTGCCATACGAGTTCCAGGTCTGTACTCTATAGTACAATCGAATTCCTGGAACTGTATCCACCACCTTGAAATTCGAGGAACTAAATCTCTCTTCGTGAGTGTTGTACGCAGCGCACTGCAGTCAGTCACGATCTTAAACTTTATACCAAGTAAGTAAACGCGAAACCGGTTAAGTGAAGCAACGACAGCTAACGTCTCCAGTTCAAATGAATGGAACTTTTGTTCGTCAACTGTCGTTTTCCGGCTGTAGTACGCTACGGGTCTAAGAATACCATCTACCCCATGTTGCATAAGAATTCCCGCAATACCATACTTAGAAGCGTCTGTATGCAACTCTACCTCAAGTTTTGGGTCATACAACGCGAGTATTGGTCGTTCTATTAGTTTTTGCTTCAAGGTTTCGAAAGCTTCCTTTTGTTCATCGGACCACTTCCACTCGAATTTGGATTTCAGCAAGTCCGTAAGGGGTCTAGCTATTATTGCAAAATCCTTAACGAAACGCCTAAAGAAGCTCGCTAGACCTATGAATCGTCTCACATCGTGAACGTTTCTAGGCGATGGGAAATTTGAAATAGCAACAGTTTTCCGCGTGCCCGGTCGTATACCTTTACAGCTAATTTCAAAGCCTAAAAAATCTAGTTCTGTATAGAAGAAGTGGCATTTCTTAAGTTTCAGCGTTAGACCGGCTTCTTTCAACAACGTAAGTACTTCTTCTAAACGAGCTATGCCTTCTTCAAAAGATCGAGCGGGGATCAGTACATCATCCATGTAAATTAAAACATAGTTGATCTTACCTAATATCTTGTTCATGACCCTCTGAAAAACAGAGGGTGCGTTCGCTAGCCCAAAAGGCATGCGCTTAAATTGATACTGCCCGTCGGGGGTCACAAAAGAGGTTTTATCTTGGGAGTTCTCTGCTATCGGGATCTGGTAGTATCCTGACGCGAGGTCAAGGCTAATAAACAATGAGTAACCTGCTAATCGATCTAATTGATCATCGATCAATGGTAAAGGGTAATGTTCTTTGCGAGTTTTATTATTTAAGGCCCTGTAGTCCACACAGAGCCTCTTCTCGCCAGTTTTCTTCTTAACGAGTAAAATTGGGCTTGCGTAGGGCGAGCTAGATTCACATACGATATCCGCGTCGATCATTTCCTTTACCATGGATCGCACCAGTTCACGATCAGGGTATGATAGCCTATACGGGCGATAAACAACTGGTTGAGTATCAATTAAGTTGATTTCCATTTGCGCCACGGTAGTAAATCCTAATTCTTTTAGGCTATTGGAAAAACATGTCGCATACTTTAAAAGAAAAGTTTTTAGTCTTTCAACTTCTTCCTTACTTAGTTGTTTACCAACATTGAGATCATCTTGATCATTTTCATCAAAATTTAAAATATTTACATAAATGCTTTTGTCAGTTGCTATAGCACGCGTCAGTAATACGTTGTCATCAAGCTTTATCACAGACTCACATAAGTTTTGCACAACTACCCCTCCCCGTCCATTTTCTAAAACATATTCTCCCGGCATCAAGTAATAGACATGGTCCTTCACGTTTCGAAGAGACCCACTAACGTAAATTGTCCCCGAGTACTCATTTCCACACGTCACATTTACTATTGCCATTTGATGAGGTGGAATTTCAACATAAGTTGCCTTCAAAGTTAGTTTATTGTTTGCTTTCCTACTAAATATCAGCGAGTCTGCGGTCTTTGTTATAACTATATTAGGTTTCTCCGTGTAACTATGACCTACTAAAACTGGATACTTTATGACATCGTCATCTACGATTAGAGCGGTTACCTGTTCAGAAATACCTTGTATCTCTAATTCTACATTTGCGGAGCCTAGCGGCATAACAATATTGTTACCTATCCCTCTCATAGTGGGTAAGTTGTTAGTACTCCAAGCTATACCTAATCTTACTGCCTCTTGTCTTCTAACTAAGGTGCACTGACTGCCTAAATCAATGTAGCCCTGTAGTAAATCTCCATTTAAAATCACATCGACGATATATTTAATATTTGATACATTTTCTGTGTCTATTTGCATAACGCTCTTTTCAGCTGGTTTAGAGACCACATTACTAGTTAAATCACCTGGAAGTTTTGGACAGTTAACTGCAGTATGTCCTAACTTATTACACAAAGTACACTTTAATATTTTCTTGGTACATTTGAAGCTATAGTGTCCCTGCTCATTACAATTATAGCAAACAATAGGATTATTAGTTAGAGGTTTGTGGGTCTTAGAATCACTCAAGTTATTTTTAGAAGCATTATTTACCGGATTATTCGGTCGAGATCTGTCTGTAACAACCTTATTCCTGTCACTATCTCTAGGTTGTTGTTTTATCGATTGGAAATATTCTAAAACTTGCTCAGGCTCCTGACATTTAGCCGCTTTTGCACCTAACCTAAGAGATCGGTCCTCTATGCCATACAGAAGGCAATCCACGGCACGCTTACCCTTAATTTCACATCTATTTAGTAAATTAATCTTTTCATAATAATAGAGCTCTAAGGATTCGTTATACCTAACGCGTTTGGAAAGCATCTCCGTCAGTATCTCGGCGTAATCATCGCTACTAGGAAAAGAATCTACTAATTTAGCCTTCCATTCGCGCCATGTATAAGACATAGACGGTAAAGCCTGATACCAAGCCCTGGCCACACCTGTCAGCTTAGGTAGGGCATAGTGAATTATTTGATCATCTCCCCAGTTATAAAGTCTAGCACATTCTTCTACCTTGCTTAACCACATGTGAATTGTTTGTCCCTTAACCATCGGATCGAAATCTGGTATAATATTCCCTAACATAGGAAATTTATTTCCCTCCGGTCGGTTACTGGCTATGGTTTTC
Source organism: Coleophora deauratella (assembly GCA_958295455.1). Taxonomy (NCBI): domain Eukaryota; kingdom Metazoa; phylum Arthropoda; class Insecta; order Lepidoptera; family Coleophoridae; genus Coleophora; species Coleophora deauratella. Next base: position 10,316,436 of record OY282396.1, on the reverse strand, counting down.
ACTAATTCCGTAAGGAACACTCGCGTGTCATTATTTATAAAGGATCGACTTACGTCTCGACAAGAACGTCGGTGCGAGGTAGAAACCTCCGAGCTCAGCGATCGCCGCCGTCTCGAATCATCGCTTCCGCTGGAAGTGGAGTGCCGCGTCACATTGGCATCGCGCCGACTGCGCCGTTTGCTGCGACTCCTCCGCTCGCTGCTGCGGCTGGGCCGATGCTCGTGCAGCCGCCTGCGACTGTGTCTTCTGGTACGATGCCGCGAGCGATCACGCCGTTCCCGAGACCTGCTCGTCCGATTCCTGGGCCTGGATCGACTTCTGGGCACAACTTTTTTCATGCGACGCTTGCTGGATTCGTGTCTTTTACTCCTTTTCTTACGTCGATCCTTGCTCGACGGGCTCCTGGTACGCTTACGGCCACGGTCCCGATTCGTTTTTTGTGACTCACAGTGGTTCTTTCGAGTCATGTTTACTGGTAGCACCAACGATGGCGTTCTATGGCTCCTGCTTCGATCACGTTCAGGTTCGCATTCGTTCATTGCGCAGATGTAGCTTTCGTTATCACTTGACACGATTAAAAGCGATTTTTATTGTTCGATGTTTTTCATAGATCGTTACTTGAAAATAATATGATGTTTCTATCAAATTGTGGGTGTGATAGCTGTATCCCACTTCTGAGATAATGAATCAGTTCAAAATCTCAGAAAGGAAACAACGATTTTACGGATTAACTTGGATTTTGTATTTCAATATTCAACTCGTTCGTTACAACAACAAAGATAAACGTCAAAATCAAATTACTGTCAACTGTCCACTTCAGTGTTGCCATTTTACAAATCACAAATATTACTCGAAATAACAGTTATAGCAGTGACAGATAATAAAAATAGGTTACATATATTATAATAACATTGTAAAATAGCATATTAGGTATGTAAATATTAGAAATAACTAGTTGAAATATGCATTAACCTAACAGGTAGAAGGGTCACACCAACCAAATTGTTTATTTCAGGCAGCATGCGAAGAAAAGCGCCACTCAAAGTCAAAATCAAAATGTTTTTTATTTAAGTAGATGTTGTACACATACTTTTAAATCGTCTTTTTTTCTACCTATTACAAAGTTCCTATCACTCGGAACTTGTACACTGAACGTTTCGGGAAGTGTTAGTTTGCTTCTTCAATAAGCATTAAGCAAGCTTTGAAAGCGACTACTCTTCAGATTGAATTTTATTCACGTCTATACGTACAACATAATCTAGTTCCATTTTAACGTCGAAGCAAGTAGGTGACTGTTTCATAAAATAAATTATGAATAAGTATTGTATAGAAATCTCAAAAAACTAACGTTATGTTTTTTTAAAGACTTCAAAGAAATGGAAACGAACTAAGTTATGAGAACAAAATGTCGTTTTTGACATTTGATAAAAAGTTACGCAGATAACTATAATTTGGTAGTCAAATCATTGCCAAAAGAGACAACGATAGATGCGCGTACGTGTTTGTATTACGCTGTTTATACTTTCCTTCTTCTGCTGCTTTGTTGATTCTACAGTTTCCTTTTCTGAAACTTTTGATGAGAGGTTAGTTTTGCAGATTCGTCATAATCTTTAATTCCTTCTAAAAATAAGTCAAATAAAATAACCGGTGTATCAGCGATACTGACGAAATAGGAAAATGACCAGAGATATAAATAAATACATGAACTCGTTAATACAATATGCTGCCCATATTGATGAAGTGACTTGGACCAGCTATAATGATCACTCCACGCACATAAACGGTGTAAGCCCGGCGAATCCGTTTTGATGCGGTGTGCGCGCCATAGGATTATGGAGTGATGGATGCACTCCGGGATTACCAAACTGTGCGCGGCGGGTGCACCGCTGTGACACTGCATGCTGCCACAAGGGAAACACAGTTCAGGTCAGACACATAAAGGGTGTAAAAAGACCACTTCAAGAAATTAACGGTAAGTTTCACTCATGAAAGAGACTGTTAACAACCCATATCGTCCCCACTGCAGGGGCACGAGTCTCTTCCCATAATTCAGGAAGGTTAGGTCATACTCTACACACGGAGACAAGTCCGATCGTAGATCAGTGCGTCGATCATGCAGGTTAACTGACTACAGATATGGTCATAACCTGGATGGGTTTGACTGTTAGTGGCATTTATCTCGACCTTTTCCGTGCTTCGCAAGACACGTTAAGCCATTAGCGCCGGCTGCTATCACTATATAGTCGTTAAGCCATATCGGAGGCCTTATAGGCGGCTTGAAAACTTCTGACACTCGGATTGGCCACTAGCCCCACAACCTCCACCGAAAGTTTACTTAAAACTTGAAAGGTTATATTATCTCTTTTGAATCCTTTCTTTATTTTTTATTTTTTGTATATTTTATTTACAGACATGACATTGTATAATTCATTTATTGATCTAGCATTAAGATGTAATAGAATATAAGGCTTTTTTTTTTAAATGTGTTGGAGGGAGTTTCTTTAGGGCCCGCCGTTTCTTCTCACTCCGCACTACTTCCCGAAACGGTGGGTATACGAGTTCCGAGTGGTAGGAACCTCGTATTAGGTGGATAAAAGAACGACGTTCGAAAAGTGTTCACTGCTACCTACTACGAATAAAAAATGTTTCATTCTTATTAAGATTATAATTATAAGAGATTAAGTTTTCAAAAGGAATAAAGGTTTCGACTCTCTATAGAAAATTTGCTGATAAGCCGATTAACTCATTAGTCCTATTCTTTTTGGGAATTCAAAGCGTTAAATTTACAAGGAGTGTTCTTTTTACGCACCGTATAATCTTCTTCTTCTACTTAGCGTTTTCCCGGCTGGAGCCAGGGTCCGCTTTCCTACTCAATCTACTCCACTTTGCCCGATCTTTAACATCTTCTTCAGTGAGGTCATTTTCTCTCATGTCCGCTCTCACAACATCAAGCCAGCGCTTCCTGGGCCTTCCACGGGGTGTAAGTGGTCCACCTAAGAACCTATGGACCAAAGCCAACCTTTCCTGCCCGCGGTACACCCTGCTAACTGACAAACGAGGCTCTGGCGAAAAGGGTCCCCTTCGGGGTTTTGGGGGTCAGACGGCAGTCGCCCCGCGTAATACCCAACATTGTCAAATATTATGGAAAAGCTGGATGAATCTTTGGGTACCATGGCTAGGGCGTCGCCGCATAACGACGCGCAGGCACATCGCCCTAAACCTGCGACAAGTGGGAAAGGACTACCGTGTCAAGTACGGGCACGGCTGAACACGCTAGTACCTAAAAGGAAACTCCGCTTTGCCACCTGGAACGTTGGCTCTCTCACTGGCCGCTGTCGAGAACTAGCAGACGTGCTGCTTAAACGCAGGGTGCATGCAGCATTCCTGCAAGAAACTCGTTGGAAGGGGAACAAGTCTCGTGACATCGGTCAGGGTTACAAGCTGATCTATTCAGGCTCTCCTTCAGGGAAGAATGGTGTAGCAGTGGTACTGTCGGAGGAACTCAAGAACGGCCTTCTTGAAGTCGATAGACTGAGCGACCGACTCATTAGAGTGAAGCTACTGATAGTAGGTGTCATCACACACCTCATCAGTGCATACACTCCCCAAGTCGGTTGCTTGGGATCAGAGAAAGAGGCATTCTGAAACGACTTTGAGGACATACTGCGCAACATTCCGAATACCGAGAGTATAGTAGTTGATGGAGACTTAAATGGACATGTTGGTGAGAATGCACAGGAGTTTGATCGGGTTCACGGCGGGTATGTATATGGTCGTGCAAATACAGAGGGGGAGTCTATTCTCAGCACCCGCCTTGTATCGGACTTAGCTATAGTGAACACTTTCTCCAGTGGCAGCTTGGTCTGTGACTCCGCTAGGGTGAAGGAGAGATGACGACGCTACTTTAAGGACCTCCTCAACACGCAATACGCCAATGTGACCCCACCAGAACTGCCTCCTAATCTTGGACTTGTTGCCCCTATAACACCAGACGAGGTATTTAAATGTCTTCGCACAATGAAGAACCGAAAAGCTGTGAGCCCCGACGACATACCGATTGAAGCGTGGAAATCGATGGGTCTCATTGGTGTGACCATTCTTACTGACCTTTTTAACCGCATCCTAATCAGCCGAAAAATGCCAATCTCCTGGACATCTAGCATCATTACTCCAATATACAAAGGGAAAGGTAGCGTACAGGACTGTGGAAGCTACCTTTACGCACTGTATAATGACGAAATAAAATTCTGCCGCAATAGGTTTTCCTCTAAGGAAACTCTGTACTAGGCAGAAACAAACATTTATAAAAGAAGGTGCAAGCAAAGCATCTTCGTAAAAATAAAAATAATATTTAGATATTTTTTTTGGGACTCTATAATATAGCATAACTTTTTTATGACTATTTGGCCTTTGCATAACATTATTGTGCATAAAATATTTTGACATAAAAAATATTGCGCATATTTATGTTTTCCTAAAATATATGAGCATAATATTACTTGGAATAATTAGAAATTTCCCTAACTATAAAGTTGCATAATGTTAACTTTCCTAATAATATTATAGCATATCAAACTTAAGCATAATATTCATTCGAATAATAGAAAATTTGCCTAAATAATAAGTTGCATAACATTAAATATACTAATATAGTATTTTTGCATATCAAAAGACAATGCTCGTTTATACCCCAGCGTCATATTCGTACTTATATTTTCATTATTTTTTCCTGAAATATTACAAAAATAAGATAATGTGAAAAAACGTAACACAAATAATTCAACATTTAACATTTTTCAAAATGTATGTAAAAGTTGGGAGAAAAAAGATAAAAAAAAAGTAATTGTTAATATCCAGGGTTCGTAAATATCCGATATTTATAATAAATATCAAAATATCAGATATTTTTGATATATATCCGATATTTTCGATATCTTTGATATTTTTGATATTTATCAAAATTACATACTAATTTCAATTTCTTACTAAAATAATGAAATAGCTTAATTTAATATGTAGGTATATGTTTGATAATTTGAAGATTTTTATTAAAAAACATTCAAATTTTATACTCTGATATGTTTTTTCGAAATAACTGAATCTAAAATGTATATTTTATTTTTGCAAATTTGAAGATAGTTAATTAAACTAAACTCATTTATTTATTATTGTGATAATCATATCTTTATTCTTTGCATTTGGCACATTCATTCGTAAGAAGCAGCTCTTAGAAGCTAGGAAAATATAAATATCAATATTGATATATATCAAGCATAAATATCAATTGATATATATCATGATATATATCCGATATATATCAATTGATATATATCATGCAAACCCTGTTAATATCTGACTAATTCACATGGGTCACTTTAGGGAGATGGAAACATTTTTGGACTTATATTGAATAATTTTTACTCCGATGTATTACAAAAATAAGGTTACGTGACGCGATATAAAATATTAAAATAATAATTATGGGTACTCTCTGTTGCCTCTAAAAGTTTGGAAAATAGATATAAATAAATAAAAAAATACTTTTATGTAACCGATACATAAAAGATTGATATGCATTGCATTTTCATTTACCTCATTCAATAGTGTTGTGAAATTAACGAAACAAATGTAATGTAGATTTAATGATATTAAAATACTGATACTTTTTCCTTAACGAGTATTTAAAAATACCAATGATTATATGAATATGTAAAACAAATAAAAATTGATATTACTTATATTTCAATTCATTTTAAAAGATTTTACATCGTTTTTATCAGTAACGCAAACTCCATGTACTATAGTATGCACTTCTCTGTTCAGTTTTTTAATCCTGTCATTATTGTTTGTTTGTTTGTATACTCTTTATTGTAATAAAAAACAAAGAACAATACATCAAATAAACAGAAAAACTAAAAAAGGGTGGACTTATTCCTTACGGGAGCTCTTCCTGTTAACCTTATAATGTTGAGAGGAATTACATTTACATTATTTTTTGTTCAATTACCCAAACTGTGAACACACCGAGCTACATCTGAATGATTTAACCAAATATTTCACACAGGTAAAATAATCACAGATTGAAATACCTACTATCTAGATATTAGATGGGTAAAAGCCAGAACCGCAGATCCTTCATTGAACTGAAGTAACTACGAAAGCAAATCGAATCTAGATCCATTGGTTCTTGAAGTTAAATCACATCCCAGATCCGGATCTTGTAAAAACCTTAAAACTACCCATTATTTATCATACCATTTTATTATACTATCATACGTATGTCTGAAAGTTTTCTATGATAATACGAGTTTCAAATATTTCTCCGACATTTTAATAAAGTTGTTTATTAAAGAGTTTTTTTTATCAATAAATCGATTTTTACATAATCTCATGAAGCATCCACATCCCTACTACTGACATTTGATCTCCAAAGAATAATTGACAAAATAGCATCAAATTATTTTCGGCCGTAAATACACCATGCTGGATTCACACAAACCAACAAGGTTTGTATAAATAAAAATTCTGACAAATCTCTGAAAGTTTTTATTTTTATTTTCAATTGCCTCAGTACATTTATGACAACCTTGGTTTAAATATGTAGATAGTAACTAATCTAGTGATCACTAAAATTAAATATTCTGTTACGCCGCATATAATAATCTTTTTTCAGTTACCTGTCAGGGATGATCCTATATTTAAGTCAAATAACGAGACGTACCTTAACGTGAAACCTTTAGTGATTTAAATATTACAACATGGATATTCAGATTGAAATAAGAAGTACAATAAAAAAAGTACCGTCACCATTTTAAAGGTACGTTTAATTAACATTCACCGTCCACTAGTGGACCTACCTAAAAGACAGTGAAATAAATCTATTGGAATGAAGAATGTTAATGGGTCCGTTAAATCACTTGAAACTTTATGACCTTGTAGCCTAAATGTCTAGAAATACACTTGTTTTTGTTTCATTTAAATCAAGCGAGTAGTTTTGAAGTTACGATAATTTTAGTTTCCGCCTTTTTCAAATACTTCGCTCGGGCGCGCCAAGCGCGCGTGACGTCATACCGCAACTCGCCGCTCTCACCGTACTGTGTTCTTCATACATTGCTATCGGATGGTCCCTACGTTCGCCCACAATAACATTTCTAACTGTAGTTTTTTTATGTGAATCGGTGTTACAGTAGTGTTACAAGTATAATCCATGACAGTTTTAAAAATTGATTGAAAAATCGAATGATTCCTTAAATAGACGAGTTAAGCTACTATTTCTCAAATAACTCCGATTTCTTTACCGCGGCCGCCGAGACAATGATTAAAAATGCAAAAGTACTTACAACTTATTTTTTTTCTTTCTTATCACAAATCTGTTGATCCTTATAAGATACCTATACATATATACCTACATACCTATTTTTCATTACTAGTATTGAAAAATTTAGGTAATAATGATATTTATGAACTTGATATTTCGGAAATAAGGAGTGAGGGGCAAGGTAAAAGTGATGGTGTCAAAATCACTTATGTCATCAACTGTAATATAATGACACAATAACGACACTGAAGCGGTCATGGCTCAGCGCTGCTTACGTGGTCGCGTCGATCACGCAGGTTAACTGACTACAAACACGGTCACAGCTTGGATGGACTTGACTAGCAGTCCATCCAAGCTGCCTATAACGCCTCCGACATAGCTTGGCGACTGCTATCTAGTGATAATTACTGATATTTAAGCCCATCCAAGTTGTGACCGTGTCTGTAGTCAGTTAACTTGCGTGATCGATGCGACCACATAAGCAGCGCTGTGCCATGACCGCTTAAGTGCCGTTATTGTGTCATTATATTACAGTTGATGACATAAGTGATTTTGACACCATCACCTTTACCATGCTCCTCACTCCTTATTTCCGAAAACTGGGCATAAAACTTAAACAAAAATATATACAGAAAATAGATCTTCGCTTATAAATTACTTGAAAATCTCTAAGAAGTTATCTATAAATCTTAAAATAAGTTGATAAAATTTAAAATATTGTTTGTTTGTAGGTGTGGACAAAGCCCTCTGCGCGAGAGTCAGACTCGCACTTGTCCGGTTTTTATTTTTTATGTGTATCGGTTAACTCATATTTATTTTATTTTAGATTGGCTAGAAATAGCTACGGCGACGACGTTACTGTTTATGCAAAAGTTATCAGATAAGGAGAAGGTGATAGACACAACTTTTGGCTTTGGGTCTGGGTGGATCATACTTTTCATGTATTTCTTTTGACTTTAAGGTTCAAAAATATAACAGTAAAAAATAACTTTTCGGGTATATTGGTAGTTGTATTTAAGCACTTTGACACGAGCACGATTTTCTAGTTTTTGGATTCGTCATTTTTAAAATTTTCAACGCAAACTTCATACATAGAGGTAGGGAGCGGTGCGCGCACTGAGCGACCGTTGCAGAGTGACGTCACAGCAGCGTGCGGCGACCCCGCGTCACTTGCCTACCTAAATAATTCAGTATCTTGGAAACTATCAAACGTATCAAAAAAATTTTTTCACCATATTTTTTTATTTTTAATAGAGTATATTTTAAGGTAAAAAACAAAAATTGGTGGTATTCTTCATTGGAACATAAGCTCCAGATTAGAATTATAGACCTCATCTGTATTAAACCTTATAATCATTTATCATTCATTCAATAATGTAAACATTAAGTGACGTTTTATAAGGTTTGCAGGGGTAAAATGGGATGTGCGTCAAGAAGAAAATTCACAATTTAGAGGGGAAAACGAGAAAATTTACCATTTAGTAATTAATTTATATTTTTTATTAACGATTCATATCTCCTATCAATTTTACGAATATTTACAGGCGTAAGATTTGTGAAAAATATATGTCTATTCATCATTATTACAAGGCACTGCAAAGTTATCCGTTATTACCCCATCGTACCTTAGGTAAACATCACTTTAGCTTACAACTTAATATTTCTGTTCTCCCAACTTTTAAAGGTGAAATGGTAATACGGTTTTATTTAGCAATCAATCAACTATCGTTTGATATATGAATCATTCGTGTAATATGAGTGCATTGCCTATTTTCGGGCTGGGGCACGACAGTATGGCCGGCCTGGCATTGTCTTTTCGTTCCTAAGAAGAAAAATATAAATTAGGTTGCCAAAAGCTATTGCGAGTAACTTAAATTTAATTAAATAAGATTAACTATAATAAATTTTAGTACACAATATATTATAAATTATTAATTTGAAAAGTATATTTTAAATGTAAAAATTTATTATATCACAAATATACAAACCACAATGCAATATAAAAAAATAAAAAATAAAATCCACCAAAAGGCTTCGTTAGTCAAAGAGTCCACCAAACGTTCCAGACGCAAAGGTGCCCATCACGCTTGCAGCGTTTCCACGCTGAATAGCAATGGACAACCTAAGTTGGTATTTTAAAACGTTATTGTCTAATTAAAATTAAAAATTAGGTCAACTTTAATTAATTAAAGTTCAAAATATATTTTGCATGTTTTGTTTTTTACTAAAATGGCATGATTAAATTTTAATATATTATTTTTAATTTTTATATTAAATATAAAGAAATGTAATACTCTTACCCAATGCATTACGCATATATTTTTTTTAATTAATCAGTAATTTTAAAGCTTTAGACTACCTTGTTTTATTTATTTTTAACCTCATAACTACTTATAGCGTAGGTTGTAAGAACCAGTATATTAGTTAGAACAGGCACGGGGTCGCATTTCATACAACGAAAACATTAAAATGTTAACATTAGTTCATTAAAATGACAATAGATGGCACGACCAGTATCGATTTGTAATCGAAGTTCATGCAAAACGAAAAAAACTCATTAAGTTGCTAAAAATAAGTGTTTTGATTATTGAAAAGTATGACAAAGGCCGATAATGCACTTTATTATCAATTTCTACAAATTATCTGATGACGGCGATGTATGGTGACAAAATCATAACTACTTTCGTCTTAACTTGTCAGAGTTGAGTAATGACACGTACTGAGTTGAGTAACAGTTTATAGCGCGAATTGATAGATGGCGCTGATACCACACGATTGAAAAACGTAATAGGTGGTAGGTATTACGTTTTGTTTTTCATATTTCAAATTATGTATTTTTATTTAGTAATATCACAGATAATATAATACATGAAGGTTATGTGCAAAAAAATCAACAACAGCAAATGAAGGTACAGGTAAGCAACCAGAATGTCTTCATTGATAGCCCGCGCCCTAGATGTCGCTAGTAGCGGTAGTTCTCAATGAGTGAAAAAAATAGCCCGAAGAATAGCCCTAGTTACGGCAGTCGCATTTCGTTGTATGACATGAGGTATCTGTACGTCAGTATTATAAAATCTGTGGTACAGGGTATTGGTAAGTAGTAGGTAGATTGCTAGGAAGGGAAGCATTCAATCAAGCATGCAAGCAAGCAACCAAGCATGCAAACAAGTAAGCAAACAAGCAAGGAAGCATGCAAGCAAGCAAACATGCAAGCAAGCAGTCGATCTGTGGATGTTTTATCAATCAAACCTAACACTCCGAACCTAAATTATCCGTGTCGGGGTGCTCCGAATTCCCGAGATCTGTGGATGTTTTATCAATCAAACCTAACACTCCGAACCTAAATTATCCGTGTCGGGGTGCTCCGAATTCCCGAGCTCGCTTCGCTCGCTCCCGCATTCGTTTACGACTTCCGTGTTCCGTGTAATTAGAGCTTTTAATATTTAGGCCTAATTAAAATTATGAACTTTTTAGTTATGTCAATTACTATTTAGGCCATTTCTTATTTAGTCACTACTATATTTATGCAATTTTCAATTAGGACAATTATTGTTTAGACATTCCTAATTTAGGACATTATTGTTTATTACTTTTAAAGTTTAGGGGGAATAATAATTATGCAGAATTACGATTAGGCAGATTTATATTTCTGCGCAAGATTTTTATGCCTAACTTGTTATGCCATAGGCAATTATGACACAAAATTTTATGCGATTCAATGGGCACCCAATTTTTGTATATAAAATTTTTGTGTATAAATATATATTGTGCTCTCAAAATATTCAGACAACGTGCATTTAGCAAGCATTATTTTATTTCTAAATGTCCAATGGTACTTTGTAAATAGTTTGTTGTTTTAAAACCTTAATTATAATAATAATAATAACCGGGACAAATCACACACGGTCATCTGGCCCCAAACTAGGATTCCCTGTATTTTGGGAACCAGAGACTGATATACATACACAAATACTTTTAAATACATACATATATAGATATAATACACCCAGATTCAGAGCAAACAATTCTGCTCATCACAGAAAAGTTTGCCCTGTGTGGTGATCGAACCCACGACTCTCAGATCAGAGGTCAGGATCGCTAACCACTTAGCCACCGAGTCAGTCGATTGTTTTATATTAATTTTCTGTTTGATCTTTTTAAACTAATCGCCAACTTCATAGGTAAGCATCTAATAAAATAAAAATAAAATAAAATAAAATCTTTTTATTTCAGACCCAGGGATCCATATAATTTGTTAGTAAAATTAAAAACTTACATCTAATTGTTAGTACTATCAATTTCAAAAATAACTAAATTATATTATATTAAATAGAAAATTAAATTAAATTATGATAAATAAAAATAGATACAATAGATAAAAATATAACTAAGTCACCAGACAGGAATGCAGACTCAGTGGGTGTACGTGGCAACCGCTGAGTGCATCCCCATCCAGTGCCTCACAATGCCCCCGTCCAGTCTGGCGGCGAATACGGCCAGGATGCCGTTAGTACTGCCGCGCAGTCTGCCGAGCGCCGCGGCGCACCTTTTGCGGATTACGGCTTGAAAGCCGTCTACGTGCGCGTCCGCAAACATACCCGACGCACTGCACCAGCGCGGCAGCCCCAACAGCACCCTGAACGCATTATTATATTGGACACGCAGGGCACTGATCGACTTTCGCGAATATGCAGCCCACAGGCTACAAGTGTACAGTGATGTACAGTAGGCTCTAAACAATGTTACTTTAGCCGATGCTGTACATCTACGGAACCTGTGAGCTATCATATTCGCTCTAGTCGACAGAGCCCTGCGCTCCCTCTCAATGTCAGCTTCATCACGCAAACTTTCATTAACCAAATGCCCCAGATATTTAAAAGTGTACACTCTTTTAAGAGGTGTTCCATTTAGAAGTACAGGGGGAACATGAGAAGGACATTTGGTGCCTGCCTTGAAAACAAGTAGCTCACTCTTGGTTTCATTGTATTTTAGCCCATGTTTAGCAGCATACATTTCACAAACATTTAACAGTTTTAATAAACCACCGATCGAAGGGCTCAGCAGCACCATGTCGTCTGCATAACTAATGTTATTTACGCAAACATCGTCTATGTGACATCCGACATGCATGCTGCTGAGCTCCTCGAGCAGTGCATTTACATATAAGTTAAACAGTTTTGGAGAGCTTAACCCTCCCTGTCTAACCCCACAACTAAGCACATATTGGTCTGACAATGATTCCCCCCATTTGACCGAGTTTATCTGACCAGAGTACCAATATTTAAATATTCGTATTAGCTCCCGCGGCATTTCTGTACTTTCCAGCTTAGCCCAAAGCACATCATAATTAACCAGATCAAATGCCTTGGATAAATCCAAAAAACACGCATAAATAGGCGTTTTCTTTTGCGTGTAGTACTCAACAGTCTGCTTAAGGCTGAGAATTGCGCTTTCTGTAGAAAGTCCGGGCCGAAACCCGAACTGAGCGTCGTGTAGTTTAAGATACTTATCAAGCTCAGCATTAAGCAGACCATCGAGCACCTTCGCTATCACCGTTGCTAAAGATATTGGTCTATAGTTCGCTCTGGACGAGATATCCCCAGTCTTGTTTTTGATAATAGGTACAACTATGGTTCTGAGCATGCCTTCCGGTAAGTATGAATGAGACACACAGAAACCGAACAGCATGGCCAGCACCCTGGGCAGATGAGGGCCAGCATTTTGCAAATGCTCAATGCTGAGGCCATCATACCCGGGGGACTTCCCCCTCTTCATACCATTTATAATTTTAGAGATTTGTTTCGCCGAGAACCTAACTTCGGTATCCCCCGGGGATGATGGCCCAGCATCACGTTCCAGGTTTATACATGATAGGCTTGATTTAACAACAAAATGCTCCCTGAACATATTTGCAATCATTTTAGGATCAGTGACATTGTCAACGCTCACCGGAAGACCAGGCTTACTGTTAAGTTTCTTGGTACTTTTCCAAAATCCTTTGAAATCGTTTTTATCATGTTGTGCTGCAATCCTATCCATCAATATTTGTTCCTGATGGCGCTGACACCATTTAAGTTTGGATTTGAATGTTTTCCTAGTATCCTCCATCTCCTCATACACCCGCCCCGTCTTAGGTTGACCACATTCCCTCCAGATACAAAATTTCAGTCTGGCCTCCCTGTGAGCGTCAGCAACATGCTTGTTCCATCCCATAATCTGCTTCTTTTGGTTGGCTTTCTGATTTACATAGGTTAACTGTGAGGCATGACTAATAGAGCTTACAATATCCCCATACAATTTGTCTATTATTTTTCTATGTTCAAAATTACTACAATGTTAATCACAACAATTATTCAATTGTGGAGGAAAGTCAATATCTCGCAGAAGTTTATTACATTCATAGCTAAATTCATCAATTTGTTTTTGAGTTCTTACACCCCATATAGTTTTATTTTGAGAAACAATACTTTTATAACACTTTTGTTTAATTAGATCAAAGTTACAAGAGATAAACAACGGATAATGGTCAGACCAATAAACATCATAATTAACCACTACATGTACAGCCGTTTCCATGGCTGCTCTAGATAGTACACAATGGTCCAGCCATCTCCTACTTCCGTGAGCCTCACTCACATAGGTGTATGTGTCTGAACCAATGCCTAAAATCTCAAAATCAGCACATACCCAGTCATGATCTGTACACAAGCTAATTAGTTCATCACAAAAAGGTTCGTGTGGGTGCGCATTAAAGTCACCGAGCATGTAAACGCACTCAACATTGTTCTCTTCTATGATAGCATGTAATGTACTTACGCACTGTGTAAACTCAGCCAGGTTATCCGTGCAATCCGTTGGCATGTAAACACTGAATACTAAGATTGCCTTATCATTTAGCGACACTTTTATACCACATAGACGCGGATTTCCACACTCTATCACTGAAACCGCAGGGAAAACACATTTCTTCCATAGCAGAGCTGTACCACCGTGAGGTCTGCCCCGCAGTAATCCCACTGCAGGATCAATTGCAGAGGTGCCGGTCCATGAGAACTCGTCGCTGATGGTGCCAAGGAATGTCAGATCATGTGCATGTAGCCACGTTTCCTGGATTGCAATTACATGTGCTTGTGTACACAGTTCTCTTACATGTTCAACTGAACGCTTTATATTCTTACAGTTAAAACTGGCAAAGGTACATGTTTTAAGTGGGTTTGTAACCATTTAACTTTATTAAAATTCAGAGAGTCGGCTCACACTCCGCTTTCGCGGGCTTGTAGGGCACGAATTTACGGAAAATTATCCCATCCGGCCACAGAGCTATAGCTATAGGTATAATATTAAGGCAAGAAATTGAAAAATGGAACTGGTGTGGTAAACGTAATGTACCTAAATTACGCTTTTGGTATCGCTCATTGCAGATAAATACAGCATATGATCGCACAGTGCTGTAATTTTCTTCGAAAGAGGCAAAAACTAATGAGAATGCTTTTGACTACAACAGCGATCGCAAATTCACCACAAGCGTCAAGTTCGCAATTACTAAAGACCAATAATTGAGGCCGGCTGTGAAAATCGCGTTGTCAATCAAGGGACCATTGTTCGACGTTCGACGTTGTCGTAGTCAGGAGTCGTGTTCGTGTCAAAATCTAGGGGACTTTAAACAATGCGTGCGTGCGAGTTAATCTCAGCGTTGGAGAAAAATATGCGGAGAAAAGACAGTAGATTTTCCAAACACAGCAGTGAATAGAGATATATAAAAATAAAAAACTATAATTTGTAGGTATTTTTACATATCTAAAACCTAAGTGGAAACAGAAGTGGATCGCCATAGCAATAGATGAATTAAATATCTGAGTATAAATTTTTTTATGACTTTTTAAATATGGATTTTAATTTTAAAATCAAAACATTTCTAAACAAATTGCAAAAAACTGAATTAATTAATTAATTTTAGAAACACCTCAGTCTATAAAAACCTTGTGCGGTTTTATTAATATAAGGAATCCTCTGTGTATGAGCCAGACTCGCACTTGTCGGTTATCTTTTTAGTATTCATGAGCGTTTAATAACAATATTACACAATCAGTGTTTGATCTGAGATTTTCAAACGCGATTCCATTAATATTTTCACGTTTTCTTTATTAATAATTGAATAATAAATTGTACAGCCACGCTATGTATACTTTCTCGTGAATCGTCTTACCATCTAGCGGATAGTCACTGGCTCATAAATCAGCAATAAATATTTATAATTAGTAGTAAAATAGGGTTCGTAATAAGGCTTCAGAAAAAATTACAAATAAAATCTGGGTTTTTATGGGAGGTGCCTTTTTAGAACAATTTTTGAGAATAAAAGCGGCAATTCTAAAAAATTGTGCTAAGAAAATAATAATAAAAACGCTGAAGATATTAATCATTTCACGCAAATCCGTCCAGTGATCTGGGCGCTAAGGCACCGGAAAGACCCACACATGCACTTAGTGCAAGATATTGGATCCCTATCAAAATCTCAAGAATTTTTGCTATAACAATTACTTCCTTACTCCTTCGTCGCTCGAAAGTAAAAATGGAAACGCTTTTCTAAAGCTGAAAATAACTTTATATAAAAAGGTTTTCAATCTCACAGCATTCAGACGAAAAGTTTTTGCGAATAAAGACTCTGAATTTGACTCCCAATTTTTATGGTTTCTAAAACGACCTTTATTTACTTAAAGTACTTTTTGAATTTTCTTTGGAACTCTGGGAACTGAAAGTTTACTTCAGGAACTGGTCAGTCATTTTAAATAGGATGTGAAAAATCCGAATGCAGGAAAGTATTCGCTACCATCTTATTTCCATCAGCGTTTACCTTTACAATAAGATTGCCTGTATACCTAATGAGATTTTTACCTCCTGACCAGTTAAAACATTTCGAAGGTCTGACGAACTGAAACAAAATGAAGACCTGATGAGTTAGAACCAATAGCAGACTTGCCAAGTCACTACTAATTGTACGCCTGACCAGTTGCTACCAAATGAAAACGCCTGACCAATAGTATACTAAATCGTTTACTTGATGAGAAAATAAAGTTATTCTTGGAAGGACTTCAAAGTCGAGCAACCTTCTCAAGTTCAGAGCATTTAAGCCTGCACAGCGATCGTCATACTGCGATGCAGTGAACGTTCTTGAATCATGAAGTCTGATGGAGCAAGTGCTGTACCGAGGCACACCAAGTTCTAGTTAGTCCGCATTTAATTTATGTGTTAAACCATGTGAAACGATAAGAACTCTAAACTTATTCAGCCGATTGCATCAACACGCAAAGGAGGAATCCCTACATATTATAGGGATATTTTCATTTATCGAAAGTAAGATATGGTAAACGTAGAGATGGAAAGCATTTTTTTTATTCGTATGTAAAGAAGCAGGTGAGAGAAATTACGTTAGTAAAATTAAATTTTTCTGTCGCAAGATGAACTAAAAGTAAATAAATTTACTTCTATTTCAGTTTAATAAGGCCACCTTACAATCTACCACAAAATTGCTAAGTATAATGTATACAAATCTGCCACTCATATTTTACAGTGTATTGACATATGGATGAATAAAAAATATTAAAAATCTTTAACTGCATAAAAAACAAAAGTATAAATATATTTTAAAAAAGACGCTAGATGTGCTACTCAAAGTTAAAACTTTACAAGATAACTTAGAGCATAAGACTAATTACGGCCCTGTGCTACTCTGGAGGTTTAATATAATTATTATTCTTTATTAGAGGTTCCGGTGCCCGAAGGTTCTAGAGGAGCCTATTATTAGGCTCATTAAGTTTAAGTCTCACTAGTGGGGTCCGCTCGCTATTTGAGGCTTGTATTTCATAAAGAGATTCGATTTTATGGAGATCCATAGTCAATAGTCGCATATCATTGCGAAGCGTTTGTATACTGAACCTTTTTCCAGCATACAAAAAATTATCGCTAGATGGTGCGGCAATAAATATGGCAATAAAGTTTGACAGGCATTGTTTTTTTAATTAGCAGACCAGTGAGAATAGTTATTGTTTTATAGTCAGTATTTTGATCTAAACAACTAATTTTATATGGTTTCAAAGTCAGCGTCATCTGTTAGGTTTGAAATAAAATTTATAATCGTAAAAAAAAAGATTTATACTTATATTTCTTAACTCTTATTGCATTAGTATGTTCATATAAATTCACTCTCAAATACATAGTGTAACTATTACATCATGCTCATATTGTGAGGTACAACTAACCGTGCTGTCCCGCGCGATTTGCTTGGGTCTATTCACTGCGGACTGTTGTCTTCCTAACTTTCCGTGTGTTAACTGCTCATAGATTCACTACAGGTTTCCTCTTCAATGATCTATTGTAGATCTGTCGTCGTTGGTTACAACTATGGACACAATAATTTTCTTAATACTGTGGAATACGTGCGTTCCAACTAGAAGGTCCAGTGGAGGAGTCAAGTAAAAGAGTAGTTGCTGGTTGAGCTCTCAGTTGCGAGTGTTTTTTTGGTCAAATGTCACTTATATTTATACTACATGCTAATCTATATACTCCAACTATATCTACGTATTTACTAAACTCTACCTTATATCTAAATATTAATCCTAAACTACCCTAAACTATTATTTATAAAGCTACTTTGCAATACCTATTAAACAGTGTAGTTTCGACACCAACGGACACAGTCACTCTAGAGCTGGTTTGAAGTGTTACGTACGTTGCTCCGACTATTCTGGTACAGAGGTTGCTGAGAGCATGATGTAATAATCACTCTCAAATTAGGTATTTCACTGAATTTAAGAGTTTTTAAATCTCTAGTAAACTAAAAAAGATAATCAAATTTGCTTTTATATTGAAAAAAGAAAGATCAGGCATCTTTGTTATTGCTATTATTTATAAAATAATTTGAGGTAGATAATTTGATAAAACAATTTAGTTGGGTACTTTGTGATGGGCCCTGAAAAAATTGAATATGACACAGCAATGCCACGCGTGCTTTACACTCATTTTGGAGACGATAGCATTAATTACGCAACCATCAACTGAATTTCACATTTTCTAGTGTTTATTTGAAGCTCCAAGTTGTACAAATGATTTATGTTAACTTAACTAACTTCAACAATAAATTATCGTAAATTTCAAACGTCTTCAAACACTAAGAACATTATTGTAATAAATAAGGAAAATAAATGATAAGCGATAGATACGTTTCCTTCTACGTTTTTTTACTATAAAACGGATAAACGCTGCTACGAGGTACAACCAGCTACGCGACCGTAGTAATATCAATCACACTTAGTAAAATATGGGTGTTAGATATAATATGTAACTTTTATGTAACTTAAATTATCATTTATTTAGATATATTGATTAAAATGTAAATGTGAGAAAACATGTCTACATTTTGTTTTCAAAATTTACATGGCCATACAAAAGACATCAACGAGTAACGCATTATTATTTTTTACAATTGTTTCTATGATACAGATCTACGATTTCTAAGATATATACTGAAAATATTGCAAATCATTGCCCTTCTAAGATTATTGGACCGATTACAAAGCTTTCTATCAAAAAAGTTTGCATGTTGTAGGTAGTCTTCGTGATAATCGCGGGTAAATATTATCCGCAAATCTAAACTAATATTATATAATTATATAATACTAGCTGGTGCCCGCGACTTCGTACGCGTTAGTGTTGGGGTTTTCACAATAGTTCATATTTTTTGCTAAATTATTCTTTAGAAATAAGAAAATAACAAAATTAAGTAAACAATAAAAAAAGACAAAGAAAAGAGAAAAAAAGAAAAAATAAGAAGATAAGGAGAAAGAAAAAGAAAAAAGAAAATATAATTGCATAGAATTTATGTTCATAACCAACACTACTGGGGCATGGATCTCTTCTTATAGCTAGGGAAGGTTAGGTCATTCACCACACACAGGGTCCAAGTTTGGATAGTGGTAAGATGTGAGGCTAATGGCCAACTCCAGCTTAAGAAGTTTTTCAGCCGCCTATATTAGGTACTTAACGAAAAAGTTGAAGAACAGGTCCAGAATAATGTCTACGCCATATAACACCCTGTATACCACCACTTGATAAATATTGCCCTACACTTGAATAGTTGGGTACGAAATAAAAATACCATTTACAAACGTAGTTTGCTTTGCTTATTTCAGCCTCACTACGTTATACGTATATTTTCGGTATTCTACAGCTAGGATCCCGTCAGTTCCCTCGGGACAGCCCTTGACAATTCCGGGTCAAGAATGTTAACTGAATATACCTTTGATTCGCCTAATCTAAGAGAGAAGGTTTCACCTTAATACTTAGATACAGTTTCCAGCTTTTTCCTCGGGATCCCTTTGAATTTGCAGGACCAACAGTACGAATGATACGAAAGTACCGTAATCGACACGCCTTTTCAAAAAGTTAAGGTTTTATCTTAATAAATTGAGAGATACGGTGTTGTCGTTTTCCTGTGGGAACCCTTGATGAAACTGAGATGAAAAAGTTTGGATGTTTCGTAGTAATGATAAAGTATCATTATGCCAAATTACAATAAAATCAGTTTCGTAGTTTTTGAGTATTAAGGCTTTTAAGAATTAAAGTTTTTATGCTTTCCTCCGGAAACCCTTGAACTTCACGGGATAAGAAGTATCTAATATGTTACTCCGGCTTACGTAGTATAATCGTACAAAATTTTATCAGAATCGGCCCAGCCGTTTTTGCGTGATGCGTGGACAGACAGACAGACAGACAAACAAAAATTCCAAATTAAATTGTTTTGGTCTCTATATCGATAGACATGTCCCCTACAGTTATAATTTTCAAAAAAATATCCCTTGTACAGAATCGGCCCCGTTACAGTTTTATTATATTATATTATATTTTTATTTTATTTCAGTAGGTACAGTTACAGACTACAAACTAAAATTACTTACATTAAGCTTATGTTTTACACCGCTTATTAATCTGTAGCCCAGTGAAAACTATACACAGCATGCAATACAAATAGTTCGGGCATAAAGTTTAATTATCGTGACAGTAATAATAAATATAAAAATAAACTTAAAAAGAAAACAACAGTATATTAACATTTATTGAATTTTGGAAGTAAACTATTTTTGAAGGGAATGAAATTTATATTGAATGTATCTTGGTGAGAAATATTTCATTGTAAGATTTACACATTCTTGTCAAAGGAGCGTTTGCTGAAACATTATTATTTGTAAGAGGTAGTGCAAAAAGCTGTGGATTATGTTGTGGAAACATACGTATGTGGAAACATAAAAATATATATATATATATATGCATATTATATGTTTATGTTTAGTGTTTAGATAGACAATAATTGTAGATAATCTCGCTTTTTTCTCGTTTAAAGAAACCGTCGTATATAAATCGCGTTACTAAGGTAGTCAACTGAACGCAACATTATAGCACGTTTTAAATTACTTATGGCGCCATCTATCGACTGCCTATTAGTAGTCCTGCCTTAGGAAATCTTGTTAATTTCATTCAACTGATATTTTTACCGATTCAACCGGGATAAAAATTACCAGGTGTTCAGTCGTGACATAAGGTATCATTATGCCAAATATCAATATAATCGTACTAATAGTATTGAGTATTGAAGCATTCAAAAATTTCAGTTTTTGGCCATTCCTTCGGGAACCCTTGACTTTTCCGGGATAAAAAGTATTTAAGATGTTACCCCGGATTACGTAGTATAATCGTATAAAGTTTCGTCAAAATCGGCTTACCCGTTTCTGCGTGATGCGCGAACAGACAGACAGACTAAAATTCCAAATTATTTTTTTTTGGTCTCTATATCGATAGACATGGCCGTTATTGTTTTCAAAAAATATTGCATGAACAGAATCGACCCCTTACAGTTTTATTAGTATGATGATGATGATGAAAGACGCTATGCTAGACACTGTTTTTGTAATGTTTTACTTTCCCGCGGGAACCCGTCACTTTTATGGGATTTATAAGTTTTATAATACACATTGTTTGACCGGCAATATAAGGTATCAGCATGCCAAATTTTACTAAATTAGGTGCATAAGTTCTTGTGTACTAAGCTGTATAAGTTACTATAGTTTTTTAACTATCCCACGGGAACTCTTTAATTTCCGGGATGAAAAGTATCTAAGTTATTGAGCGGGGATATAAGGTAACACCATGCAAAGTTTCATTTAAATCGGTCCAGCAGTTTTGGAGATTAGCCCGTACAAACAGACAAAAAAAAGAAAAAAAAAGTGGATTTGTTCTATTGCTCTTCTTACATCCCCCTGACTCGGTTTTTAGCATTTTTTTTCTACGTACAGACATTCGACCTCTACATTTTTATTATATGTATAGATAGATGTGTGAAAGCTACTCTGTCTGTCTGTCTGCTATGTTTTCACGCATTAACTGCTGAACCAATTTTGATTTTATTTTTTTGGTATGGAGATAGATGGGACCTTGGAAAAGAACATAGGCTACTTTTTGTCGCGAAAATATAACATGAAATAGTCGATGAAAGTTTGTATTGGGACTCAATCATTTCTCAAGTTATTAAAAAGTCTTCATATCTATACTTCTGGTAAGAAATCAAGATACAGTATTTACCTACCAATGTACATATAAAATACCTAGAAAATCAGTGAGCGCCGCTGCGTTATCCGTGTCACGGGCACCCGCGACGGGTTAAATTTGTCCGCGACGGAGCACGGCGCGTGTCCCCGCGGCGGACGTCCGCGCCGTGCACCCGCTTAACGCAGCGGACGCCCTTAAAGTAGTGCGTTTGAAATTTTAAGGGGTTACTCAGAATAAATATAGTAGTATAGAATATAGTAATAGTATAGAATAAAGATCCACAACTCCCATACAAAGTCTTGATTCACTATTCATATTTAATATTGAAAACTGAAAAAATTAATGGTAGATCGGATTTTTTCAATATTTTTTCTGTATTCTCTACTTGATTCTGAGTAACCCCTTAAAATTTCAAATGCACTTTTTTAACACCCTGTATACACTATCTATACTAACAGCTGACAGATTTTGCCAGGGGAAAGCTTGCATTATTATGTAAGTAGGCATATAAGTAGGTACCTCAGACGCATCTTAGATTTTCTAAAAAACACTGAAGAATTTTTATATTTATTTAATGAGCAAGATTTAAATATCAGTCAGAATTAGTATGAAGATTGATGAAAACTTGGAGAAAAAAAAGGCTACTCTAATTAAAAGATAATTCTACGGACGAAGTCGCGGGCACCAGCAAGTACTGATATGGTAATAACTGGTCAAAAACAATAGCACTTTTTAAAATAAATTCTTTTAATTATAGATTAACTTTTAACCTTTAGCTTTACTACTAAAACGAACACTAAATATTATTAGATTTTTTATTTTTTAATCCAGATTATTACAAGAAACTAAAATAAAGAAAGGTAAAACCTTAAAACACCCTCACTAGTTTTTATCTAATGCCTAGCCCATAAGGATCACGACGACGACGGTGAGCCTGCAGACTGCGCTTCTTATTAACTCGGTATTACACTAGAGGGAGTATTATTTAATGTTTTATATTAAAAGAAGTTTGCGAGAAGTTTTTTGTTTCACAAGTTCATTTTATACGAGGCCTATCCTACATCAAGGGGTTTCATTCTGCTTTCAAATTCCAGTAAGTCCATCAGTAATCTTCTTTCTCAAGAATATATATGTATAAAATTATTTAACAGTTTACTACTTTTTTTTTTTTTTTTGTTTTACTCAAAATAATCCTTAAGGGCTTGTTATTTTCAGGAATACATTATTCACATATTTGGGTGTTGTTTTATAGCTTATCTCAAATACTGTCAATTTAATTTAAAAAAAAAACATCCACTCAATTACTTTGTTTTTGCAGAAAGTAACAATAACTTGTAAATTTTACGTTTTTTTATTTCAAATTTTCACGATTCGGTAAGTTTTTTGAATGAGTTATGAGTTTTGTTCACGTTTTTGGATGTCATTTGAGTGAGAATATTGTGACCTATGGTTCATTCCAATCAAAAAAAGCAAAACGTAAACAAACTTACTATGGAACTGTCACATGTCACTGTCATCTGCCTACTATGTTTGTTTACCTTTTGCTTTTTTTTTGATTGGAATGAACTATAACAGTATTTGAGATAAGCTATAAAACAACACCAAATTTTTTAATATGTATAACTCTACTAGTTTTGAAGCTATTGAACTATAGATGGGTTTTTGCCCGGGGATTTTTGGGCATTTTGAATAAATGCCCAATAAACGTCCATTTGCGCCATACAAATTGGGCATTTATTGGGCATAAATGGACGTTTATTGGGCATTTACTCAAAACTGCCCGGGCAAAAACCCATCTCTATATTGAACGGATTCCATGCGCATTCTTTATACCATATGTTAAACAAACACTTTTACTTAAAAAAGTCAACAATTATCTAACTTTTATTTGTACACAGAAGAAAGACAAATGATCATTTTCGTATGAGTTCTTTGAAAGTTTGTGAAGTTTTCAAGTTTTAAAAATGCCGAATCGGTATTCTTTACAACACATTGCTGACATTCATTTTGTGCATGGTTAATTGTAATGGGAGTGCTAATACAGTCAAAATTTGGTGTTGTTCATAGCTTATCTCAAATACTGTCAACCAAATTAAAAAAAAAAACATCCATTTAATTATTTTTTTGCACAAATTAACAATAACTTGTAAATTTAACGTTTTTTTACAAATGTTTACGATTCTGTAAGTTTTTTGAATGAGTTTAACTTTATTCACATTTTTGGATGTTATTTGATGAAGAATATTGTAACCTATCGAATATTTATTAACCTATAGCCCATTAATGTGTCTAAAAAACTATAAAATTAAGATATGTGACGTTTTTGTGCAGAGGTGCATACAAAACTTAAAATATAAAATGGTCGTCTCAGGGAGGGGGGGGGGGGGACTTGGATGGACCCCATAATGGGGATGGTTTTAATGTGGAAATGGGTTATATTACACGATCCTAAAATATCGCTAGTTCAACCTGGTACACGCTGTATACTTTATCTAATTAAACGCAAAATAAATATTTTTAAAGATTATTACTTTCCAGAAAACTGAAGACTACGTTTTTACAAACTAGGAAATCATTAATCAAAATATGAATAATATTAGGTTAATAATATTTTATTATTAAGGGAGTTTCTTTTTGGGCGTAAATATTTGTCAGGCTTCCAAACATGGGCCTGCCTAGAAACACCTAGCAACGTGTGTCTAGATTCTTCTGAAAAACTTTTCGTACGACATCGCATGCCAGCAATATCTCAGGGTAATGCCACTTGATGAATTCACATGTCGGCCTAGATCGAACGGTCCAATATCTCAGACGTACGTAGTTTGGCATATACAGGGTGACATTTTAGCTGATGAAAAGCGACAAACGTAGATAATCTACTACATTTCCAGCTGAAAAACTTTCTCCAAAGAACCTGTACAAACGGGACAGAAAATTAATGAATGAATGAATCATTTTATTGCACAATATAAAACAGGAAATAAAAAAAATACTTCATTAATATGCAAGCTTAAAGAAATTTAAAAATAAATGTGCTCCAATTAATGAACTTCTTGGCAAACATTGATTAGTTTCACGTAGCATCTACTATAGGCCGGTTTTCACCGAACAAGACACAGCCTGTGTATGTAGGTACCTAAAAAATCACCTGTTTGTCTCACTCAAGGCTTCCAAATCTTCGGTGTATATAGTGCTACTATTGGGTGTCATTGTTCTTAATACTTGTTATTTTTAGAATAGAATATAATTTAATTTTATTTCGAATCATAATAAATTCATATACATGATTACACACAAAAATAAGACACACAATTAAATTAAATACAAATAGAATACAAACATTAATATATATAAGTAGAATACAAACATTAATATATATAACGATAGTTGGACAGTTTTCGATGTGGGGCAAGTTGGACATTTTTTACCCAATGTTTAAGTATGGGACTGTCTATCCTGTCCCTTATTATAGAAAGGAGACTGTTGGAGCTACCGCGAACTCGATGCATCAGGGAGGCAACTCGTTTTCTAATAATCGCGTAGAAATCATCAACGTGAGCCTCAGCAAACATTAATGATGCACTGCAATATCGCGGCAGCCCCAACAGCATCCGAAACCCGTTGTTATATTGGACACGCAAGGCGTTGACAGTTTTTTGTGTATAGCTTACCCACAGGTTACAGGTGTAAAAGGATTGGCAAAAAGCCTTAAACAGTGTAACCTTCACTTCTTTGGAACAGCTAGCGAACCTGCGGGCAAGCATGTTACACCTCACTGCCAACGCCCTGCGTTCCCTTTCCACATCCATACTATCACATAAATCCTCCGTTATGTAGTGTCCCAAGTACTTGAAGTGCGTGACTCTTTTTAAAGCGAGCCCGTTTAGTGTCACCGATGGAACGGAGGAAGGAATCTTATTTCCCGCCCGAAACACAAGCAGCTCGCTTTTTGTAACATTGTACTTAAGTCCATGGGACAGTACATAACTTTCACACACACGAAGAAGCCTTCTAAGTGCGCTGACCGATGGGCTCAGCAGCACCATGTCATCTGCATAACTTATGTTATTGACCATAGTTCCATCAATAGAGCATCCGATCATGGTACCGCTGAGCTCAACGATCAGCTGATCTATGTAGATATTAAAAAGCGATGGCGACGTTAGCCCACCCTGTCTCACCCCGCATTCCAATTTGTAAGGCTCCGATTGCTGGTCTCTCCACTTAACACTGTTTGTTTGGTTGGAATACCAGTATCTAAAAATATTTATAACCTCAGGTGGCAAGTCCAAAGCACGTAGTTTTGACCATAATATATTATAGTCTACCAGATCAAATGCCTTAGAAAGGTCAAGAAACGCAGCGTATATAGGAGTTTTCCTGTCTACATAATACCTGATCGTCTGCTTGAGCGTCAATATTGCGCTTTCTGTTGAAAGTCCGGCCCTAAAACCGAACTGCGCATCATGCAGGTCAAGTTTCATTTGTAGTTGACGCTCGAGCAGACCATCAAGGACCTTCGCTATTACTGTCGCCAGGGAGATGGGTCTATAGTTACACTTGTCACTCGCATCTCCCGTTTTGTTTTTAATTATTGGTACAACAGTAGTTTTCATCAATTTTTCTGGGAGGTACGAGTGACGGATGCAAAAAGTATAGAACATAGTATAGAACATTTTTACTCTTACTTACACATTTACACAGGTAGGTATTTACAATCTATTGAATAACTATTGAGTTGGTTTCATCTTTATTTAGTTATACACAAGTGTCTGTCGAATTATATGATTCCTGGCTGTTTTTTTTTTATGTGGTAGGTGGCAAACGAGCAGACGGATCACCTGATGGTAAGCGATTACCGCCGCCCATAGACACCCGCAACACCAGAGGAGTCACAAGTGCGTTGCCGACCTTTGAAATGGGATGGGGGGATGGGGGGAATTGGGGGGCCGGGTTTGGTTGGTTGTTGTGAGTAAGTAGAAATAGAAGCTAGTTGTTTAAACTAGGAACAAACTGTAATCCAAATAGTAGTTCCTTTACCTAAAACGTCAAAACTCTAAAGGACACGTTTCATTTTGTGCCTGGACATGTACGTAGTACGAAAAATATAAAAAAATATAGGCTTTCTAGGAAAAATAATGAAAAAAATATTAGAAGCAGGGTTGCGTGGTTCAAACATAATGTTTTGTCAGCACTTTTTACAATATAAATGGTAACACTGAAGCTTGCAATAGTAGGTCACGTTCAGAAATTACGGCTTCGTCCACATATTCCTCAGATGCTTTCTCTGACTCTGACTGACAGAACACTCTTCTGTTCTAACTTCTGACATTGGTGTACGATTTTTAAAATCTGCGGATATGCCTTGCCTCTTTTACAGGCATAACAGCTGGTTTTCGAGTTACTTGTCGGACAACTAAATTATTAATTTCAATGGTATGTACAAAATCTAGTTTTTGAACGTAAAATGCTCAAAATTGCGCTCGCTTCGCCATGTTGGGTGATTTATGTGTTGCGATTGTTAAATCTGAGAAACTAGATGAACCTCGTAACGAAGGTAAATCGAAGGAAATGTACAATTAGAAAAGACTATGTTTCTAATGACTTGTTTATGATGTTTAGTACACAGATCAGGTCCAAGCTCAATAGTCCCGTGAAACGTCCCCATTCTGATAAATAATTTATTTAGTCCATATTATTATACGCACACATAATATTATATAATAGTTTCCTCGAATATCTTCCGTTTAATACTCTTCGTTTAATATTCTCGTTAAGTCCGTCACTGACATCATGGTTTATTCATACGAGTAGAGTGACATGTTTATGTTTAGTTCGTTTAGTCGTCGGCGTACAAAAGTTGAGAGACTATAGTAAAATATTTATTTGTTTTTATATTCGAAAACCTAAAAGTAGTCGACAAAACAGTGCTGCAAAAAACCAGTTTAGTTATAGGTTTATCTGTGTACTGTGGATTCATTTTCACATTATATAAAATAAAAGATTTTCCTTTAAGGACAAAAAGACACATAACATTGTACACATATTAATATTGTACGATTTTCTAAAAATAAAAATCTCATCAACAATTTTAAATTAATAATGAATAAAAAGAACACTGAGTGTTTTGTAAACATAGGTATAAATAAGTAATTTATTGACCTTTCTCACAGTACATGTCACAATAACCTGTGCAATAACTATCACAAAAACAACTATTTTATTTAGAAGTTCAGAATTTCACTACGTTATCTAATTCTTATATTTTAACGACTGTAGTCATAGTAATAACAAAGACTTGGTACCTACGATCGTAGTATCGAATTTGTATTACGCAGGACTAAGATCCATCCACGTCTGTGTGTGCGGTGGCGCCATAGTTAGAGTGCTAGTTAATTAAAGCTAGGACTAAATGGACAGTGTTATAGAAACGGCTGCGCAATCCATCACCCGTAAGCGAGCCGCGACAGACCACTTAGCCAGTGTCCGCCAGCCCGCCAGCCCGCCAGGAACGGATATCCGCCACATCCGCTCCGCGCCGCGGATGCTACTGCGGATCACAGGAATACTAGAGAGAAAGAAGTTAGAATATAAAATAAAAGGAGTCTCTATATCACATTCTTATTGTCAGACCTGTTTCTGAGAATAATTATTTTATTTTAGTCGCTTTTAAATTTAGTACCAAGCTAACGAATTGACGTAATATACAATGTACAGTCTGTATTTATAGCTCCACTTCTTCTTACTAGAATAAGTAATAAATTCGTAGATGTAAATGTAAAAATGACTCAAACCCCCAAACCGCATAATTAAGGTGCTTACCTATGAAATTGACGTTTAGTTAAAAAAGTTCAAAACAAAATTAATATAAAATTATTAAGGTTTTAAAACAACTAATTATTTTCAAAGTACCATTGGACATTTAGAAATAAAATAATGCTTGCTAAATGCACGTTATCTGAATATTTTGAGAGCACAGTGGTGTAGAAACTGTGAAAATGGATTTTTTCATCACTGAAAATCGCCATTTTTTCGTTAAAAAAAGACGTATTTTTGATTTTTGAAGGCTACACTTATCCCAGCGTGTTATTCGTTACTATATGTATTTTTGAACATATTGCGCATAATATTCACGATTTTCAGATAATTTCGATTTTTTTTTTGGTAGAAAAAATTGACCCAATTGACCTCTAAGAAAACTCCAATACAGTATTTAATGGAACCCTACTCAGTCAGTTTTTACATAAGAGACATGACATCACTAATTCATGAAAGACCTTGAATGTAGCTAGAAAATGATATATAATTTAATGGGAGTAAATTCATTTTTGGGGTAATATTATTCTGTTGACCCTTAAAAACTGAAACGCCAATTTCATAGGTAAGGACCTAATATTATAATTAGGATAACATTTGCTTTTCTTATGCCAGTATGTTTATGAGTATTTCATCACTTCATATGCTAACAATACACGCTTATTTGTCCGAACAAATAAAGCTGTATTAGATTTTTCATTTTCTGAAACACTATTATTGACAACAAGTCATGTGTTATACAGAGTGTAACAAAAAGGTGTGGTAATGTGATTTCTGCAAAGTGATAAACAAAATATATGTTTATAGGTATATGTTTTATATTATGTTTAAATAAAAAGAAAGTTGTTCAGTTGGATGAGTAGAAGCCCACTTTAAAGTATTACCACAAATATTTGTTACACCTGTATATAAGATTCGTAGAAGTTCACGTTTAAAGATTATAATTGATCACGCTGAATACGTTAAAAACAACAGACTTCAATCGCAACAACTCCCAATTTTAATATGTTTTTGTTGATTTTCTCAAAAACCACTGAATCGATTTCGATAAATTATATGGGACCAACTGTGAAGTATACCATTTAAAACAAAAAAAGAATTTTCCAAATCGGTTCAGGCATTTTCGAGTAATCGGTGAACATACATAAAAAAAAAGGTTCCGACGAATTGAGAACCTCCTCCTTTTTTGAAGTCGGTTAAAAAAGCAAAATATCAAGTGAATACATTTTAATTCGCATAACAAGAGTTTTAACCACTAGTTAACCATAAAAAATACTTTCTTTTTTTGATTTTATACAAATTACACTGGAAAGTATGAAATAACTATTTTTTTATCTAAAACAGGGCAAAAATGAAATAGCTACAAAGGTATCGGCTTCTGTAGTGAACATGGAAAGAACAATTCGAAACATGTTCGATAGATCTACCTACATTTTAATTTTATACGAACAACCTTAGTTACAGGTTTCGGAGTCGGTGATAAGCAAACCACAGCTATTAATCAGATTGTAAAATATAAAACATTGTCGATAAACGATCGATCTGAAATATTGTTTTCTCATGTCATCTCACTTTCTCATTTTTTTTAATAATATTATTTATTAATATATTATAATTTATTTAATATATAATAATAATAATAATAATAATTATAATAAATGCGAAAGTATGGATGTTTGTTTGTTTATTTATTTGTGAGTTTATTTGTTTGTTTGTTCCGCTTTCACGCCGAAACTGCTGAACGGATTTGTATGAAATTTGGTAGGTAGATAGATAAAGCACTCGGCTAACACATAGGATACTTTGATCCCGGAAAACTTAAGTGTTCCCGAAGGAATACTTAAAAACTCAAAATATCCACTTCGTCACTAGATGACACCACATTAACATTTTCTTTCTCTCTAGATCCAATGCTAAAGTCCACGCAGACGGAGTCGCGGGCGGAAGCTAGTTATTTATAATTTTTTGGACCATAACGTGCCATAACTTCGCATTTTGTGCGTTTTGTTGACTTAGCAGAACTGATGACGGGAATAAAGGTTTCGTAAGTCAATAGCTAGAGTCCACGGCAGGTGAGACAGCAAGCAAAACTATATGTATCATCTGGTATCATGTAATCTGTGACCCAGCATAGATGCGTGATTTTTTTATCTTGCATCTTTACTCAGATCATTTGGGCAACCTCCATTAAAATTTTAAATAGTCTGAACAAAGGTAATAAAAGCACTTAAAAATGCATTAGAGAACAGGAAAATAATATTGCCTGTATTCTCGTTTCTCGCGATTTTCTTCCCCATTTATATCCCTTTTTTCCTTGTCCTTGCTTATTTAAAACCAAGGTGGGAGGGTTTTCAGTCCATGTTTATTTATTAGTAACGCCAAAGTTACAAAACGGATAGATCAATATGACCGCACTGACTAGAATTTCTCAAGAGTCCAACAGTTGTAATCCTTTACCAGATTAGCTTAATAACTCGCCGTCAACAATGTGAATAGCTTTGTAGAGACGCATATTCATATACCCGTGCGATTTGAATTTGATATTAATTTAATTTTTTATGTCTTTTTGCACATCATTTGCTAGAAATAATAATAATATAATCAAGATGTAGATGCAACCCCCTGAAAAGAATTATTTCACTTTCTGTCTTCTACTAACGCTTAATATCTCCGTTTCTGTTCGCTTGTACGTTTCTCGACGTTCTACTAAATTCATTGCACTTCAACTGTTTAGCTTTGGAATCCTTCTTCTTTCTCTATACCAAACACTATAAGTATAACTCTTTCAAATGATAAGTCAAAAAATTACCATAGTTTGATAATTAATTGCTGGCACTTTTTTATACTGCTTGTTATACAGAATGTAGCAAAATAGATGTAGGACCCGTTAACTGTATCTTCTCATCATAATAAACAAATCAGCTTATGTTTCTGTATGTTGGTATATTGTACATTTTGAATTTGGATATTATGACATACTTTTAAGTATGAACACACCGCACACCCTCAAGTTATAACTTATAAAGTCATAAGACATAAACTACATCACTCGGACAAAACTGCTGGCAGGCTAGGCTCTAGTACCAAAATAAGATTAAAATTGAAATAGGTGATACTACTGAACGAGTATTATTTTGTAAATGTTGACAAATCGGAACTTGTAATGAGAAAAACTTTCATATAACAAAAAAATAAAGCCAGTCTGTATCATACGTATACCTACCAGAAGCTAAAAGATTAAAAAAATGACAATAATACGAGATTTTTTCCCTAGCTCGATCGAGTGATTACGTTATTTCATCTCCAATACATTTCAACGGAACCCATTGGGATTTCAGAGACAGTAGACAAGATTTCTTACTTACCTACAATCACTTTATTTGCGAAGTTGTGTAGGTATAGTTGTCGTTTATAGAGCAATTATATTACGGTCAGTTCGATGGCTTTGTTACTTTGTACACAAAAAAAAACATTGAATTGATTAATATCTACGTTGTGATAGAAGCTGATGACGGCAGAGAAAAAGCCTGTTCATTTTGTTTGAGCAAATCGTCCGATCGCAAAATGGGTGATTTTTGTCTGCCTATCACCCAGTTGCAGAAAGGTCTTCTTTAAATCAACTTTAGCTAATGGAGCATTATCGCTATTGAAGCATTATATTTAATGTCGTTGCACAAAGCAGTTTTAAGTCAATAATCTATTCATTAGTTAAAGAAACAATGTTGCCAAAATGAAAAGTAAAAAGACTGGAAATGAGTTAATGGTTTCGTTCTTTTTCTTCATTAGACATGCGCAATGGGCGCACTTAAAAAAAAAAGACAATAATCTAATTTTGATGTTTTATTTATGCTATATATTTAATTTTAATGTGATGAGATGAATGCGAAAATAACAAAAATCACAAAAATTAAAAGATATGGCAAAGATGTGACTTGAATTATACATATACAGAATGTTAAAAAAGTGCGTTTGAGATTTTAAGGGGTTACTCAGAATCAAGTATAGAATACTGGAAAAATATTTAAAAACTCCGGCCGACAACTTTTTTTCAGTTTCCCATATTAATGGATCAAGAATTTGTATGGGATACTGAAAAAAAAGTTATCGATAGGATTTTTTTATATTTTTCCTGTATTCTGAGTAACCCCTTAAAATCTCAAACGCACTGTTTTAACATCCTGTATTTGTATAATTCAAGTCACATCTTTGTCTTTTCTTTTAATTTTTTGTGATTTTGTAAATAAAGTTATATGTTATACGGGGTGATTATAAAATGTCTGGCAATATTTTAACTGTGGCTTCTACTCATCAAACTAAACAACTTTCCCCAAGAAACTCATACTCAAAAAGCAAAAAAAAAATTGGACTCTTCATATAAATCCGTCAGCTGGTTGATGAACTTTGTGAAGTCTACGTTTTTTTTTTGCTTTTTGACCATGACTTTCTTGGGGAAAGTTATTCAGTTCGATGAGTAGAAAGAAGCCACAGTTAAAATATTGCCAAACATTTTATAATCACTGGTATAGCATATTACTGTCACAAGTCACCCTGTATATTGTAATTTGTCTAGAATATGTATGGCTGTTGTTGAAAAAGACAGAAAAAACATATTTCATTGATAAATACACAAAATCAACTTTGAAATGTGTTCATTAAATAATTTAATGGGCTCTTTTTGGCCCATTAAAATTAAAAGCTTAAAAAGTCAAAATAATGTTATTTTAAAAGATAATGATGCTTTGTGCAACGAAAAACAGTCCTAATGTGGTTGTTTGACGTTTCATTAGTTAAATTTTAATGAAACTTTAAAATCATATTTAAAGTAGTTTTCTGCAACAGTTTAATGAGACATTAGTATTTAAAGTCTCCTTTAAAAGATAATGATCGTTTCTGCAACTGGGTGTATGTGAAGTAAGTTACAGTCAATACTATAGGCACAAAGTTACCAAAATCTCAGGAAGCCATTTTACTCAATAATCAAAGTTGTAACAAGAAGCCGAATAAAGCGAAGTTGGTGAGACCTTTATTGAAATTGCCGCCATCAGCGAGCAAGTTGCTTCGTGCGGGACCGAGGTAAGTTATGTATGGAACCCTATTCTTACACTGAAACAAGACTTTAGGCCAATGCTCTTAGGGTAGGTACTTAGGTATTAGGAGTCGGCACTGATCTATAGCTAGATTTGGCATTAAAAGTAAGTTTCAACTTAATCGAACCAGTAGATTCGGAGCAAATTGGTTGTGACAGCCGGACAGACAGACATACGAGTGATCCTATAAGGATTCGTTTTTTCCTTTTGAGGTGCGGAACCCTAAAAAATGCGGTAAAAAATAATACGCGAATCATAAAATGCTCGAGGCCAAACATGAACGAATAGCAATTTTGACTGGTTTGCGAAAAATATTTCTTAATTACTTTATTCTTTAACTATGTAGCAATAGGTTTTGAATTTTAATTAAACCATCAAACTTAAACATTCGATTGTGTATCCCTTATGCTCGGTCCCTATTGGCTCAGCTTCAATCAGCATTATATCGTG
Organism: Coleophora deauratella; assembly: GCA_958295455.1. NCBI lineage: Eukaryota > Metazoa > Arthropoda > Insecta > Lepidoptera > Coleophoridae > Coleophora > Coleophora deauratella. Next base: position 10,282,170 of record OY282396.1, on the reverse strand, counting down.
TAAAAAGACTTTCTCTGAGGAACCCTAAGTATACTACATTTTCAATTTTTTTAGACATACCTACTCATATACAAACATATTGATCAGATTACTTTATATAAGAAGTAATTTTATTTTTGAGAATTCATTTTGGTGTTTTAGGGAAAATTGTTTGGTATGTTGAAGTTGATGTTTTATTTATGCTATATATTTAATTTTAATGTGATGAGATGAATGCGAAAATAACAAAAATCACAAAAATTAAAAGATATGGCAAAGATGTGACTTGAATTATACATATACAGAATGTTAAAAAAGTGCGTTTGAGATTTTAAGGGGTTACTCAGAATCAAGTATAGAATACTGGAAAAATATTTAAAAACTCCGGCCGACAACTTTTTTTCAGTTTCCCATATTAATGAATCAAGAATTTGTATGGGATACTGAAAAAAAAGTTATCGATAGGATTTTTTTATATTTTTCCTGTATTCTGAGTAACCCCTTAAAATCTCAAACGCACTGTTTTAACATCCTGTATTTGTATAATTCAAGTCACATCTTTGTCTTTTCTTTTAATTTTTTGTGATTTTGTAAATAAAGTTATATGTTATACGGGGTGATTATAAAATGTCTGGCAATATTTTAACTGTGGCTTCTACTCATCAAACTAAACAACTTTCCCCAAGAAACTCATACTCAAAAAGCAAAAAAAAAATTGGACTCTTCATATAAATCCGTCAGCTGGTTGATGAACTTTGTGAAGTCTACGTTTTTTTTTTGCTTTTTGACCATGACTTTCTTGGGGAAAGTTATTCAGTTCGATGAGTAGAAAGAAGCCACAGTTAAAATATTGCCAAACATTTTATAATCACTGGTATAGCATATTACTGTCACAAGTCACCCTGTATATTGTAATTTGTCTAGAATATGTATGGCTGTTGTTGAAAAAGACAGAAAAAACATATTTCATTGATAAATACACAAAATCAACTTTGAAATGTGTTCATTAAATAATTTAATGGGCTCTTTTTGGCCCATTAAAATTAAAAGCTTAAAAAGTCAAAATAATGTTATTTTAAAAGATAATGATGCTTTGTGCAACGAAAAACAGTCCTAATGTGGTTGTTTGACGTTTCATTAGTTAAATTTTAATGAAACTTTAAAATCATATTTAAAGTAGTTTTCTGCAACAGTTTAATGAGACATTAGTATTTAAAGTCTCCTTTAAAAGATAATGATCGTTTCTGCAACTGGGTGTATGTGAAGTAAGTTACAGTCAATACTATAGGCACAAAGTTACCAAAATCTCAGGAAGCCATTTTACTCAATAATCAAAGTTGTAACAAGAAGCCGAATAAAGCGAAGTTGGTGAGACCTTTATTGAAATTGCCGCCATCAGCGAGCAAGTTGCTTCGTGCGGGACCGAGGTAAGTTATGTATGGAACCCTATTCTTACACTGAAACAAGACTTTAGGCCAATGCTCTTAGGGTAGGTACTTAGGTATTAGGAGTCGGCACTGATCTATAGCTAGATTTGGCATTAAAAGTAAGTTTCAACTTAATCGAACCAGTAGATTCGGAGCAAATTGGTTGTGACAGCCGGACAGACAGACATACGAGTGATCCTATAAGGATTCGTTTTTTCCTTTTGAGGTGCGGAACCCTAAAAAATGCGGTAAAAAATAATACGCGAATCATAAAATGCTCGAGGCCAAACATGAACGAATAGCAATTTTGACTGGTTTGCGAAAAATATTTCTTAATTACTTTATTCTTTAACTATGTAGCAATAGGTTTTGAATTTTAATTAAACCATCAAACTTAAACATTCGATTGTGTATCCCTTATGCTCGGTCCCTATTGGCTCAGCTTCAATCAGCATTATATCGTGTAAAAAGACTTTCTCTGAGGAACCCTAAGTATACTACATTTTCAATTTTTTTAGACATACCTACTCATATACAAACATATTGATCAGATTACTTTATATAAGAAGTAATTTTATTTTTGAGAATTCATTTTGGTGTTTTAGGGAAAATTGTTTGGTATGTTGAAGTTAAAGCTCTCTCTGAAACTCTGTTGAAGATTCCGGGAAACATATATTTTTTTACATCCTGTAATCCAAATCTGTACCTAGTTTAATACTGAGTTGAGTCAATAACTATGGCATGCAATAATAACTGTTCATAGCCAGTCGGTTCTTGGTCTGTAAGCCGCGGGCGGGCGACGACGGCGCGGTCTCGAGGAGAGAATGTCCAATATTAACAGATTAACTCGGGCGGGCCCCAGCTTCATAAAAATAAATTCCAATATTCTCCTCGTTGCTCTTATAACTCTCCAGAAACGAGACTCGCTGGAAAGTTTAAGGCGGACGATTGGAGGGTAAAAATTGCAGGGGGGGTTGGGCATTTCATTTTAATGTCAACATTTTAGGGTCCAAAGTCTTTGTCAGAAAAAACATTTAAACCTTTTCTGATACTTTGTAAAACATAGTTTGTAACAAACAATAATAGTTTCTAATAAACATAGTTTAGTTTTCATATTTACTAGTAAAACAAAAAAAAACCTTTCTATAAAAATTTTTGGGTCACAAAAACACTAAACATAAAGATGTTTTGTGGAAGTTCTTCAAAATTCGTCAAAGCAAAATACATTATCTGAAAAGAGCTATAAAAGTAGCACTTAACGTGAACGACCTACACTTTACATTTTGTGGTTTCTGTGTATATGTGCCTCTTAAAGTTGGTCGAGTGGCCAGGCTAGCCGCGTCCCGCCCGAGTCGAGTGGTAGACCATTATGAGCCTTTATCACGGAATGCCTGCGAATACTCCTGCATAAATGATACCATCGCATGACCGTCTCTTGCCAACCCAATCTAGAGGATTCTGATTAATCTCGGTAGCAACAAATGTAACAACACTACATAGTGATTACGTCAGAAAATAATATAACGTAATAACGTTGAAACGCTTCGGATTTTTCGTGTTCAGTTAAATTTGCTACAGAAATTATATTTCGATTACCCAAGCGAACCTTCATAAATGTAAATAATGAATTTAAAACCATTTGAACTAGCATTCGAATGTAATTAAATGAAGGAGACGCCAGCAAAGCACGTCTCAGTCTCGGAGTTAATCCCACGGAGCAGCTCTGAAAGGTTCTACTTGGCTTTTGCACGCGCGAGATACTCCGATGGGGAAACTTCCAGATTACTACTTGTATTTACTCCTTCTTAGGGCTTATACCAACACTTGCGGCGGTTCCACGAATAATAAATATCTGAGTTAAAATGTATACTTAAACCCAACTTTATTGTTGAACAAATCGCTTTATTTATGTATTTTCCGTTCGTGTAAGTTAAGCTTTTGTTAAGTATTTTGTTCCTTGTTTACCTTTATGCCTTCTTCATTATTTTCAACGTGAACAACTTTTAGCTCGGCCTTTAGGAACGGATTTTAAACGCTACCATTCGGAAATAGAGCGCGTAAATAATTTAATTGATTGATGGATGATATACGTACTTACATACAAAATAATACCGCTGGGTGACAAATCTATTAAAACACCAAACGAATAATACTCAAAAATACCATTCTTATACAATTTTGTATACTGTTCAGGATCATAAATCGCAGTGATTTTCGAAGTATATCGCAAAAACGGACCGGCTACAGCCGGGATAACGCTAGGTAGAACAAGAAAAGAGCAAAGAGTAAACGACTCATAAATATACTTAGTATATACATATATAGTATAGGCTACATTATCTATAGATAAGGCTTCTACTCATCACAAATAACTTTTATGAAGAAACCTATACCAAGTTCTAAAAAAACCGCATACAAAGTTGACCAAAGTTCCGACCAAATTGCATATTGAGAATAAACATAAATTATCAATAAATGGTTTGATGAAGACGTTCAACGGAAACAATATATGCATAGCAGTACCTTGAAACTGCCTCTTCGTTTCTTTTTTAGCTCGTTTAGGCAAGATTTGGAGTAAATTTGTAAGTATACTCCACTGTTTTGTTTGTTTGTTTAAATCTGCAATATTTGTAGACAAAAAAAAAACAAAATAGAATTTGGAGTTATATTATGTTTAACTTAAACCTATATACTCATTTAAGCTTTTGCGGTTAGTATCCATATCTAGATGGATATCAACGATCAAAGGATAGAAAAACCTAAGCTTTTATGCTTGCATGTACCTAAGGTATTTGTTTTAATATTTCGTATGCATGGGGTCTGTAAGTAGTTTGCCTTAAAATGCTATTAACTTTTACCAGCAGCCAGGCAGCTGCACATCCGGGCTACGCCACACCGCTACGATGAACGTGAACTGGATTATCCTCATACAGTACAAACAGATTCTACCCAGACTCATACTAGTAGAATGACCTTATTATGCAAGATTCGTCTGGATAGAAAGATGGTTTAAGGAAATAAATATTCTAACATCAGTTTTATTTACGAAAATATCATATACGTTCATTCGTAAAAAAAATAATTTGTATATAGGCATAACCGTAATTTGAGAAGTAAAAATAATCTTGACATTGCTTTCTTGAGACTTACTAAGGTGAATAAATTATAAAGAGGATAATTTAAGACTGTAAGTATTGACATTTGGATTATTTTTAGTAAAGAAATAAATAATTTTGATTTTCATTTTGATAGGAACTTCTTTTCACTCTATCTATACTTGCTACCAAGTAGCGGGCTGTGTTCCTGCGTTCAGTGGGGTGAGACAGCCATAGTAATACTAACATAAGAGGCAATCTATCTTAGCCCTCTAGGATTGGCAAGGCACTGTTAACCCATCTGGTTACAGATGCTCAAGGGCAGCGCGACGGTTACCAATGTCTATCAGGTGGGCAGTTAGCCTTTTGCCACATTACATAGGTAATAAATTTATATAACGACGGTTATAAACTTCTAACATAATAAGTTGAAACTAATCAAACTGGGTCTTCTTCTCATGAAACTGAACAACTTTCTACGAGGATCCCATCAACCAACGAAATAAATATAAATATCCCAGTTTAAATATGTAGTTTCAGCTGATAATTTAAGAAAGAAAGAATAATACAGAACTGAATTGAATTAACCTTATTTACGCGATGGGCGATGCAAGAACTAACACCTACATAATTTATGAGTGAATGCAAAACGACAAAGTGCATGAAGTGCATCATGACAATCCATTTATTTAATACTCCGGTTGATTTAAAATGCACAGCATATTCAGAACAGTTTGTCAATCGGCTTTCCGGCATCCAAAACATTTTCAGCATATCTTGCAGCTTTATTTTTACACATTCAATACTAAAAGATTAAAGTGGAATATACAATGTGGTTTTTATTTATATTTTTTATTCATAATACAAGCTTTGGGTACCCAAAGCTGTATAGCAACACTTGAAGGTTGGTTTCTTCACTGAAGCTAAATTTCTTTTGTTCTATGACAGAAAATTCTGAAATCACTAATTTAGTTGCACTTTCCTTAGAAATTGATCAGCTGATTAATCGATTCTGCATGGTAAGTCCTATTTTTAAAATTTCCGCAATATGGTGACCATCTGTAGTGTTCCTATTGCACATTTTTGTTACACACTGTTATAAAAAAATAACGCGACGAAAATTATATAATGACATTTCTTATTACTACAATAATTAATTACAGCTTCCTTTAAATATGAAATAACTGGGGCTAACATTGTATTAATACTAATCCAAAAACCTAAAAATATTCCCGAAAGGTTTTCTCGGTTAATCAGTTGATTAATAAGTAGCTAAATACGAGAAGAATAAAAAGATGCGAATTCACTCAAACGCTGACTAAAAGAAATACGAAAAACCTATGAAAAGGTTTTGTATTAAAATTAATCAAAGCTTAACTCAATAACAACGATTGATTCAAAGTTAAAGAATCTTTTTTTTTCTATTTATACAGGTAAGTTTTATTCGATGAAAAACGGCAAATGTAAATAAAAGGTGCTACGTGGTGCTACACAGGAAACTGAACCATTTCCCCATGGGACCCATAAAATCAGGGAATTTTTTTTTACCCTCCACGTATAGTTTGCTTATAAAGTATTTTAATTAATGCTGTGACTCAAAATTATTATACTCCAATGTTTTTTAGTTTACTAATAAATAACAATATGAAAGAAGCTAAAGTAAATTGGATGGACTGCGATTGGATTGTTAAGCGAATTTTTAATCAATACATTTTAATAAATACTTACGTGATCCAAGTAGACAAAAAAGGAGCGGATTTCCCGCTATTCGGGTAAAAACAACTAGCATTTATCTAATAAAATATTACAACCCACATTTTTCTTCTCACTCCGCTGTATTCATAATGAGATCGCCTGAAGTAATGGATGCAATAAAAGGAGCCATTGTAACCGAGAAACAGATAACTATTATAGAGGAGCGAGCTAATCACGCGCCCAGAAAGCCTTCCACGTCTCGAGTGATGTAAATGAGGAAACTTCGGGATCGCAAACTGGCTTTGACTTCATCCGACGACTTTGATCGACACTTCAAAGTGCTTTGCAGGTTAATGGATTAGGGAACAACATACCCACACACACACATATACAGCTTCCGTCCTCTGAAGGCGCTCCACTCTCGATAAAGCGGTGTAACGCCGCGCCGTGTGCGACTGAAAATTCCGATAAAATGTACCCCTTTGGATAATAGCTTACTGTTTTTGGGAAAAGGAGGATTTTCTACCATTTGAAACGAGGGTAAAGAGACCTCTTTACGAATTTGTTGAAATGGTAAAAAAGGACTCTCCATAAAAAAAAAACAGTTTAAGTGAAAACCCTTTTTTTAATATTTCAACAAAACCATAGAACAAAATTGGTTCAATATGAAGAGTAGAATCCTACTTAACGGGTCGTCTACCTATTGTTACATTCTGTATAAATAAAGCATTATAACCTTCGGTGTAGCAATGGAAGGCTCTACATTCCATGACTGCACCCGTCCTAAGCCCTACCTTTTATAGTCTTTTTTGTGTATTTTTGTTTCCTCACACCTACCGTGGTTTCATAGAATATAGCATCGAGTCATAATTATAATAAGTCCAAATGGTACTTAGTTTACGAGTGTTACCGAAGAAATGAAAATCAGGGCTACTGTGCTTGGATAAATTGTGTTTCGACAAAACGTAGTACACATCAAACAAACATGATCATTATAAAACGTTAAATAAATTTAAGTGAAGAACTAAGCACTGAATGGCCGATGTCGCCATAGTTGAACTGTAACAAGTTGAAATGTATGTACCTATTTCGAACTAGCGTAGTGAACCCGTCGCAACAGGTCATAGGTACATAGTTATTTAAGTAATTCACGTCATTCATATCTGTAGTTGACACTTTAGTTTCGTGACTATCTAAATCTGTGACATGCCTTCCAATATGTACCAGTGTCGAGGAGACAGAAATTTCATTCAATTTTATGCCAACTAAAGTCCTTGAATGCTCTGGGAATGCGTGATGAAGTTTATAAGTAGTAAACACAAGATTTCACAGATTTCCTCTGATTAATGTTGGCTTTTAGCGGAGTCCCCAGTTTATTGCACTTTTTGTTAATTTGTTGACTAATTAATTTACAGCAACAAGTGCCCTACCCTTGCTTTGGTGCTTCGGGGATGATAAATGTCTCGAAAAACAAAAAGACTCGTTTGAAAAAAATGTTCTATTGTTGTTTTTCTCTGTTTGCTATAAAACAGGACAAGCCTACAACATAATATACATAGTACGTATTTATCTTTTCAATTCAATTCAGAGGAAGTTCAGATTAAACAACCGAGCCACTGAGTTTAATAATGAATGTAGCAAGGGTATGAGCTTAGCGGTGGCACCTTAATCGTGGGTGCATTTAAAACTTTGAGCAAGGCTGGGTCACGAGTCATTACACAGGTCCCGCCCGAGCCCCGGCTAATAGCGAAGCAACTTCAGCCACGCGGCGGCGGCGCGGGGCGCGGCCGCGGGGTAATGAGAACACGTGAGAACTATTCGATTAGTACCCCCACTTAATCAAATTGATTGATACCAAAACATTAATTGAACTTGTAAAAAGTAAGAGCCACTGATATAATTTCTTGAAACGACAAAGCAATAATTTAAAAATGATTAGTAGAAAAGTATCGTTACTTACTTATTTCTAAATGGCACACTCTAAAGCTGCACAATATGATACCTCTTTCTAATCAGTGAAAAATAGCATCGCATCGGAAGCATGACTGGTAATAAAAAGCTTCAGTCCGTGGGAAATAAATGACACGTGACTACAAGCTTCCGTTTCACACGTCCGAAGCGATGCCAAATCGAATCCCACTTCTGAATGGATCACTAACGCCCAAGATGAATAACAATAGAAGAGGTTGTATGGATGGGATTTAGCTTAAACCCGGGGACCATTAGCCAGTGAACTAGAGAGATGGTTGCTTATGCTGCAATACCGCGCGCGTCTACTGGCTGGTATCAAAGGAGCGGATTGCGCCGCCGACGCCGGATCAAATATTTGCCGAACAACAAAGAACTCACCGCGTATATCGCCTGAACCATTAATCACTCCATTATTGCGGTGGCACAAAGAGCAATATTGCCGGTCGCAGCGCTTCTCGCAAACACACAGCCTTAATGACCTGTTAAGAAGTGTTAAATGAAAATCGATAGGACTGCGATACGAAATATAGACTAGGTACAGATATCTAGGTATTGATAGCCGTAGCTATCAATATGTCTTAATGTTGATATTTGTCGTATTCGTATGGCTACTGCTTTACTATCATGAGTATATGAGCCAAACTTAGAACAAAGAAAGCTCTCGCCGCACCGCCGTCGTAGCTGAAAATCAACCTGCAGGCAGTTTAAAAAAAACATTTCAGATTGGCGTTTCTAGAGAGCGTCACTACTAATGAAATGATATCAAACTCATTTAAGTATGAATATTTTAATTGAATTTATAGCCGTGCTTGAGATGGCAATTTTTGGTAGGTACTGTTAATAGCTTCCGTATGCAATTACTTAATTACTACTTTGTGGAGTCCTATTTCCGTATCTAGTCTCCTTTTCGGTCCTTTATACGTGACTCTTATTAGTAAAGGTGAACTAATGTGGTAGCCGGGGTATCATCTACCATATATATTATGTAGTGAAGTTGCCTATCTACTGCTTTTTCTATTAATTTTAACTTTTAGGGGTTATACACCATCATCATACCTGTTGGAAGACGTCTAGTGCTAAACATAGGCCTCCACCATAGACTCCAACTGTTCTGAGCCACAGTGTACATCCAGCGGTAAAGCCTGAAAGTAATAAATAAAATTAAATTGTCCAAGCAGGTCAGATTATCGTATAAACCTAGATAGTAGGGAGAATACGGGGTGTTAAAAAAGTGCGTTTGATATTTTAAGGAGTTACTCAGAATCAAGTATAGAAAATAGAAAAAATATTTAATAATATTTACTGTTTTCTCGTGGACCCACTATTTTGTCCTACACTATTTTGTCCCACTGGGTGGTTCCACGAGGGATACTTGTTTCTCGTGGTCCAACTACTCTGTTAGGTGCAAAAAATAACAATTTGTTATGGGTCATTCTACGATAGGGCAAATGAAAAAAAAAAATACAAATCAACTTTTCCTTTAATAACGTACCATAGCAATCTTTATTAGCCACATAGGAACTCCAAAAAAATGGTGTCATAGCTTAATATTAATAATTAATTGAAACAAACACCTGTTTTATATTTAACTGTTAGACAGAAATGACCACATGTTAACAGGTGTGACACTTTTAGTTTAAAAGCTTAAAAACGTACATTATAATAAACAAAATAAAAATGATATTTAAAGTCTCCTTACTACAGTTTTAAAATTATGTTAGAGGAGTTAAAAAAGTAAAGAAAAACCTTGTAGAAATAAAAATTTACAAAAATGTCGACTAAAGTGACGTATCTTCTGTCGACAATTTAAAAAAATATTTTCGTCGCTTGAACATGAGTTGATTCGAATGCGATTTCGTTTCGGAGGTTTCGGAGGTAAAACAATATCATTAGGCCTCTCATTTTTATTCTCATTATCACTGTTCTCTTTTTTTTTTTATGGCCGAGGTGGCAAACGAGCAGACGGATCACCTGATGGTAAGCGATTACCGCCGCCCATAGACACCCGCAAAACCAGAGGAGTCACAAGTGCGTTGCCGGCCTTTGATATGGGAGTACGCTCTTTTCTTGAAGGTTTGAATGTCGTATCGGTCCGGAAATACCGCAGGCGACAATTCATTCCACAGTTTGGTTGTGCGAGGCAGAAAGTTTCTAGTGAAACGCACAGTTGTGGACTGCCAACCATATATCTATCTATCTATGATATATGGTCGCGTAGAACGATGGCGAAAAGAGGCGGCAGGGATCAATCCGAACAATTCCTCGGAGCACTCCTCATTGTACATGCGATAGAGAATGCAGAGCGAGGCTACATCTCTACGCAGCGCCAAGGAGTCTAGCCGATCTGAAATTTCCTGGCAGCCGACGATTCGAGTTGCTCTCCGTTGAATGCGGTCCAGAGGGAGAAGCTGGTACTGGGGTGCCCCTGCCCAGAGATGAGAACAGTATTCCATGTGAGGCCGAACCTGCGCCTTATAAAGTTGCAGGCGATGGGCCCCAGTGAAATACCGTCTCGATCTATTGAGCACACCAAGCTTCTTCGAGGCTAATTTAGCCTTACCCTCTAGATGACCACGGAACTGGACTTCACTCGATATGTCGACACCAAGGATTCCGATACTAGCTGAGGCATTAAGGGGAGTGTCCTCAAAACGAGGTGATACGACAAATGGCATTTTCTTGGCAGTGAACGCGCAAACCTGTGCCTTAGTGGGGTTAAATTGGACTAAGTTAAGCCGACCCCATTCTGAGACTTTCTTTAAAGAGTCTTCAACTTTCGACACAAGTTTGTTTCGGCTCTCTATGACGTTTTCCCGAGAAATGTTAGCACGGCCGGTGTATAAGGCATCACCTGTGCTGTCATCCGCATAACAATGAGTGCTGCTGATTTGTAGCATATCATTGATATGCAGAAGGAACAGTGTAGGCGAAAGCACACAGCCTTGAGGGACACCAGCATTCACAGACATAGAATCTGAGCATGCACCGTCGACTACAACCTTTATGCTTCTGTCTGCAAGAAAACTAGTGACCCATTTGCATAATTCCTCGGGAAGCCAATAAGAAGGAAGCTTCACAAGAAGTGCTTTGTGCTAGACCCGATCGAAGGCCTTCGCTATGTCCAAACTAACCGCCAATGCTTCCCCCTTAGTCTCAATCGCCTGTGCCCAACGATGTGTCAGGTAGACAAGAAGATCACCAGCGGACCGGCCCTTACGGAAACTGTACTGTCGGTCACTAAGCAGCTGGCGGTCCTCTAGATACCGAAGGAGCTGGCTATTGATAATGGACTCCATTATCTTTGAGAATAAGGGGGTTATGGCTATCGGCCTGTAGTTGGACGGATTCGAGCGGTCACCTTTTTTAGGGATCGGATGCACCAAAGCTGTTTTCCATGACTTCGGGACTGCGCCAGAAGAGTAGGAAAGCCGAAATAGGAGCGTTAAAACTGGAGCCAACTCTGGAGCACACACCTTCAACACGATAGGAGGGATTCCATCGGGTCCACTCGACTTATGAATGTCGAGGAAAAATAGTGCTTTACGCACTGAACCTTGGTGGAACCGGATATCCGGCATACAGCTCTTGCACCGCGGTATGGTCGGCGGCTCGTTTCCCCGTCATCCAGTGTCGAGTTGGACGCAAAGAGTTTGCCTAGAAGATCGGCTTTCTCCTTTGCGTTGTGGGCCAATGAATCATTTCTCATGTGCAGTGGTGGAAATGATGGCATGCAGAAATTCCCCTGGACAGCTTTGGCCAGAGACCAGAACGCACGAGTTCCCGAGGGAAGACGCTCTAGTCTCTCGCCAATTCTGCATATGTGCGCCGACTTCGTCCTGGCAATGTCTTTTGAAGGACCTGGAGGCAAAGTTAAACTCCTTCTCCTCAATTTAGTTGGAACTGGCAAAGACAGTGATAGTGTCTTATTTATAAGCATTCTTTCATTTTCTTTCATAAGGCGTTTCTTTTCGCGATATTTTCGAGTACGTGCTCTCCATTGTTTTCTCATTTGTTTCCGCGTTCTTGGTATAAGATCATTTATACTTTTTACTTGTCCTGACTCCTTCTTCTTTTTATATTTCTCTCTATATTTTCGTCTTCCTTCCTCTAACTGAGCTTCAGTTAATCGAGATCGTTTTTTCCTAACCCACTCCCTTTGTTGCCGTCCACGTCTTTCTTTCTTCTCTATATCACTTAACTTCTTATTCGGCATCTAAAAGTGAAAATAAAGAATAATCTTATCTGTAAAAACAGTCAATAATAATTTTAAAGCACTAAATTTAATTTTAGCCAAAACGGGCATTAAAATAATTTCATATAATATAAATATGTGTCACTTCTGTCGACTAGTGTCACTTCTGTTGACAAAACCGTCGACAGGTGTGACATCGATAGAAGTGACAATTTGAATCCATGTTGAATTTCTGACTTTACTTTTGATGTTATTTTTGAAAAAAATACATTAAAATGAGGAGATACTTTGTTTTTACAAGGACATATGAAAAATTTTTTGTAAATATGTTACATAACTTTCTTTTTCGCCTTTTAGAAGTGACACTACAACTTTGATACACCTGTAGAATAGCTTTTCAATTAAAATTATCTAAGAACACATTAACCTTGCAAAACAATTCGCCATTCTGCTTTGAAAAGTTTATTCAAATGTTGCTATAAAAGGAAGCGAGATGTTGCTAGTTGAAAAAATTCGAAGTATTAAATAAAAACTTTGCTTGTCGACAGAAGTGATAAAAAAATTATCACGGTCGTAGAAATACTTGCATGTTTTTTATTTGAATATATTATTTTTCTGTAATATTTTAAAATGTAATTTAGGGGTATGTTATGTCCGATAACCATACGATTTTGTAGGTGGAAAATTTGCTAACAACTTTTAGAAACTATTAAACTTTAGAAGTCAGTCACCGAACAGTCGACAGGACGTGACTTGTCACGTATTGTCGCCCAGTTTTTTTATACAAAATATACATTTAAGAGTATACTGTCAAATGTCCCCGATACACTGTTGCACCTTGTTGCATGAGAAATTACCAATTTGTCATAAATAATAATATTTCAAGAGTTATTATAAATGAACACAAAAATTGCAATTTCCTAGAATGACCCTTATGTGACATTAAAGGACAAATCATAACGGAATTTTATTTTTAATATAACTGATTGGGTAACTGAAAAAATATTGTAGACCGATTTTTTAAAATATTTTTTCTGTATTCTATACTGTAACGTTACGGATCTCCTTGCGGGGTAAGTCCGACAAGGAGTCCGTACGCACACGGGTAGTTAAGTACCAAAGAGCGGTAAAGAGACCTGCCTATAATAAGTGTCTATGGTACCTAACCAAGGAATTTTAAAGGAAAAGTCTTTAGAAGTCTAAATAGTTTTAATGTCTCAGCTGAGGGTAAATAACAAAGATTATAAAAAAACCGGTCAAGTGCGAGTCGAACTCGCGCACCGAGGGTTCCGTATAAATTCATAATCACACATGTCTTGAACTCTATATCAAATTCTCAGGCCTGCAATCCCTTGAAGCTGTGAAAAAACCTAACTTCTATGCCAATGCAATCAAGAGATACGGCCGTTTATGCCGCATATTTTGATACTCGCATGGGAATCAAAATCTACAGGGTACTTCCCGTATACCTAGAATCATGAAATTTGGCAGGAAGCAATTGTAATTATAGCACAAGTAAAGGAAAAGTCCGAAAACCAAAAATTTTTTGTTATATCAATTTTTTTTTGTGATGTTACTAAAAATTTTTGGGTTTCGGATTTTTTCCTTTATTTGTGCTGTAAGACATTGCTTCCTGCCAAACATGATTCTAGGTATACGGGAAGTACCCTATACACACAATTTTTTTGTGATGTAACAAAAATTTTTTGGTTTCGGATTTTATCCTGTGCTATAAGACATTGCTTCCTGCCAAATTTCATGATTCTAGGTATACGGGAAGTACAGGTTTTGATTCCCATGCGAGTGTCCAAATATGCGGCATAAACGGCCGTATCTCTCGACTGTGTTGGCATAGAAGTTGGATTTTTTCACAGCTTCAAGGGATTGCAGGCGAAAAAGGGTCTTGACAAACAGACAGACAGACGGACGAACGGACAACAAAGTGATCCTATAAGGGTTCCTTTTTTCCTTTTGAGGTACGGAACCCTAAAAAAGAACAAACGTGTGTTTTTTTTCACGTTAACCTATTTGCACCAAACTTTAAGTAAGCTTCTGTGTTCTAACTTTCCCATGGAACCTTTAAGCAATTAATTTCTGGATTTTTTCAATTTCGTCTTCCTATTTAGTATTACCAAATAACTGACTTGGTAACATTTAAACGAAGCATTTTAAATAACAACTTTGCTCGTAATTATACAGGGTGTTAAAAAAAGTGCGTTTGAAATTTTATGATGTTACTCTGAATCAAGTATTGTAGCATTGCCTACGCATAAGCTTACATTTTAATATGCTCCGGTTTCTGAGCGGACAAACTTTATAAATTTTACACTATTTTTCACTCTTTTTATACACTTGTAAATATTGTATATTTTTATTTGATGCTTTACGTTTGTTTAATTTGATGTCATGAACAATTGTCATCTTTCAAATTGTTCCATTTTCTATGTTTCTCAAAATATTGTATTATTAGGTTGTCCGTAGAAGCTTCAATATACCTATTCTTTCGACTTTAGCCGCTGCGTCCACAGATGCTTCCATGCGCTGAAGAGAGCTATTGGTAGTGTGGCCTACAAAGATGTGAACACTTCGTTATGCAATAGTTACTGAGATTCGACAGGGAAACGAAAATGGAAAGTATCTTGCTGTTAGCAAATTGCTAGAGCGCTGGCAGCGCTGTATTAATAAGGCCCCAAACTAGGATTCTCTGTATCTTGGGAACCAGAGACTGATATACATACATATATACTTTTAAATACATACATTTATAGATATAATACACCCAGACTCGTAGCAAACAATTCTGCTCATCACAGAAAAGTTTACCCTGTGTGGATCGAACCCGCGACTCTCGGATCAGAGGTCAGGATCGCTAACCACTTAGCCACCAAGTCAGTCTGTCTGTCTGTCAGTCAATACCTGTCATTATGTAATATCCAATACTCAAAAGTCTCTTATAACTAAACTTTTATAAATTATTTTATAGCGGAAAGTTTTCCCGGACAACCGAAACAGAAAGGTGTGATAATACTTCAAGGTTGGCTTTTACCTATCAAACTGAACAACTTTTGTTCTACAACTTTGTTGAAATCGCAAAGAAATTTTCGGACTTTTCATACAAACTTGGTTCGCCAGCTGATCGATTTGTATGAAAAGTCCAGAAAAAATTTTTGCGATTTGTACAAAATTGTAGAACAAAAGTTGTTCAATTTGATGGGTAAAAGCCAACCTTGAAGTATTATCAGACCTTTCTGTTACATCCTGTATATATTGATATTGGCTTGTGCATTTAAATATAAATCTCTATAATTTACTTTAAAATTCAGGTACACATGTGTGTATCGGTGTGAGCCCTTTAAGTAGCCGACTAGCTGCTACTTTGACATACTACGGTTCAGTCTACGAAGCCAGAAGGCACTCTGGAGAAGTCCTGGGAAGGAGCTGCCACACTACCCGGACCTGCCTGACTGCCTGCCACGCCACCAGGACCTGCCTAACTGCCTGGCTACGAAGCCCTACTTGGCCGTTGCTATTCCTGTCCCTGCTCCGGTGGCTGAGCCAGAAGTCGGTGCAGTCTACCGCATCGGAGGTCGCCGCACCATCGGAAGCCCTGTGGCGGGCTAGTGCACCTCTTCGCTCCTCCCCTCCCCGTCTCCGCCTTTGACTCCAGGGCTTACCTTCTCGCCCCTTTCTAGGCTGAACCACTCCGGTCCCACACCTCTGGACCAGTACGGCCTACCACGGCCCTGCTGCCGGCCGTGTCTCACCTCGCCGTGCCCACGCAATGCTGAACCTGACAAGGCCTCGCCGGCAAACTACGTCGTTCGCCGTGTCTTCAGCATCGCTGTTCGCCGTGCTCCGCGCCGCGCTTCCGCTAATAACTAACGCCGTTACTATATTTTCTGTTTTTAGGGTTCCGTACCTCAAAAGGAAAAAAGGAACCCTTATAGGATCACTTTGTTGTCCGTCCGTCTGTCTGTCTGTCTGTCTGCCAAGACCCTTTTTCTCAGGAACGCGTAGACGTATCAAGCTAAAATTTATATCAAATACTTTGGCAGGAAGCAATGTTTTATAGCACAAGTAAAGGAAAAAATCCGAAAACCAAAAATTTTTAGTTACATCACAAAAAAATTGATGTAACTAAAAATTTTTGGATTTCGGACTTTTTCCTTTACTTGTGATAGACAATTACTTCCTGCCAAATTTCATGATTCTAGGTTTACGGGAAGTACCCTATAGGTTTTGATTCCCATGCGAGTGTCAAAATATGCGGCATAAACGGCCGTATCTCTTGATTGTGTTGGCATATAAGTTAGGTTTTTTCACAGCTTCAAGGGATTGCAGGCCTGAGAATTTGATATAGAGTTCAAGACATGTGTGATTATGAATTAATACGGAACCATCGGTGCGCTAGTCCAACTCGCACTTGGCCGTTTTTTTTGTTTTGTTTGTTTTTTCTTTTTTTAAGTTTCAGTTTGTTCCGTGTGTGATTTGTCCTGGTTATTTATTTATTTTTATTTTAATGTTTCTAAAGTGTTATGACTAAACATTATTTGGTTGAAATTCTATCTGATTTGCTATTTCAGCAGAATATTTCATGTCAACGGATTTCAGCGTCATTTGGAAAGCCTTAACGAGAACGTGCTCTCGGCGGGCCCTTCGAAAGGTCTTTATCGGTTCATAAAAAGTGTTTTACGTCACAGGAACTTTTTGTACCGACCGGTAGCCTGGTTGATGGTCACCCTTGGAAATAATTTTCAAACCTCTCCCTCAGCCTTCGAAACCTTCACAAGTTACGTAACATGCGATAAAATAAATTCCCTATAAAATAAATTCTGTTATGATCCCTTTTACTTTTTACAGAGAGCTCTCAAAAGAGTAATAATAGGATGATCCGAGAATGAATACTCCAAGTAAGTCGTCGCTTTGATCGTATTCTAAAATATTTTCTTCTTGACTGTAACCAAGCGTGGTGGTGTCAGAATACACACAAGGCTTGTGGCTTTCAGTTTTATTCCATTTTTAGTAAGCTACTGAGTGTGAGTGGGTACTGATAAGCATTACAGAGTAGATATTATAATAGTTTATATTATAATACTATGGAGTAGTTGGAGGTGAAAGTGAGTTTGAACACGTGTAAGTATTTAACTTCTCAGTAGTGTAGCTAAGGCGCGATTGAACAGACCAACCTAAACTAACTTTGTTTCACCATAGCTCACTTCCTTAGGGAGTACACCCGACTTCAAAACACATTCACTGGCTTCTATCTACACAGAGAGTTCCTCGTCGACCTTAGTTATGTCATGACTAGTGTTAAACATCAAATAACTAATATGTAAGGGATGTCAGTAACTCGATAAAATAAAGCTTTGAGGGATTTTCTTTTTGGCGTCTGCAGATTTAAATGGCACGGGTTCACTTCTGAAGTACAAATTGACTTATACAGAAATCGCGGATAACTGGGTACCTACCCAACTTTTTGATCTTCAATACGGTATTGTAGGGAGGGAACAGGGTGAGAGTATCGGTCTATAAATGGTTATTGAGTTGGGATTCAGACATAGACAATTTTATTGCAACAAATGTAACAAAAGGAACTGTAACTAGCGATGGGCACTAAACTTCTGGATGAAATAAAGTATCTTTCAAGAGTTCTGGATAAACGTGTGCAATTAATCACGTTAGTAATTTCACATAGTGTTACTTTTTCCTACCTTTATAAAAAAAAAGCGGCCAAGTGCGAGTCGGACTCGCCCATGAAGGGTTCCGTAGCAGCAAGTAACATAATATAAAAGTTTTTGTAGTTCGTTGTAACTTGAATGAAAGGTAAATTGCGATTTATGACGTATTAAAAAAAAACTACTTACTAGATATCGTTCAAATCAATTTTCGGTGGAAGTTTGCATGGTAATGTACATCATATATTTTTTTTAGTTTTATCATTCTCTTATTTTAGAAGTAACGGGGGGGGGGGACACACATTTTACAACTTTGGAAGTGTCTCTCGCGCAAACTATTCAGTTTAGAAGAAAATGATATTAGAAACCTCAATATCATTTTTGAAGACCTTTCCATAGATACCCCACACGTATGGGTTTGATGAAAAAAAGTTTTTTGAGTTTCAGTTCTAAGTATGGGGAGCCCCCAAAATTTATTGTTTTTTTTCTATTTTTGTGTGAAAATCTTAATGCGGTTCACAAAATACATCTACTTACCAAGTTTCAACAGTATAGTTCTTATAGTTTCGGAAAAAAAGTGGCTGTGACATACGGACAGACAGACAGACAGACAGACAGACAGACAGACAGACAGACATGACGAATCCATAAGGGTTCCGTTTTTTGCCATTTGGCTACGGAACCCTAAAAACAAGCTTTCAGTTAGCGGCTTCCCTCGCAAACTATTTTGGTAGTCCCGCGGCATTACGTAAACCACTTGAGTAATCGGGATATAATATTTTTGAGGCGTTAAGGTATCAAGAAAGAATAAACAATCAATCACATTCTCACATTTATAATATTAGTTAGGATTAAGATGAAGAACATTTACTCGTATATAACAGAAATCATTTAATGTTCATTTGATTTTTGTGTTTCTGTTTTTTTGAGTTGAGTACCAACCAGTGCTTGCTTGTAGGTGGCTCATGGATTTCGTGGTCCGCTGGCTGCCACAGGCCGCTGCGCCGCGACAATGGCTGCCGAGCAGTGCCCCCGGGAGCTGCGCCTGCGTCGTCGCCGCCGCTGTTTACAATTATTGGTACGCGTGTGATTTGGTTATAAATGAAAATCATTCACTGTTTTGTGTTGTAGTAAAAAAGTTACATGGATTAGATAGGCAGTTCATTTATGCTATCATCCGCTTTACTTCAGATTTTCTGCATATTTTGCACCGTACATGAACGGTATTAGTACGACAAATACTGAAAACACCGAATAACAATGCTAGCTAATGTCTCCATAACAAAAACTCTTTGATATTACCATTATTTATAGAAGACTCGTAGAGCGAGGACCGATTCGCACTTAGTACAAATACGAACTATTGACTAAAAAATACCATGACTAACGCATACTCTGACCGACATCCCATTGTTTTTGATTAATCACGCGGCGCATCTCACCGCAACTCGCAGGGCACAGAGAGAAGGTTTCTTTCAACTTTGAACACACTCCATTCACTTCTAAAAGCGAGTTTATTTAAATATATGGTCTTGTCATTTACCGAATTTAGCTTTAAACTAACGTAAGATAGTCAATACACTATGTTTTTACCAGATTGCCCCAGATAAGAGGAATGTTTTGAGTTTGTAGGTATCTCTATTCGTTTGTCTAAATCAAAATAATTTAATGAATCTCACAAGGATTCATTAGTGTCATAGGACATTTTATATTTTAATAATTCTTATATAAAATCGCCTTCCATACAAACTTATTATTTATAAAAAAAATTGCCCAATTCTAATGAAACATTAAATACTTTTTAATAATAGGCACTATGTTTGTTTTTAAATTACTTTAATTAACATACGACTTATATTTACTTAATGTAGATTACCTCAGAGCATCATTGCATTAATAACAATTTTTACTTATTTATAGTAATTATTTACACTCCGAACTCAGTCACAAAACTGTAACAGTTATTAGACAAAACCTAAAAAAGAAACACGCGCATTTAAAAAATGGCTTTTCTTAAACATTCATGATAATTTAATATTTTTGTCGATGTTAAATAAAAGAATTAAGTTACAAAGATTATGAAGATATCGGGCACATAGTACGATACATATACCTACGCATTAAAATAAATTTCTGGCGCTTATCTTGATTCAATTTCATTTTCCCTTAGGTGCCTTACGTATATATATTACCTCTGCCTGTCGTCGCGCGTCACGCAATGCTAAACAATCTTCAATTACCATTAATTTGGTAGATTTCACTTTCTGAGCACACACATACGTGAGGAAACCTTTCCTGTGAAGAACAAAGAAAAGAGTTATTTAATTTCGTTATTATTAGAAACACAAAAGAAGTAATAAAAAATGTGGAAGTATTGAAGAGGAACATTAAAAATTATGTCAGTACTGTCGATACGTTAATAAACCAACCACTGTGGAAATTTCGCTTGAAAAATTAATTTAATTTCTAAAAGATTAAGACCTTAATTTTGATGTTAACAGAAATGAATATTACGATCTCGGCTTTCAGAAAAAAAGGTTACGCAAGCTTTATTTAAAGCTTCAGTTCACTTTTTTATAGAGGGCTCAAATTTCAAACGTGATACCCTTGACCAAATAAAATATAGAATTGAATCTTCCATTTCATTCGTCGTAACACATTTTGCTGGATCCCTCAGGCTGAGCCTCGCTCTGACTGTTACCTAAAATTTTCCTTAAGTAGATATACTTACCTACAGGTTCACATCCACGAATTCGATAAATTCAGGAGCCATTTTGCTGTCCTCGTTGCCGTATCCAGTGGAGTGTAAGGCATTTATCACGAGTCGCAAACGTACAGCTACAAAACGAAAAAATATGAAATAAAGCTCAGAAAACGTAAAACGATTGAATGCAAAATGTTTTCTGTACAGAACATTACAGAAGAAATAATTAAGATTATGATAGGGAGAAGAACTGCTTATACGTGATGTAACAAAATGGGTGTACGACCTGGGGCTTATCATACTGAACCACTTTTGATCTACAACTAAAACTGCAAAAAATGGACTCTTCAAACAAATTGATAAGCTAATTGGTATTTTTTTTGCTCTTTTAGTAAGGTAAGTAGAAGCCCCCATTAACGGATTCTAAAATTTTTTAACCGACTTCAAAAAAGGAAAAGGTTCTCAATTCGACTGTATGTTGTTTTTTTATATGTATATTACGCGATTACTCAGTCAATTATGAATGGATTTTGATAATTCTTTTTTTTTTGGTAGGTAATAATTCAGAGGTGGTCCCATGTAAATTTTATCTAAATTGATTCAGCGCTTAAAAAAATCAACAAAAAAGATATAGCGAAATTGTAGTTGTCACGATTGAAGTCGGTTGTTTTGAATGTGTTCAACGTTGTCAATTATTTTACACCTGTACGTACAATTATACTTAAAACTTAATATTATATGTATATGTGAAAGTTAGGATGTCTGATTAATGAGTTCAGATGTTTAGATGTTTGTTACTCAATCACGCAACGCCTGAATGGATTTGGACGAAATTTGGCACACAAATAGTTTATAATCTGCATTAACAAAAAGGGTACTTTTTCTCCCGGAAAACTGGAGCACTGCTGGAAAAATATCAAAACACTTTGTTTGCATACGAAGTCACGATATATTATATTAACCACAAGTCCGGTTTTTGTTAGCAACAACGTGCGTATGCATTATGCGGGTGACTTACAGTTTGTTTAAACCGCATCGCAATTATCGTAATTTTGGCACCGCAACCTTCATAATTGTTGACAGGTGCAAAACAAGTTGTATGCTGCTCGATTGTAAATATAATATTAAATATCTCTTGTCAAACTGGGGCTGCAAGCCACTGTAGACCTGAGATGCCTGTTACTACACCTAACCTTGAGTATCGAGGCTTAATTATAATATATGAAGAGAAAAATTGTACATCTATATTTTCTACAATGACTATGGCAACTATATTATAACTTATTTGGGCAACAGCTAGTGCTCAAGATTCGAGACTTCGTCCGTTAGTAAGATGGGTGTCCTATATTTATTCTCTTGATCTTTCAATAAGATAAAAATTAACGAACACTAATAAAGAAAAAAAAGAAAAAACCCAAAATAAAACAAAGATATGATCATCTGATTTACTAAATAAAAACGTCACGTCACTTTTCCAACAATTTAATCTATAAAATATGTATTTACACGCTGAACCAAGTACCTACCTACATACAACAACCATCCTAGAGCCTCTCACATTATCGTAAGAGCTCTTTGAAAATCCGAAATGTAAAAAAACGAGTATTTTAGTACCATTGGGTGATGTATTTTGCCAAATATAAATTTTGTGAAATACTCTTTAAGTGTAAGCACAATGTACGTGAGAAAGTCAGTATTTTGCCGCTCCTCCAGGGACCCTTGACTTTCCGGGACAAAGAGTATCGAATAATTATAATGTGTAATAAATAGGTGTAGGACGCGTTAACTTGGACTCCTACTTATTATACTGAACAACTCTTTTTCTGTGACTTTGCTGAATTCCCTAGTTTTTAGAATTACTAGACTCATAAAACTCATGAAAATTTACAAAACACCTGTTCCGATTATGGAGAGTTATTCTTTTTTTTGTTATTTCGGTAAAGTCAAAGAACACTTCTGAAAAGTAATTCAGTATGAGTAGAACAGAAGCCTCAAATACCGGGTCCTACATCAATTTTGTTCCACCCTTTATATTTTAGTTAACATTAGTTCAAATCAGACAGAAAAAATATGTTGGTCTCTACGATTACATAACAAGTCATGTTAATGATATTGTAGATGCGCGTTGTACATGGACACTTTTTTTTATTGAGTTCTTGGTAAATAGTCAAAAAAGAAAGCTTTTATTTTATTTCATTTTAAAATTCCTTTTTACAATATGGTTGGTACCTATAAACCACATCAATGAACTAATTCACCAAAATTGCTTAGTCATAATGAACACCAACGCAAATACTCGTGTGGCTGGATCCTTAAAGCTGTGTATTTTATCTTCAGCTTACCTTTCCGTTAGCTGAATTTTTGTTTGCTCCGCATAATTATGGGATGAATGGCATACCATTATTTTTAAGGCAGAAGGCCGATGTGCCTTGGGGTACTAACGAGTGATATTTGCTGGTGTGAGCGTGAGACGTCGTCAGGCATCTATCGACGGCGGCGCGGCGCGGCGCGGCGTAGCGTGGCGCGAGTGGCGGTGGTGGCGCGTCGAGGCCACTCGTGGCGCAACTAGGCGACACGTCCGCAAGCGATTAATGCGCCACGGCTCGCCGATACGCCACCTGTAATAAGCGAGCTTTGAGTCGTGAACTTCAGCTACGTTCCCGTTACCTAAAGTGATGCATTTCCTCCATATTTATAGGTTTCGCACACTTGACGAGTCGGCAACTTTCTAATGGTTGTCAATTTGAAACGCTTCGTAAGTATACTCGTCTGCGCTCGTGTCGTTACGTTCCCGATTCGGTCTTCAATTTCGTTAGAAAACACAATTTCCACTTGTCAAGTAATGATCATTATTCTCAAAATTATAATATAGTAGGTAAGTACCATAATTTAAAGACTGTCTAAATTATTGATGGTAGATACTTGAAAATTGAAACATACATTTTTAAAGGAGCTAGGTTAAAGAAAGAAACTAAGAAATTATTTTTCAAATATCGTACCCTAAATGGGTGAAATTCCAGTTTTTCTGAGCTTCGATGGGCTGTTTAACGAAGTCTACGCGGACGACATCGCGACAGATTATTTCTTTTTATTATATGTATATTCAGGCAGATCGAAACACTATAGTTATGAATGTGACTTTACTTGAACCGACACATGTTTTATTTTAACATTTCTAGGTAGGCGATATTTATATTTTGTAAGTGGGTCGATCAACTTTTTTACCCACCGTCCAGTTCCATTTCTGACCACAACACAAATTGAAAATAATTTGGGAAATTGGTAATAAAATTATGTTTAATATACGACATATTTTGTCTATAATTGTGTGCTTTAGAAAGGCGTAACTATTTCAAATCCGAATTTGATAAAATTGCTAAGAATTTAAGACAACCTAAGAATTATGTCTATAGAGTTACTATAAAACAATGAAGGAAAATGAATAGCAAAAGACAATTTTTATTTTAAATGTTTTTATTTGTAGAATATACATGCAAAATCATACATTTAAGCATAATCAGTCTTCAAAATAGTTTAATTTTAAGAAAATAAAGATCTATTTTATGTCTCTAGAGTTACCAGCTACGTTTTAAGAACCTAATTGTTTAGAATAAATCTTTTACCGATTACTTTTTTAATTCAAATTCCCTATAAACAATATCTTTCAATTGCTTTATGTGTATTGAAACGAAATAGGCTAAAAATTTTAATATTTTTGTAAAACAAATCTAAAATTATTTGTGTTAACTTTCAGGACAAACTGGTAACTCAAGAGATAATTATGGTAACACTAGAGACATTTTCATAGAGGCTCATAATATCACATGTGTTATCAATGTTGCGTTGACAGCATTAACTAAATTAAAAAAAACTTATTAAACTTAATTATAATCGTACTTTTCGAAAACATCTATAGAGTTCTTAAACTCATAATAAGTGCGAGATCCTTTTTTAATCACAGCAGGGAGTGGCAATATTTGAATGATATCGTTAAATCAACGTAGCTGATATTTTTTTCTTCGAGTCGGTACCGTTTAGCATTATTTTTTGAAGCCACGCCCAGAAACATTACTTTGACCCGCCATCTTCTTCTACTGAATTCAAAGCTCTACAAACATAAGAGTAGGTTTTCTTATATTTCGCATCATCGCAGTGCACTGCAAATTACTTTTTCTTTAACGTTCTTAATACTTTTTTTCCATCTTTATCATAGTTTTCTTCCTTTCGTATCAATTGATTGTATATTGTGGTGCCTGATATTTTATTTAGATTGTAATTTGTAAGCGATATGTTTATTTTTGCGAGTAGCACAGTTACTACACATGCAGTCTTTGGAACGGTTATTGCAAACGGACTCTTCAATTATTTTATTCAAGTCATCGGTATTAATAGCGCCTTTCTTTTTAAAAGCTTTTTAGCTTTGAGCGCACAATTAATGTGAATTTTGCACAAACATGTTTCACGGGCAGAAACAGACAGTTTCACAACGAAAAATGGGCAATGTTTTGTAAAATAGTAGTAGGAGCATTTCACACCAGGATTTTCAGGTAAGAAATTTTTAACATATAAATGTTTCTTAATATCCAAAAGGTATCTCTTTTGTACTTTTTTCCCATAGTGTGTTATTGTCTCTTTTTTTCCAGCTGAAGGTCTTGAAATGTTATCACGTATAAAAAATTTGTGAATTTTTAATCTCAGCTGCATTCGGTCACACGTTGATGGGTTTTTCCTGTACTCTCTATTTACTCCAAAGGCTTCCTTAAGCAGTTCTCTTTTCTTTCCTGAGATTTCTATCATTGTATTCTTAAGCACACTTTTGAATAAACTCTTCTCTTTCTGATTTTTTATATTTTGGTACCTTTGTCGAATAGAATTGGTCAATAATTTGTATTTTTGCTTTATATTTTCAGTTTCGTGCTCATATTTTGTGATTGCTTTCTTCGAATACTTTTTTTCCTATATTTGTCATATTTCTACTCAAGTTTCTTAAGGTTTTCTTTCAATTTCACATTCTCTCTGTAAGGTTTACTTCTATCTCTCTTAACTTTTTTACGACCACGTTCTCTAGGTGACATCGGTAGCTCTGCGATTGGCGGTGCATAGTCTTGCAAATATTCTGCGCTAACAGGAGAAGATGGGGGCGTTACATTTAAAATATTCTGCAGATTTTTCTTTTTCTTGCGATAGACAAAGAGAAAGATGTCTTAGTTTCCAATTGGTATTAGCAGCTCTCTTTTCTTTAGGCGTTAAATCTTTTACTAATCGTATGGTCTTGTGATAATGTTCACGGTGCTTTTTCTTCGCTTCTTCATATTTTGCTGTATTTTGTTTTAATCTTTCTTGATATCTTTTCCGTTTCTCGGCAGCTGTTAATGCCATTTTAGCGAATCATTAAATCTGTAATATAAAAACTATTTAACAATAACATGTTTTTGAATTAAATAAGGTAATTACATAAGAAACAATATATAGGATGTAACAAAATAAGTGTAGGTCTTGATAACTGGGGCGTCTACTCATCATACAGAGAAACTGTTGCACTACGACTTAAAAAAGCGAAAAAAATTTGGTCTTTTCAAACAAATTCATCAACTGATTTACCATTTTTGGATGAATAATCCAATTTTTTTTGCGACTTCAATAAAATCGTAGAACAAGAATTGTTCAGTATGATGAGTAGAAGCCTCAATCGACAACTCCTACATCTATTTTGATACATTCTGTTTAATTTTATTTATTGAATAGATTTGATAATCTTATACAATAAATTGACCTCCACTTGACTTTAAAATTTAGAAAAATTATCGAAATGTCTGTGGAGTTACCTAAAATGTATCTGGAGTTACCGTCAAAGTAACTCAGCATACTAGTAACTCAGTAGACATTTATCAGTTTTTTTTTAAAGAGGCCACACGTGGTATTTGCGCACTGCAAAATTTCACATGTTAACAATAATTCACACACACTACCAAAAACAATGGAATTTAGAAATAAGTAAAGACCAAATACTTAAGAAATACTGGTAACTCAGCAGATGGCCAATAAACACACGCGCTCTCCCGGAGTGATCGCCACCGACTGGCAGCTTCTCGGCGTAATTAAAGGCATTCCAGAACTTTCCGCTAGCAACGATGCTTTTCTACGAAGGTCATGACTACAAATACGCAGTATCTAGTGAGATTAAGAAGTACTGTCATGCAGTAACTCAGTATACAATTACTTTTAAATATATTTCTGGACACAAAATTGGAAATTTACTGTAAATTATTATTATAAAATAATATAATTTATACACTTTCATTATTATTCTTATCTTTTACTCTTACCTTTTATATAATAAGAAATGATTATCCCGAATAAAATTTTCATTCAGTCGAAAGATTACTTCAATACAGTTGTCTTTGGACAGTCTATATATGTATGGAGTCATGTTTTTGTATACTGAGTTACCATGAATTTTCTAATTAATTGCAATGATTCCTTCAATAAAATGTGAAATATAAGTTGTATTGTAATGTAATTTCAAGATGGTTTAGCAAATCATCATGAATTATATCAAATTTATGTACTTTTTCGCCAAATACTTCCTGGACAGAGTAGTGTGGGTAAAAAAGTTGATTGACCCAAGTATCGGTAATCGGTGATTCGGTAATAATATTATAAAAGCGAAAGTATGGATGTTTGTTTGTTTATATTTGTGTGTTTGTTTATTTGTTTGTTTGTTTGTTTGTTTGTTCCGCTTTCACGCTGAAACTACTAAACGGATTGGGATGAAATTTGGTATGTAGACAGATAAAGTACTCGGTTAATACATAAGATACTTTTTATCCCGGAAAACTTGAAGGTTTCCGGAGGAATGGCTAAAAAGTAAAATATCTCATCTCATCTCACTAATCTCACTTCTCACTTTATAATTATATTATAATATAATATAATATAATATAATATAATATAATATAATATAATATAATATAATATAATATAATATAATATAATATAATATAATATAATATAATATAATATAATATAATATAATATAATATAATATAATATAATATAATATAATATAATATAATATAATATAATATAATATAATATAATATAATATAATATAATATCCCTCCCAAAATCCAGCCTTAACGTCCGGGTCGACCACCAGACCCACGTGGGAGGGGGACACTTGTATAATGAAAACTTACAAGCGAATTGAGGCAATGGTAACCCAAAAACTATGGAGACTGACAATAATGATGAACGTATAGGGCCGCTACCTGGGGACCGCCAGGGCACGCTTGGAGCTGGCGCTGAGCGTGACAGCATGCGAACCGTCAGTGACTCCCTGCTGAACAGGCGGGCGGGGGTCGGGGAACCCGAAGAAACCACAGCCGAACACAACCGAGACACTGGGAACACTTTGCAGAGCAGGCGTAACGCCGACTTAGGCTCTGCCGGTGCCCCGGAATCAACAAGGACCAATGAATTTGACGATGGAAGAAGAAAATGGTCCCAATCGGAAACTGAAGAATTAATGTATTGCTACTTCAAAGCAAAGCATGAAGGACCTGGATACATACAAAGATTAGAGACACTATTCAAAGAGAGAAACCCAAACAATAGTAAAGCAAATAGGTTTAACGGAAACACACTATCAAATCAGGTTCGAAGCATCATAAAACGAAAGTTTATATCCACACAGTTGATAGAACAAATTAAATCACGCGCTGAAAATGAAACAACTCAGTTAGAAACACATACGCCTATAGAAACACAAACCCAAACTAATCCTTCCGCCATAGCAAACGAAGCACAGCCCCTAGAAAACACTACTCAGACATCAGTAAACACAGAAGTTAATACAGAAATTAATATTGAAAACCAAACATATGACATTGAATCCATAAACAATATAGATTGCAACACAAACGTCACTGCAGACGAAGAACAGGATCCACTCATACTACAATTTCTCCAAACACTATCTGAAACTAAAGAAACACCGATAGAAAACAGACAATTTTTACCCAAACCTAAATTTAACAAAGAATTTCATAAAAACTTACACACCATCAACAACTACCTACCGCACATATTACTCACCAGTGACACCTTACGCGAAATAAATGACATAATATACTCAGCTGCGAAAACTCTAATAATAGCTAATAAACAGAAACCATACACACTCTCACATACGAGAAAACCTCCAACAGATCCACCCTGGAAGAAGAGAATAAAAATAAAAATAGAAGCATTAAGGAAGGAACTGGGAAGATTAAAAGAAATAAAAAGAGGAGTCAACAGTAGGAAGATGCAAAAGATACAACATAAAATCTATAATAAGTACAATATTTTTACTGAACAAGATCACGACAACACGATGGAGTTCCTAAAACAGAGAATTAAAGCGCTAGCTGGTAGACTGAAAAGGTATGAAGACGTGAGCAACAAGAAAATACAAAATAGCCTCTTCAAGGAAAACGAACACAAATTCTATAGATCGCTGAATACTAAAACAGGACAGCAGAATGCTAATATTGAATTACCCAGTAAAGATGAGATACAATCATTTTGGTCAGAAATACTAGCAAATCCAATAGCATATAACAAACAAGCACAATGGATCAAAGAAATAGAACAAGACATGAGTAACCTGGAACAACACACATTTGAGGAAGTAGACAAGGACAAAGTAAAAAATGCAGTAAGAGACACTCATAATTGGAAAACACCGGGAATAGATAAAATACAAAACTACTACCTAAAATACTTAACTAGCACACATGATCACTTGGCAAAATTGTACACAAGAATCCTAAATGGACAAGAAGACATAGAAGATTGGTTCACTACAGGACAAGTAATTCTGATACCTAAAGATATGAACAACACTAAAGACCCAAAGAACTGGAGACCCATTGCTTGCTTGCCAACAATGTACAAATTACTGACGTCAATAATAGCTAACGAAATATACAAACATTGCGAAGAGAACGAAATAATAGCACCGGAGCAGAGGGGATGCAGGAGACGTGCCAGAGGTTGCAAAGACCACCTCATGATAAACAAAGATGTATTGGAAGACGCCCATCAGTCTCAGAAAAACTTGAGCATGTGTTGGATCGATTATCGGAAGGCGTTTGATAGTATCTCGCATGACTGGCTATTAAAAGTGCTAGATCTTTATAAATGCTCTGAATCTGTCAAAAGTTTCCTAAAGACGACAATGCCAAAGTGGAGAGTTATCATGACTGCTAATGGTACAAACACTGCGGTAATCACTGATCCGATTTACATCAAACGAGGAATCTTCCAAGGAGATTCTCTATCACCTCTTCTATTTTGCATGGCAGTTAACCCCCTATCACAAATATTAAATAAATATGAAACAAAAGGATACAAATTAAAAGACAGTACATGGATAAATCATTTGTTATACATGGATGACCTTAAGTTATACGGGAACAATAAAAGTAGTTTGCAGGTTTTGATAGATAGCACAGAAATTTTCACAAAAGATATAGGAATGAGTTTCGGGCTGAATAAATGCAGCGTGTTACACCTGATGGAAGGCAGAAGGGGTGAACATCAAGGACAGGGACACATACTACTGAACGGAGAGGAATTCCAGCACCTTAAGGATGATGAGAAATATAAGTATTTAGGTATACACGAGTCCGGAAAAATAGACCATAACGAACTAAGACAACAGCTACAAAAAGAATACTTCCGTAGGGTTAAATGCCTGACAGCGTCACACTTGAACTCTAGAAATCTCATAAAAGCCATAAACACCTATGCTGTCCCGGTGCTATTGTACTCGTTCGGTATTGTCAATTACAAAACTCAGGATCTCTGCAGGATAGATATTAAAACCAGGAAACTATTAGCAATGAACCAAATACACCAACAAAAAGCAGAAGTTGAAAGACTATACTTACCGATAGAAGAAGGAGGAAGAGGATTGATGAACATTGAGATGTTATATAAAACACAGATAATACAGTACAAAACATATTTAGAACAAGAAACTGACTATCTCATAAAAGCAATAGTGAAGCATGACAAAAACAGAAATAAATATTCAATATATGAAGAAGCACAAAACAATACAGAAGAACTTGGACTAAGTAGAAATGAAAGACACACAGATGAAGAAATAAAAAATGCAGTAAATAAGAAGAAGATAGAAGCTTGGAAATCGAAACCATTACACGGCCAGTTCCAGAGATCAGTACTAGAGAAAGATAATATAGATAAGGAATTCTCATTCAGGTGGTTAAAGAAACAAGCCTTAACACCCGCACTAGAATCATCCATATTTGCAATACAAGACCAAGCAGTACTTACCAGGCAACACAAACGAGACATTTTGAAAAAATCAATAGATGGCAAATGTAGACTCTGCTCTGAAAAAGACGAAACCATACAACATATAACATCAGGATGCGAACAACTAGCTGGAACATATTACACAAAACGACATAACAACATAGTACAGTACATATATTGGGCACTAGCAAAAAAACACAGTTTTGAAGTAGATCAGCTCTGGTGGAAAGAAACACTAATGCAACCCAAAGTAATAGAAAACGATACAGCCAAAATAATGTGGGAAATGCCAGTACAAACAGATAACACAGTCGTACACAATAGACCAGACATAATCTACATTGACAAATCACACAACAAAACATATCTAATAGACATCACGATACCATCCGACTACAATATAGGAGTAAAAGAAATAGAAAAACTATCTAAATACCACCTACTCAAAAGAGAAATAACCAGACTTTGGAAAACACACACGGAAATAATACCAATAGTAATAGGAGCAACCGGAGTAGTAGCCAAATCCATCCATAGATACTGTGACAAGCTAGACGCTAAAATAGACAAACACATTTTGCAAAAACAGGCTGCCATCCATACCTCTACAATAGTTTCAAAAGTACTTGGGGATACCGTATATTGTAATGGGGAATCTGAACCTCCTTCTCCCTGAGGGTTTCGGGGCGGGAGGTCAGAAAACACCAACCTCGAAGGTTGAGAAAAGAAATAATATAATATAATATAATATAATATAATATAATATAATATAATATAATATAATATAATATAATATAATATAATATAATATAATATAATATAATATAATATAATATAATATAATATAATATAATACGTTCGGTATTGTCAATTACAAAACTCAGGATCTCTGCAGGATAGATATTAAAACCAGGAAACTATTAGCAATGAACCAAATACACCAACAAAAAGCAGAAGTTGAAAGACTATACTTACCGATAGAAGAAGGAGGAAGAGGATTGATGAACATTGAGATGTTATATAAAACACAGATAATACAGTACAAAACATATTTAGAACAAGAAACTGACTATCTCATAAAAGCAATAGTGAAGCATGACAAAAACAGAAATAAATATTCAATATATGAAGAAGCACAAAACAATACAGAAGAACTTGGACTAAGTAGAAATGAAAGACACACAGATGAAGAAATAAAAAATGCAGTAAATAAGAAGAAGATAGAAGCTTGGAAATCGAAACCATTACACGGCCAGTTCCAGAGATCAGTACTAGAGAAAGATAATATAGATAAGGAATTCTCATTCAGGTGGTTAAAGAAACAAGCCTTAACACCCGCACTAGAATCATCCATATTTGCAATACAAGACCAAGCAGTACTTACCAGGCAACACGAACGAGACATTTTGAAAAAATCAATAGATGGCAAATGTAGACTCTGCTCTGAAAAAGACGAAACCATACAACATATAACATCAGGATGCGAACAACTAGCTGGAACATATTACACAAAACGACATAACAACATAGTACAGTACATATATTGGGCACTAGCAAAAAAACACAGTTTTGAAGTAGATCAGCTCTGGTGGAAAGAAACACTAATGCAACCCAAAGTAATAGAAAACGATACAGCCAAAATAATGTGGGAAATGCCAGTACAAACAGATAACACAGTCGTACACAATAGACCAGACATAATCTACATTGACAAATCACACAACAAAACATATCTAATAGACATCACGATACCATCCGACTACAATATAGGAGTAAAAGAAATAGAAAAACTATCTAAATACCACCTACTCAAAAGAGAAATAACCAGACTTTGGAAAACACACACGGAAATAATACCAATAGTAATAGGAGCAACCGGAGTAGTAGCCAAATCCATCCATAGATACTGTGACAAGCTAGACGCTAAAATAGACAAACACATTTTGCAAAAACAGGCTGCCATCCATACCTCTACAATAGTTTCAAAAGTACTTGGGGATACCGTATATTGTAATGGGGAATCTGAACCTCCTTCTCCCTGAGGGTTTCGGGGCGGGAGGTCAGAAAACACCAACCTCGAAGGTTGAGAAAAGAAATAATATAATATAATATAATATAATATAATATAATATAATATAATATAATATAATATAATATAATATAATATAATATAATATAATATAATATAATATAATATAATATAATATAATATAATATAATATAATATAATATAATATAATATAATATAATATAATATAATATAATATAATATAATATAATATAATATAATATAATATAATATAATATAATATAATATAATATAATATAATATAATATAATATAATATAATATAATATAATATAATATAATATAATATAATATAATATGAACATATTACACAAAACGACATAACAACATAGTACAGTACATATATTGGGCACTAGCAAAAAAACACAGTTTTGAAGTAGATCAGCTCTGGTGGAAAGAAACACTAATGCAACCCAAAGTAATAGAAAACGATACAGCCAAAATAATGTGGGAAATGCCAGTACAAACAGATAACACAGTCGTACACAATAGACCAGACATAATCTACATTGACAAATTACACAACAAAACATATCTAATAGACATCACGATACCATCCGACTACAATATAGGAGTAAAAGAAATAGAAAAACTATCTAAGTACCACCTACTCAAAAGAGAAATAACCAGACTTTGGAAAACACACACGGAAATAATACCAATAGTAATAGGAGCAACCGGAGTAGTAGCCAAATCCATCCATAGATACTGTGACAAGCTAGACGCTAAAATAGACAAACACATTTTGCAAAAACAGGCTGCCATCCATACCTTTACAATAGTTTCAAAAGTACTTGGGGATACCGTATATTGTAATGGGGAATCTGAACCTCCTTCTCCCTGAGGGTTTCGGGGCGGGAGGTCAGAAAACACCAACCTCGAAGGTTGAGAAATAATATAATATAATATAATACCAGTGACACCTTACGCGAAATAAATGACATAATATACTCAGCAGCGAAAACCCTAATAATAGCTAATAAACAGAAACCATACACACTCTCACATACACGAAAACCTCCAACAGATCCACCCTGGAAGAAAAGAATAAAAATAAAAATAGAAGAATTAAGGCAGGAACTGGGAAGATTAACAGAAATAAAAAGAGGAGTCAACAGTAGGAAGATGCAAAAGACACAACATAAAATCTATAATAAGTACAATATTTTTATTGAACAAGACCACGACAACACGATGGAGTTCCTAAAACAGAGAATTAAAGCGCTAGCTGGTAGACTGAAAAGGTATGAAGATGTGAGCAACAAGAAAATACAAAATAGCCTCTTCAAGGAAAACGAACACAAATTCTATAGATCGCTGAATACTAAAACAGGACAGCAGAATGCTAATATAGAATTACCCAGTAAAGATGAGATACAATCATTTTGGTCAGAAATACTAGCAAATCCAATAGCATATAACAAACAAGCACAATGGGTCAAAGAAATAGAATAAGACATGAGTAACCTGGAACAACACACATTTGAGGAAGTAGACAAGGACAAAGTAAAAAATGCAGTAAGAGACACTCATAATTGGAAAACACCGGGAATAGATAAAATACAAAACTATTACCTAAAATGATCACTTGGCAAAATTGTACACAAGAATCCTTAACGGACAAGAAAACATAGAAGATTGGTTCACTACAGGACAAGTAATTCTGATACC